>CM050165.1:430587564-430960064 GCA_027410445.1 Discoglossus pictus
CATAGACTATTCTAAAGCCTTCAACTGTGTGGATCCCAACAAAATGTGGCATGTTCTTAAAGAGATGGAGGTTCCAGATCATATAATCTGTCTCCTTAAGAAATCTGTAAGTGGGCCAAGAAGCCACGGTCAGAAATGAATATGGAACAACAGAATGGTTCAATATCGAAAAGGAGTGCAACAAGGTTGTATATTGTCACCTTATTTATTCAATTTATACCAAGAGTACAATATACGTAAAGCCAGACTGAATGAATCCAAAACCAGAATCAATATTGCTGGGAGAAATATCAACATCCTCAGATACTTGTATGATGCTACTCTGATGAAGTGAAGAGGCACTAAAGGACTTATTGATGAGGGCGAATGAAGAGAGTGCAAAAGCTGGCCTGATGCTCAATCTTAAAAAGACGATGATCATGGCAAACGGCAATCTCAGCTCCTGGCAAATAGATGGTGAAGAAGTCCAAAAATTCCCCTCGGGCTCTTTACTTTTAGAAATACAATTAATTTCAGTCAGGTACCACATACTTCTTGCACCTCTGTCAGTCTCTAGTTCTCACTCTGCCAGTTCAGCTCCTCTTAGTTGTGCTGAATGCTTGTTTGAATATTTGCATACAAACTCCACGTCAGATCCACCTGTTACTCAGATTTTTTTTCCTTGTCTGCTTTAGGCCCCGTTTTTTTGTTCCAATCTTTTTTATTAAAGACAGTAAGCAAAAAGGACAAATCAGATTGAAAAATACACACATTACAAACAGTATTAACTGTACATGAATACAATGTCATCTTTGGACACTTAAGCAAAAAGTGCATTCTGTCTATGATATATCTGCTGCATTTTCTGTGATTAACATAAAGAGTAGTTCCCTCCTCTAGTCTAAATTTAAACTTCCCTGATATATAATACCGGGAGCTCAATACCAGCAAAAACACACAGTAGGTACAAAATGAAACGGGATTAACATCAGTTAAGAACAAAACAGTGAAGAAAAGAACAGAAAAAAAAGGAAAACAGAAAAACCAGCAAAGAATAAAGGAATAACTAAAAAAATAAAAGGGGGAAATAAAGGGACAAAGGGTGAGATATAGAAAAAAAAAAAGGAAACAAACCCTGGCTAGTTACCTTACTCCTGGTCAACTCCGGTCCGGGGTCCAACCATCTCCACCGCCCCGCCGGGACAAGGATCCAGAAGATGGGATTGTGTATTCTACCTAATCAAAATGCTATGTTGGTAGTCTAGCCACTGGGTCCAAATCTTTTAGAACTGGGGATACAGATCTTGCAGAATACTGGTTAGTCTCTCATTAATCCTAATGAAGTTAACCTTGGAGCTAATATCTCTTAAGTTAAGTTTAGAGAACTCCCACTTTCTAGCTATTTGGGGTTTAACTGCTAGATTAATAAACTGCAATAGCTTATTTTGAGTTAAAGCTAATGAGTCTATATATATATATATATATATATATATATCACATATATAGTTGTGAGCATACGAGTTGTTGCTAACGCTTGCGTGCTCGCGCAGCGAGGGCCTCAGTTGCTGGCATGGAGCAAAACACCACAAGAAACTTGCAAAACACCACAAAAGACCTATGGATATATTCCGCTACAGACGTAGACCATACATTACCCGCCATTTTAGAACAATGCGGAAGTACACAACTACGCAAACGGTTTGGTCTCGCGCACGCACACTATTACACTGCACACATTCATCATGCTTACACAGCAGCTCCACACCCCTAATGCTGCAGCAACATCAAAACAGATTGCCAGCTCTTCAACACAATGCTTACTGCATATATTACTTCAAAATAGGTAAAGTATATTACTTTATTAATCTATTAGTTTTTTTATTATTATACACCAAATAGCATTAGCTCACTTACAATTTCATTGCCGTCATTTTTTGACGGGCAATTCGCTAGTATAAGCGAGAGAAAAAAATGGCTGCTAAACAAAACGAAAACGAGGCTAAAGGTCCCTAAATACGCAAAACACTACCATAAACACGCAAAACACCACCAACCGGCTACGGATATTCTGAAAAAGTCACACGACATAGAAAACGAACGACGCTACATCAGCCACATTATATACACCAAACACCATTAGCTCACTTACAATTTCATTGCCGTCATTTTTTGACGGGCAATTCGCTAGTATATATATATACTAGCGAATTGCCCGTCAAAAAATGACGGCAATGAAATTGTAAGTGAGCTAATGGTGTTTGGTGTATATAATGTGGCTGATGTAGCGTCGTTCGTTTTCTATGTCGTGTGACTTTTTCAGAATATCCGTAGCCGTTTGGTGGTGTTTTGCGTGTTTATGGTAGTGTTTTGCGTATTTAGGGACCTTTAGCCTCGTTTTCGTTTTGTTTAGCAGCCATTTTTTTTTCTCGCTTATGTGATTTTCGGGTCTCTAAACTCTGAAATGTGTGCTTAAATGGAGGTGTAACTTCACTTGCAGAGGTCCTGGGTGCCCCCCCTTGCTGTGAGTAACCTTTTTATGTGTTTGTTGTTTGTATTTATTGTGTTTGTAATGTTTTTGGGGTTGCGCGGGTTGCGTCATTGTTTTTTAAGCTTGTAGGTGTTATTCAGCAAATACGTAAGTGTTTGGTGGTGTTTTGCGTCTTTAGACTGCTGTAGCCTCGTTTTCGTTTTTTTGGGCGGCCATTTTTTATCTCGCTTAGGGAATTTTTTAGTGTCTAAACTCTTTTAATTTGATTTAAATTGAGGGGTAACTTTAGTTTTCAAGGTCCTGGATACTCCCTCTTCCTGTAAGTAAGCTTTTTATGTATTTGTTGTGTGTATTTGTTGTATTTTTCATGTTTTCATGTGCACGTGTTGCGGGCGATTTTTGTGAGGTCGTAATGGGTCATAACGTGTCTCGTATTTTCTTTGCGTAACGCCGTAAATTTTGCGAGGGTCGCAGTTGGTGGCAAGGAGTGCCTTTGGCTATGCGAGCCCGCAAGCGTTAGCAACAATTTGCATGCTCACAACCATATATGTGATATATATATATATATATATATATATATATATATATATGCCTAGAAGGCACAAATGTATAGTCTACACTAGCCATGACAGTGGTGAAGCGAGGAACGCTCATCATGGGTTGACTCACCCACCTTCGGATTCAAACCCTGCGGGGCGGAGAGACCAGGTGGAGCCCGCAAACTCAGCTTGTAAGCCCTAATAAGTTGAAATAAAATGGAGCAAGGATACCGCTTGCCAGGAAGAGAAGAGATGGGAAAAGAAAAGAGAAAGGAAATAGAAAAAAACAATGAACATTCAAATTTTGCTTGAGATACCCAACACAAGAAACAAACTATTAAACAGTTTGAAAAACATAACTTCCTTAGCCACATAACTATGGTGGCAGTATCAGGGGAGGAGGATGGACTAACCATACCTCCAAACTATCCTCAAATGGAGGGGTAACAAGAAACGTGGTTAAAATACATGTTGGGGTTGCGGAAACTAAGTCCCAGAAGGCCATCACTGGCCAGACTTAGAACAACTTTTACTGCTGAGATTAAACAGGTTTACTGGATGTAAAGCAATATAAACTTAGAGCTTCAGTACTTGTCCTTTGAGGTCCCTTCTATACATTGAAAAGTTATTTATACTGAACATAGTCCCTATGTGCACATTAGGACATTGAGATATAGACTTTTAATCTCCATCAAACCTCACAAATTCAAAATAGATAAACATAGTAGACAATAAACAGTCAACAGCTGTCTGGAGGTAGTTGCAGTTACAGAAGTGTTCCAAAACACTTATATATCAGTCTCAAGTAGGATCTGTTGAGACAGAGGGTCCTTGCATAGACAGTCTGCCCTAGGAGTGGCGCGGAGAAAGATTGCCCCCAGCGGGGATGGCACTTTTGGCCGCTTAGAATGCAGAACTTCCTGCCATTACCTGATTGGATGCGGCTTAGGCGTAAGAGTTTGAGTCTCAATTGGCTCCTCTTCCGGTATCAAATGGAGATGTTTGAGAAGCTCTTGACAATCCTCCAAGGAGCTGGCTGAATACAAGCTGCCCTTATGCTGAAAGAGTAAAGCAAAAGGGAAGCTCCATCTGTACTGTATTTTATGTCGGATCACAAAATCAAGCGCCGGCTTCATCTCTCTCCGCCTAGCCAAAGGAGATAAATCAGAATATATTTGGAGCACCGAGTTGTCAGGACCTTTAATAACAGCCATCTTCCTGGAAGCTGATAATATACAGTTTACTATACTCAGTATCATTGGCAGTCATTTTAAACTGGACTCTGTTCATTGTCCTGTTATAATGCCAAGTAGGGGATTGATAATAATACCTAGTTCAAGTTTCTCAGCCTCCTGTGCCAGAAGTGAGACACTTTCATTACTCTAATCCTGATAAAGCTGTGAGAGGGTCTGTTAGCCAGTCCTGTGACCTAGATTCCTAGTTGTTGCTAGAAAGTGTACTGATGAGAGGTGCTAAGTACAGTGTCTCCTGTACATGTAATGAGTCTCCGAGGTATAATTACATACCCGCAGTGCTATTATGACTGGATTTAATGGTGTGTTAAGTGTTTTGTTATTGTATTACACATTTAAATCTCATTCTAAGACCTTGAAGGGACATTGTATTCACATATTTGCAGTGTGCATTACAGAAGAACTAAGTTGTTAATGGATAGATGCAATTGTTATTTATTGGAGCAACCATTGCCTTGTTTGTTTTTGATTTCTCACCAGTTAGAGGACTTTGTAGACCAAATGAGATTTCCTGTTCTCTTACTGTGCTGGTATAAAAGAATCTTATTATAATTGTCGAACTACGAGATGTCATCATGCTTTGCATGGTGCATATGACACCGAAGACGGTCATCGCTTCCGAGCCTCGCAAAGCGAGGCGAGCCGTTAACTCGAAACACTAAGGTGATGGGCGCCGATGGTGCTCATCGCCTGCGAGCCTCGTGTAGCGCGGCGAGCCGTTAAGTCACTAAAGCTTGCAGCACTTGCCTGCGAGCCTCGCGAAATGGTGGCCTCAAAAAATGAAAAGGAGACTACATGACAATGGACTGCGCAAAACACCAACAACCACGTACCACTTTCACCCAGGAACGTACAAGGTACAAAATACACTATTACAAAGGACAGCAAATGCTCGCGACCCGCATAACACATAGACAAACAACGCTATTTTACAATCCTAACTTGCCACTAACAACATTACGCATCTAAAGTAGCTCTTTACACAAATAACCCAAAGTTTGCCCTTGCACACGCAGCCTATTTCTGATGCACAGTTGGGACATTCATGACACTATCTCCTCAGGCCCGCAACAGTCCCACTGGACATTATATGCCGCAGAACAATAAAAATAGATTGTTACCTCTTCAGCCTATTGATTGTTACATATATTAATTACAAAAAGGTAAACTATATTAATTTATTATTCAATTAATTCATTAATTAGTATTTAAAAAAATATAGAGAGGAGCCAAAGGACACGCGAGGAGAGGCTCGCAATGAGGTTCTTACAGTATAAAAAAGCTTAACATTGTGTGCCAAACAGCATTGCCATGGCTTCAAATTTTATTGACCGTCATTTTTTGACGGGCAAGTCACTAGTAATCTTATAATTTAAGAAGCCAAATCATTTTCTATATACAAAGTCCCTTCCCATCTGTAGCGGCAGATAAACAGAAACAAAATGGTGTCTCCAGGACAGCATAATGACAAATAAATAATCAACAAAGGGCTGCATTTATTTATTTTTTTACATTCCAAAATCATTTTTGCCATTATCCACTACATTTCTTCAAAGGAACATGTTGAATATATAGGAATACATATATGGCCAACATATTATGTAGAGCTATATAGGGGTTAAGTACAAGTCAAAACAATTTTAACACATTGCTAACCAATGGAGGGTCCTGTCATTGAGTTTAAAATCAAATGTACATAGTGCTTGTTTCCTAAGGATAGGTAATGTATATTTTCGTCCCCTACCGGTATATATTTTTCATATTTTATGTAGTATTGTTTTAGATCTATTTACTTATAGGGACTAGGGGGATCCTCCTGGGCCTCCATGGGGTATGGCAATATGGACCCCTGTGGTAATAGAAAAAGTGCCATGGGGGTCCTTGAGGATATATATAATATAGGGATTGACTTTAGGTGCCATTGAGGTCCCCTATGGTCATAGCTTAGTATACAATGGGGGTTAATATTAAGTACCATAGGAAACTCTGTGTTAATTGTGTGTGCATGGTCATAATTAATTATACAATTGAGTTCAATAGGATCCCACATGGTTATACTTTTAGATTACCAAGGGGTCCATAAGGGTAACTATGGTAACAGGTTACATTTCAGTGCCATGGAGAATCATAGGCACTACCATAGATATTCTTTATTTAATATGGGGTCCTTGTGGCCCCTCATAATAACAGATTGATATTGCCTTACGGAGTTATGTGTCTGTTACCCCTTTTTCTGTCATTTAAAACAGCAACAGCATAGAAAATAGAGGTACCTGTACAGTATTCCTTTTTGTTTACTTTTTGCACCTTGTAAACACTCTCCCATCTCACATCTCCCACAAAAGTAAACTAAGTGTGATACAAACCCAAAATTTATCTAAGCACCTCGATAAGCATCTTCATTTGACTGGACCAGTCAACCTGTAATCTGTGATGGAGAGAGTTTCAATGAAAAAGACCGCAACACTGATAAAGAATGCCTACCAGAGAGATTGTGGCACTTTAGAGAACCTCTCTGGACAGAGTGGATCACTGGGAGACAGATTTACAGAGAGAAGAATCAGATTTCAGGTGTAGTAACCCAATCAAATGTAGGTGCTTATTAAAGTGTTTAAATTGCTTTTGACTTTGTATCATACTTTTCCATACACCCAAACTTACTTCCTTTTTGTCCTTCCATCCACTCTTCCATTATTACTTCACTTCTTCATTTCTCACTGTATTCCATTTCACACGTCTCTTTCCTTTACCCACTTCTCGTTATTTCATGTCTCTCAAACCTTCATTCTAATTTTTACTTCTTCAGGATGAAACACTGTTTGAAGTTGCAAAGTCTGAATAGGGCATTGTCTTAGAGGCTTTATGAAAATGAAAGTAGTGAGAAATCGAACTCTCAAGTTAGTTTAATGAACTTATCTGTTCTCTCACACTATCTCATACTTAACTACTGATCCATCCTCTTGCAGACCTCTGCTTAGTCCTTATCATCTCAGTAGCGTCAGCCACAGATTAGTTAGATTGGTTAGAGGGGAGCAGAGGGAGGTGACTGCTTTAAAGAACAGCCACTGCACATAGAAAGGGGTCATGCAGTTGGACCGACTGTGGGGGCCACATAACCAGGCTGCTATGCAATGGTGGTCGGCCTTTGTATGCTTCAGTCTGCGAGGAAATGCCCAGGCTAAAAGCGGGTAGGCATGATGCATGCCATATGACCCACCTGCTGGTTAGGCTAGGATTTTGCCCATATTCCCTTCCAAAAAAACAAAATTGTTGGTATGTTATAAGGTATTTATCTTTATATATATTGTATTGTCACATCATGGAAAGCAGGTGGAGTCACCTCCAGTGGGAAAAGGCAAAGCCTCGCTGCGCAGTAGGACAAATGTTCAGGGTTAGGGCATTTGACGGTAGGCTGGCTCCCCCCTGTCACTCACAGTTTGTTATATTTTGAGGATTTCAGTCATTGTTGAGCCCCTTTTTACCCATTCAAATGTGTAGCATCTTGTAAAGTTTGTTGCAGGAATAGGCTTCTAGACCATCGGCCCACACCTTTTGAAAGTGCCACTGACCTTGGTACTTGCTGCCAGATGCTGAATTCAGTTTCAAGTGAGGATGCCTGAAACTAATGATTTCAAATGTGCCAGGAGGAAGCTATGTATATAAGGGGGAAGGGAACCCTATGACCATTGACCAGGAGCTGGTGGAATAATCTGGAAACCCTTCTAAAACTGACAAGCATTAAAGAAGATGGATATTCCAACTAGGCGTTACGTTGTTGACCCCCTAGGATCATTCATTTGCTTTTTAAGACATATCCTCTTAACTACATATGTCTTGAATAATCTGTTTATAATCAGTGGGCTATATTTACTTATTTCCCTATATTACACCATTTCCAGGTTTGCTGTTATTTCTAGATTGCAACTATATAGTGTGATCAGGCACTCGGTAAGTGTGTGTACAAATGATACTGTTTATATTATTTGGTTTCAGAGGACGTGACACTTTAGGATTGCTTTGTAAAATTATATATGTTGCAATGTGTACAGTTATCAAAAAATAGTTTAAAGGAACATAGTACATTGGGACTTTACAATTGTGCATGAGACAAGCTAATAACATCTGTGTGAGCCATGAGCATAAAGTTATTTTTACAAAAAATCTTCAGTTTAGCTCACTCGGCTTTTTAATATAATTGTTATCAAAATAGGAGTGCCGGGTAGGACATGGGGAGAGGGAGAAAGTAAAAATGGGGATGGTGGAATTGGAGATGAGGAAATTACATTGACATACTATACAGGAAACAAAAGCAGTCAGAAAAGCTGTATTTTAAATAATATATTGTATTACAACACCGATAGCTGAGGTTAAATAGAATACTACCTTACATAGTCAGTTTAATATATTTTAATATAACAACAGTTATCTAAACAGAAGCATTCCAAATAATAAAACCCAATCTCAACTCGGTTACAAATGCCTGCTAGCTATGCCAGGCGCTCGTTAACCTGCCATTCTGGTCTATGATCATATTTGTATATTATATTTTACTGTTCCCTGTAAATTTTGGTATTTGCTAAGAGAACAGTGTTCCCCTTTATATGATAATGGTGTTGTCGTGCATCATGGCTGGAAACAGACTATGCATGGGGAATAAACCATAGACCATAAACTGTGTCCTAGAACCCAAAAATCAGTTTGATGTAAATTCAGGACATTACATGCAAGCCATTTTGGAGGGTGGCACGACTTTCTGGCGCACGGCCAATACGTGCTGACGCATGCGCTCAGAAAATAGCTCTTCCAACATCTGCCCTCTCTCTCCCTGTCACTTAGCTTCAGTCAGCCCTCTCCCCTGCACCTTGTTTCCAGCCCTCATCACCCTGCTCTCTCCTCTGTACCCCTGGCCCTGTACCCCTGCCTTCTCCCCTGTACCCCATGCCCTCTCTAGACCCCCAGCTGTGCTGGATGGTGTACCTTGTGGCTCCTGTCTGACTGACTTCAGTCAGACAGGAGCCACAATGTACACCATCCAGCACAGCTCAGGGTTTACATGGGGTACAGGGCCAAGGGTATTGAGGAGAGAGCAGGGTGCTGAGGGCTGAAAATGAGGTGCAGGGGAGAGGTCTGACCGAAGCTTAGAGACAGGGAGAGTGAGAGCGCAGATGTCGGGAGCGCTATTTTTAGCGCTCATGTGTCAGCGCGTATTGGCCATGCGCCAGAAAGTTGGGGTGCCATTTTGGAGACAAACGTTTTCAAAGAAGGGAATTGTATTCTAGAAAGGCTAGTTGGCTATAAAGTAGCAGAGTGGCATATGACATGTGTCTTTGTGGGTTATAAATCATTTTGGTAATATGAATATAGAATAGGCAGCTATGATTAGGACTTTATGGTTGAAACCCTTGAAGGCTAATAACATGGAATAGCAAATCTGATGCAATTAGTTCAAGGGCACAGGATGGTCAGACAAGCCAAAAATCATGGGCCGGCAGAGAGATAACGAGGTCGGTAACAATCTGCGTCCGCAGCAAAGATCAGTCCAATAGGGAACAGGAATAGAGGAGGAACTGTAGCCAAACAGAGCAGGAAGACACCGGGGAAATCATAAGTACTCAAAGTCACTGGTACTTACAATAGGCACTGAGAGGAAGCCAGAGTAGCAATAAATAGTCCAGAAGAGGTGTGATTGGCTGGTAAAAGACCGGAGCTTAACAACAACCAATAGGAGATACAGCATCAAAAGCTAGGAGAGGTACTTTTGACTAATGTCACTAAAACATTTAGCTGTAGCCGCTAAGCCATGAGATCTGCCAGGAGACTGAACCCGTGGTGGACTCTGACATCTCAAGTTTAATGTCTAAGTACAGCCCTATGATGGGTTCCTTGGCGGTCCAGTGGTTAGGATCCCGTGCTTTCACCGCTGTGACCTGGGTTTGATTCCAGTCAGGGAATCAAGAGGTCACACCAACCTGAAGCAATGCAGGGTTGGGCCTGTTCTACTTGGATGGGAGACTGTGGCCCACTGGAAAAGAAGGAACTGGCAACCCACTTCAGTATCTCTGCCACGATGACCAGCATGGTGTTTTTTGGTCCATGAGGTCATGGAGAGTTGGACATGATTGAATGATGCAAACACACACACAGCTCTATATGGTCAGTGTCAGTTCAGTAAGAGGATAACAAATAACAGTCTATCCTATGCCCGACTTAATTGCATGTTGCCAGGATAATCTTATAGTCAGAGGGCAATGGCAATCTAGAAAGGTCTCATCCTCATCAGATGTGCAGGACTATGGAGTTGTAGTGATGAATAGTTGTACAAATAGGCTTTTATGTATTTTGGACTGATTCTGATGTTTTAAGCCCTGAACAAGGCTCTGAATCTGGAATAACTAGTAGCTCAAAATGACCCGAGCTCAATGTTAATGTGAAGTCCTCTTCACATTGGTCTAAGGATATTATTGAAGTGAAGTATGACATTTATGACCATTACTTTCTAGATTGTAAGCTCTTCGGAGAAAGGACTTCAACCCTGTTGCACCAAGCTGTCTGCTGAACCATTCTTCTTGTATTTATAGTGTATTGTATTTATACTTCTATTTACCTTAACATTTGTCTGTTTATTATTGTAATTACAATTATATTTTGTTAATTGTAACATTTGTACTTTGTTCTAATCTGTAAATAGTGCATTGGAAAATGCAGACGCTCTATAAAAAAAGAGTAATGAAAAGTAATAATACTTATAAATGCAAGGTTTCACTCTAATGAGCAAATTTGGCAGATTATGACATGGGAACCAATGGGGAGATTTATATTTTCATTATACGACTTTTTTTGCTTTATGAGCAATTTTCACAGAACAAATCATTCTTGTATAACGAGGGCATCCTGTACTATGCTTGGGGAGAATATAATTGCATTTCTTGTTATTAATTGTGTATAGTGTCCAAATAAACCTGTAGTGCTTCCCCAAATCTCTTAAAGGGTCACTGTAGTCCAAAAATAAAAGATCATATTAGAAACATTTGAAATCATTTTTTTATTTTGGTATCATAAATAATTGATCCATAGTGTACAATATATAGACCGTGCAACATTGTTTTCTCCTCTACGATGGCCCTTTAAATATGGTACCTAGTAGCAGCCACTTTCAGCGGGTGCCGCACCTATTTCATTCAAAAATAAAGATATTGATTAGTATATTGGAGGGTGTTTAACTGCAAGAATGATTATGTTTACAAACTAATGATTAGTACAATACATATTCCGTTTTTAAAGGGACATAGAACACAATACCTACATTATTTTCATGTATTTAAAAGAGCATGCTTTAAACATTACCAAAGTTGTGTTTTTGCATGAGAACAATATTTAGTAAAACGTTATTAAAAGTAACAGAAATGCGTAGATTTCATTGTCAGACAAGTGTAATTCATATATTATTATTATAATGATCCTATATTTCTAACACACCAAGACGCTGTCTGAGCTTAAGCGGGCAGTTACCTCACCATAAGTGCTCTTCATGGTGTGAAAGAGCACAAGATTTTATTAAAGGTATCTTTTTTTTTCTTCTTTAATTACACTTATAACAGTTAAAAAATAAAGTTTTAGGTCTGTTTACAAACACATTGGCTATTCCATGATTAATGACATCTGCCGACAGCCGTTGTAGCTCCAGAACAGAGAATTATTTATATGGCTTTTCTTGGCATTCAAGAATCCTACAGCCCAGCAGTTAACCCACGAGTAACTTATTTCAAAGATTCTAACACTCCTTAAAAAAGGGTTAACTATAGTTTTCCTTTGCTCTCTGCACTGGAGCTTGCTGTCAATCTGCCTGTCAGCTTGCCAGTGACACATGTAAACATACATTTAATCAATAAATATCTCAGTGAAAAAAGAACGGATTTCAAAAATTCAAGACATGCTGTTAAGAAATCCTTACATTAATGTGCTCCAGATTGTACTGAATAAAGTGGCCCTTTAAAATCTTTCGTACTTGGTGATTTTTCCCAAAGCACCTTTCAAGATTAAAAACTCGCAATCTAAAGGAGAGGCAGAGACCTGGGCAAGAATAATAAATAAGGATTGGGATTGGCCAGGAAAGGAGTGAAAGTTGAGAGTGACAGAGGATAGAAAAGAAGAGAAGACAATCTGTTAACTATGTGAAGTTGGGAAGATGGTTTCATATAATAGGAGAGGGTAGAAATGTGATAGGAATTGTGTGAGAGTGACATTAGTAAGCAGGTCTTCACCTAGTGGATGTTTTGTATGAAAGCACAGGGGAGTGGTGGACGGTAATCAGGATGGGTGTGGTGGGTGGATTGGTGTGGTCGGTGGGCGAGAGGATTAACGGAGATTAATGATTAGAAGAGATTCCTGAAAGGAGACAATGGTGTGAGAGACATGGGGGGAGGGATAGAGGAGAAAAAGAAAGGAGTGAAGGAGATCAGTGGAAAGATGAACAGGAAAAAGGACCCATATGAAGGAGGAAGTCTTAGCAAGGTATGCAGATAATAAAATGAGGGAAGCTAGGCAAAGTATTGCTTCTTATATAGATGGATTTATACATACATTAGTAGTCCCATTCTGGATCGCTACCTTGTGGTGGTGTAGGGGCTTGTGTATTTCAATGAGGTAGTGACCTATATCAACTCAAGGTAGCAGAGAGGTCAGACAAATTGTGGTCCACTGGAAAAGGAACTGGCAATCCACCCCAAAAAAATATACGGATAATCACAACCAGAAACACAGACAGATGTGCTTGGCATGCTGCATCCATATGGTCTCCAAGAGTCGGACATGACTGAAAGACTGAACAACATTAGTAGTGATAATAATATTATTGGCTCCACTGATGGGTCAACCTCCATGGTCTGGTTTATACCTCCAGGTTGGCAACAAGCTTCAGAATGTTCTTAGAATTTTCTTAGATTAGAGGAGGCCTGTTTAGTAAATAGAAAAGGCTCCTGAAAGAAGAGTGAGAGACCGAGACACAGGGAGTGGCTGGTATGGTGCCGAGCCCCCAGATGAGTTAAACATTTGAATCAGTTTTTCTCATTTGGGAGCACTATTCAAAAAAAGACTAAACACATAGTGGTACATCAAATACCAGCTTTCAGATGCAACAAAGAAAAAAATACTTTCAATGTCCCTTTAACACTGTGACATCTAAAATATGTATAACATTGTCCCTATAACATTCTAGTATTTGTAAGTATTAAATACTAGAATGTAAAAATGCGTGTAAATTATATTTTAATTTACTGGGATTACTCCAGCCTGAAAATGGCAAGAAAACCCTCATTTTTTAATGTATTTTGTCACATAAAATGTTAAGTTTTAATCCCAAAAATTGTAAATCTTTGCTAATTAAAAATATATGAAATTTGGACATTTACAGTGTTTCCTTAACATCCATTTACTCTACAACTGTTGACTCTCTGTTGAATGTTTGTGTTATATCTGTGTTCGGACTCGATAGATTGGAGTTGCCAGCAAACTGTTTGGCAGTTAATCCTCCGTTTCTTTTTAAATATTTGTTTCTTGTGTTTAGGAGAAAAATTCCTAAAGTTTATGGGATGTTGAAAGAACCACAGTATGACACAATGTTTGAATGATTGAGATTAAGAACATAATTAGGCAGGAAAAATCATTAAGTTTTTATTTCGAATAAAATAATTGAGATAAAGGTTCCATGTGTAAGAGGGTTGGGTACATTTCTGCAGAAGCAAGTTTGAAGCTATTGCTGCAATCTCCCTGCTTCTAAGCATGTAAAGAGGAAGGCGGTAAGTGTCAAATTCCAAAAGCACCAATCATTTTACAAGTTCCTCACCCCTCACCCTCTACTGCACCCTCCACAGTTAAGTGGATAGGTACATACCCTCAGTGTCTAGCTCTCAGTGAGAATATTATATTCACTTGCAGTATACAAAAACACGTTTTTTTTTTGTATGCTAATGAAATCATCAATAAATTAATAAATAAATATACTTTACCTTTTTTTAAGTAATATATGCAGGTTACATTGTGCTGAAGAGCTGGCAATCTGTTTTCATGTTGCTGCGGCATAGAATGTGTGTTTTCATTGTTGTGGAGCTGCTGTGTAAGTGTCAGCAATGTGTGCAGTGTGTAGTATAAATAGTGTGCATGCGCGAGGAAAATCCATTCTTCTGCATTGTGTAAGTTACTGTTGTAAAATGGCGCCTAATGTGTGGTATGCAGCTGTGGCTCATTTTGTGTCCTTGTTCTTGGACCTCGTCCATCTTTTTTGTGAAAATCCGTATGTTTTTGGTGGTGTTTTGCGTGTTTCGGGGCCTGTAGCCTCGTTTTCGTTTTTTTCTGTGACCATTTTTTCTCTTGCTTAGGTGATTTTCGGGTCTCTAAACTCTTGTATTTCGACTTAAATTGAGGTGTAACTTGACTTTCAGAGGTCCTGGGTGCCCACCCTTGCTGTGGGTAATCTTTTTATGTGTTTGTTGTGTGTATTTATTGTGTTTTTCATGTTTTCATGTGCTCGTGTTTCGGCCGCTGCGGCTCGTAGTTGTTTGCTAAGTCCGTAAGAGTTGCGGTTGACGTGGGAGCCTCCACCTCTGCAAATGCGGCCCCTCGCTTCGCGAGGGTCTGCATTTGTGGTCCTAATGTCGTAAAGGGTGGTAGGGATGAGCGCCTATGGCGCTCATTACCAGCGCAAGGAGCGCTTTTGGCGCTCCTTGCCAGCAACTGTGTCACCTAGCTTCGCGAGGGCCGCAGCATTAGCAACAACTTTTGCAAACCCGCACTGATGACAACTATATATGTGACTAGCGAATTGCCCGTCAAAAAATGACGGCAATGAAATTGTAAGGTAGCTAATGCTGTTTGGTGTATAATAATGAAATATGTAATACATTACTAAATGAATATACTGTACCTATTTTGAAGCATTGTGATGAAGAGCTGGCAATCTGTGTTGATGTTGCTGCAGCATTAGTGGTGTGGAGCTGCTGTGTAAGCATGCTGAATGTGTGCACTGTGTGGTATGAATATCCGTAGGTCGTTTGTGGCGTTTTGCGAGTTTCTTGTGGTGTTTTGCGAGTTTCCTGTGGTGTTTTGCGAGTTTAGAGTGCTGTAGCCTCGTTTTCGTTTTGTTCGGCGGCCCTTTTTTCTTTCGCTTAGATTTTTTTTTAGTCTCTAAACTCTTTTATTTCGAGTAAAATCGAGGTGTAAGTTGCATTTTTGAGGTCCTGGGTGCTCCCTCTTGGTGTAGGTAAGGTTTTTATGTATGTGCTGTGTGTATGTATTGTGTTTTACATTTTGTAATGTTCGCGAGTTGCGTCCGAGTTTTGCGAGGCCGTAATGTGTGTGAACATGTGTCGTATGTTGTTTGCGAGTGTCGTAATGTGTGTGTCGTGCTGTTTGGGTTGCGACGTGAAGTTTGCGAGGGTCGCAGTTGCTGGCATGGAGCACCTTCGGCGCTCCATGCCAGCAACTGCGGCCCTCGCTTTGCGAGGTCCTCAGATGCTGGCATGGAGCGCCTACGGCGCTCCATGCCAGCAACTGAGGCCCTCGGCCTGTGCCCTCGCTTCGCGAGGGCCTTGGCTCGCTGCGCGAGCCGCGGCCCTCGCTACACGAGGGCCGCAGCTCACTACGCGAGTCGCGGCCCTCGCTTTGCGAGGGCCGCGGGCTCTCTACGCGAGCCCGCAGCGTTTGCAACAACTCGTACGCTCACAACTATATATGTGATTATTAACTTTTATTTGTAACGCGCCAACATATTCCGCACCTTATGGATTGAGGTAAAGTGTTCATGAGGATTCTTTTTTGGCCATAGTTATGAATAATACAACTGGACAGATCTTGCATGGCAATCACGAACATAGATACTTCACTTCCTATCTTCACACACATTAATATCTTCACATTGCCAATGTAGATCCTCTCCAACTATGTACTAGTAGTATTTAACACCTCTTTTTTCTCAAATCCATCACTATTATAACCTCAAAATCTTTTCGCTGTCATCACAAACCTTCTATACCACATTATCACACTTCCAATTTAATCACTGTTCATCATTCACTCGGACCACACAATACATGATACTCCATCACTCTTCACAGCCTGGCACTGACCATCATACACTTCCCCTAACTCAATAAACAAAGCTCTGTTACTCTTTACATCCATCACTGATCATCACACACACTTCCCACCAGTCAATAAATGATACTCCATCACTCTTAACATCCAGGCAATGACCATCATACACTTCTCCCACTCAATAAACAAAGCTCCATTACTCTTCACAACTATCACTGATCATCACACACTTCCCACCACTCAATAAATGATCTCCTCATCTCTCACATACATTTCCGATAACTGAATAAATTACTCTCTCATCACTCTACACCCAATCACTGATTATAACACACCAAACACTCATTAAATGATCTCTTCATCATTCTATACATCCATTCTTCATCATCACACACATGAAATCACTGAATAAATGACTACCTCATCATTCTTCACATCCATCACTGATCATTACCCAGAGTTCCCATCACTTAATAACTGACTTCCTCATCACTGTTCACGCCCATCATTGATCACTTTCCATCAGAGGCTACATACCTTTTACATTCACACCCCTGTGTTTGATTGAATGACTTTCCAACGTGTTCAGAAGTGATAAGCGGAGGAGACCGCTCCCTACAACTAATCTGGTAAGCCAAGATCTACCAAGCTTTCTCAGTCTATGTTAGTTAAATATGAACATTTAATAATCTTACATTATGAACTTAGCTATTAAGACTTGCAGAACTAAAGATCCAAACACATAATGCATAATTTGTTCATGTTTAAAGAGCTCCATAAGTAATATCACTCATGCAGAGGTACAATAACAAAGTGTGCTTTCTGAGATGGCATGTGATGTGCTGTGTCTCGTACTAACCAATCAGTATCCATCTCTCAGCAACATTCTGCAACATGCTGCTGAGACGTTGTCCCTGATAGGTCCTACAGAGTCTGTATCTACATACACTGAAAATAACTATTTGATCGATTTTAGGCAGTAAAAACAGAGCTTATAAGCACTTAATAAAATAAAGTACCTAAAAGTAAATAGATACACAGGGATATTATATACCTAGTAAAATCCAAGAACCTTCCACATCACATTAAACCCTTCAATTACATGGGTCATGAAGGCTGAAAAGTTCAAGTAAAGCAATACTGATCCCTAGTCTGACCTGTCATGCCCATAGTTTCACTGTAGGCCATGGCACCAAACTAGTAACAAACTAATATTTACCTAATTTTCTACATGCTATAGACATTATTGCCTTGCTGTAGTGTTAATTTTCCTAACTTAGGACCCTGTTACCTTATTTCTGTTAAAAGTCTTGCTAGACTCCTTTTGCCTTGCCATTTAGAGATGTCGCGAATAGTTCGCCGGCGGACTGTTTCTGGCGAACATAGCATGTTCGCGTTTGCGGCGAACTGCGAACATATGCGATGTTCGATCCGCCCCCTATACTTTATCATTTAGCAAACTTTGACCCTGCAACTCACAGTCAGCAGACACATTCCAGCCAATCAGCATCATACCCTGCCTTCCAGACCCTTCTACCTCATGGACAGCAGCAATTTTGGAATCGTAACTAACTTGCAGTCTTACTGAGAGGAGGGAGAGTGTAGTTGATGCTGATTGAGTAGGGAAATCAATAGCTAGGCAAGTTTATTCAGTGTCCAGTGCAGTGCTGAAGGACTCATCAGATCTCTGCTGTAAACACAGCACCCCAAAAAGCCCTTTTTAGGGCTATAAAATATATATATTTTTTTTTTCTGTCTAATCTAACTTCATTTGCCTGTCTCCCTGCTAGCCCCTGCTAGCAAGTGTGTGTGTCAGGCTCACAGCTTATACTGTGTGTGCACAGTGCAACCAATACAATATTGTTTACTAGTTGTCTACTTTTAAAAAAACAAAACTTTTATTTTGTTAAATCTTAGTTCATTTGCCTGACCGCCAATCTAAGTTCATTTGCCTGACCGCTAGCCAGTGTGTGTGTCAGGCTTACAAGTATTGTGCCAAGTTCAACCAATCCAATCTAGTGGTGTACCTGCAGTCTACATTTAAAAAAACAATAATATTATTTTCTTAAATCTAAGTTCATTTGCCTGACCGCTAGCCAGTGTGTGTGTCAGGCTTACAAGGACTGTGCCAAGTTCTCAGAGAGCATGTTGTGTGCATGCTTGAGCTCTAAACAAAAGGCTTTTTAGGGTCTTAGTCCCTCAAATACAAGTTTTATTTTAACACCTTTCTGTTTATAAGCACTTTGTGCACGGTGTTGTTCTTTTTTTGGGAGTTTTTGTGGTGTTTTTCTTAGTTTAATTTAAGTTTTAGTTTTCTGGGAGTCAGGCTCAAGTCTCTATCCCAGGAGAGTGAGCTGTCTCCTGGATACTTTGCCACACCCCTCCCTTAGCACTACATCTTCACTCCTGGAGCTTTGTTACTTTGACTTTTTTTTCTTTTAAAAAGTTTATTAGGTTTTGTTGAAGTTTTGTTTGTTTGGTGTTGGGTTTTATGTTTTGGGGGAGAGAAGACAAGTAACATCTTTGTAGGCAGTGGGGGGGAAAACAATTTGAAGTTTTGTTTAAAAGGCTTTTTTAACATCTGACACAGAGACACAGAGGGGTTAAAAAGCCACTGTGTTCTCTGTGTTGTTGCATTTAGTAACACCTTGCAACAGGCCATTAACCCTTCCACTGCCAAACATCATCTCTCTCTCTCCCTTAGTTTTTGTCTCCCTTAGTTTTGTCTTTTTGTTTCTTTTTCACACTTTTATATTTTAAAAAAAAAGAAAACAGTAGAAAATCATAAAACAAAAAATAAAAATAAATAAAACAAATAAACTAAAAAAAAAAAAGGGTCTAAACATGAGGGATAAGACCATTAAGAAGCCTCAGGGGTCAAAAGGGGGAATAATGGCCCCTGAAAATCCTAGCTGCAGCACTGCACAGCATAGGCCCCAGGCAGATAAGGCAGCCCCAGCTCCTGGTGGTTCTGCCAGCAGACCTACCCCTGTGGCTAATACCTGGTCACAGGTGGTTTCTGCTGGCCCCAGTAATACCACCGCTGGGGCTGAGGGGCAGATCACCAGGAAGCATGGGGTTAAATGTCAGATGTCTGGGGTCTACAGCATTGATATCTATCTGCGTGCTGCAGCTAATGTCATCAGCCCCTCTGTTATAGTAGCAGCCAGCAAAATGTACGGGAAAGCAGTTTTTTTTACCCGCACTCTGGCTGCTGCACACATTCTTATACAGAGAGGCATCACAGTGGGGGGATTATATGTCCCAATAGAACCCCTGGAAGGGTTGGGCACAAAAGTAACACTCTCTAATGTGCCCCCCTTCCTACCAGACTCCCTCCTGCGCCCCCACCTGCTAACCCTAGGGGAAGTAAAAACACCATTTATAAAAATTCCCCTGGGGTGCAGAGAGAGAGCACTTCGTCATGTGCTCTCTTTCAAGAGGCAGGTACAAATGTGCCTGCCTCAGGGCGCAGGAAACATAGAGGGGTCTTTTGGGGTTAGATTTGAGGGGGTGCTGTACAGGATTTTTTACAGCACTACGGAGGTGCAGTGCTATCATTGCAAAGGGTTGGGGCATACACGTAGGAATTGTCCTAATGTAAAGCATCATGCCCCAGCCCCAGCAAATGGCACCTCCGTCAGTACGGCACCCATCCCCGCTGAGCCCATAACAGCGGGGACCTCAAGGGTCATAGCCCCCCCACAGAGCTCGGGCAAGGAGGCCGTTCCTCAATCCACCACCACGGCCTCCAAACCCCCTTCTTCCCCAAAAAAGCCATCTGTGTCTGTGGTCTCCAGCAAGACTGCAGACACGGGGAAAAAGGGGAAGAATGTCACCGGTCCTCCCAGTGTCACAGCTGCATCTCCCAAGTCCCAATCTGCCCCCACCATAATTACATCAGTTAGTGTGGGGGCACAGTGTAAGCAGAGGGATAATAAGCCCTCTGCAGGGGAGGCAGCTAGTGGCAGCTCCTCTTCCAGGAGTGACGTCTCCAGGAAGAGGAAGCATAAAACCAACAGGGAGGTTGCTGATAAGTGGGAAGTGCTCTATAGTGGAGCACCTCCCTCTAAAAGCAAGAAGAGGAACAAAACATCTCCTCCTCATCCGGTGACATTGTCTGGCCCAGTTATTAAGCTCAGCCAGCCGGTGCCAGACCACACATCTCTCTCTCCAGACCCTATAGGGGTTAATGTGGAAAAGGGTCTGGAGGAAAAGCAGGGGCAAGAGGGTCTCCCAAGTGAGGCAGGGGTAGACAAGAAAGATCAGGTTCTGCCTCTGGCCTTTGAGGGGGGACCCAACAAAGCCCCTGCTGAATGGGTAGTCAGTGTCCCTGAGGTGCTGAGCTTCAAGGGCACCAGTCAGTCTCCTCCTCCAGTGTCACTCTCTAGTGACGTACCTCGGGCTTTGTTAGAGCCCCAGGCCGAGTCACTACTGGAGGGGGGGAATATAGGCATGACCCCCATTCAGGACCCCATGGATTTGTCTGTCAGGGGGGATGTGGCACAAGGGGAAGTGGAAATGGGGGAGGGTGATAAAACAGGTTTTCCTGTTAACATCATGGGAGAGCCTGTCTACCCTCCTCAGCCGTCCACTGACCCTAACATCGGTGACATCCAAGCTGAGCAAGCAGCAGTGGAACTGGCAGAGGAGGCATATAAAGCCTCCAAGGCTTCCATTAAGGAAGCCATGCCAGCCACTGCTGTCCAGCCAGCTACCCCTGAATGCACTCCTGAAGCTACAGGGGTGCAGCAGCAATCCAAGGGTCCATTATTTACCTTGAAGGGTGCTAAAGGGACTCCTTCTGTATCATCTAAGAGGGGGTCCCTGAGAATAAAGCTGAGGAAACTGACTCCAGCCGGGGAGGATGGAGTAAAAGCCCTCAGCCAAGAGGAGCCCAGGGGTGACCCACTAGAAGGAACATCAGATTCTGGGTGGGTTATCCCTGTCAAGGAAATAGATCTATTCCTTGAGAGCACCCTTCATGGACAAAAGAAAAGGAAGGTGCGGCTGGCCTTGGAGAGGTGGAAGAATATGTCGTTTATTCTCCACTCTCTCCAGCAATATCTAGTGGTCAGCACTAGGGCCAAGAATTCTGGGACTGCGGAGCATCTCCGCGTCCGGAAATTCTATAAAATGTGCGTGTCCTATCAGCAGTCTCAAGGGTCTGAGGAACGCACAATTCCTGACACGCAGTAATGGCTTTGCACATCAGCACGCTAAATACCAATGGCTGTCAAGACAGTTTCCGCAGGTTCCAGGTACTCTCCTATTTATATCAGGGAGGGTACTCTGTGAGCTTCCTGCAGGAAACTCACACCACTCCAGAGGCTGAGGCCTCGTGGCAACTGGAGTGGAGAGGCAGGGTCTTCTTCAGCCACTTCACATCGGCGTCATGTGGAGTGGTGACCCTGTTCTCAGAGTCTTTTCAGCCAGAGCTGCTGCTTGTGAAAGCTGTTATCCCAGGCCGTCTAATCCACCTCCGGGTCTGAGAGCAGGGTAGCATCATTAACCTAGTTAATATATATGCCCCTGCTGGAGGGCTCGAGAGAGTGAGGTTCCTCGCCAGACTGTCCCAGTTTTTGGAGACGGTTGACGCAGATGAGTGTTTGGTACTCGGGGGTGATTTCAACTGCACCCTCGACGCTCTGGACCGGAATAGTCCAGAGCCGTACCCGCCTTCTGCATCAGCCCTGCGGGAGATCATCGCCCGCTTCTCCCTGGAGGACATCTGGCGAGAGCAGAACCCAGGGGCATCAGACAGTTTCACCTACGTCAGGGTGAGAGCCAGTCTGGTGTCCCACTCCCGGATCGACAGACTATATATATCTAGTCACTATATGTCACGAGTCGGTTCTTGTGCCATTAGGCTGGCTCCGTTCACAGACCACAACTGTGTGTCTGTGACAGTGGCGCTAACGCCAACAGCGCCACGAGCCGCCTATTGGCACTTCAACAATGCTTTGTTGAAGGACCAGGGGCTCGTGACATTGATCCGGGAGTTTTGGACGGACTGGAGGGGTTGCAAGGGGGACTTTGCCACGTTAAAACTGTGGTGGGACGTGGGCAAGGTTCATTTGCGACTTCTGTGTCAGGAATATACCAAGGGTACGAGTGGGCAGCGCGAAGCTGAGTTGGAGTCACTCCGGGGGGAGGTACTCCATCTGGAGCAGAGGCTGTTCACTTGTAGGGACCAATCCCTGCAGAGCGAGTATGTAGAGAGGAAGGGTGTCCTCTGTGACCTGGAACGACACCAGGCCAAGGGGGCATACGTGCGCAGCCGCTTAGGTTTTCTCAAAGATCTAGACCGCGGCTCGCGCCTCTTCTACTCACTGGAGAAAAAGGGGGGTAACAGTAGGCACATCACCTGTCTTCTAGATGAAGACGGTGCCCCCCTTACAGATCCGGAGAGTATCCGGGATAGAGCCCGGAACTTTTATAAAGATCTTTACTCTCCGGATCCCATTTCTCCAGACACCTGCAGGGTGCTATGGGAGGGGCTCCCCACAGTCAGTGAGGGTGTAAGAGAGCGGCTTGATATACCACTATCTTTTCAAGAGCTCTCTGAAGCCCTCCGTGCCATGTCCTGTGAGAAGTCTCCAGGACTGGACGGACTGACTGTAGAGTTTTTCCAATTTTTCTGGGAGACTCTGGGACCTGATTTACATCTGGTCCTTGGGGAAGCCCTGGAGACTGGGGAGATGCCCCTGTCTTGTCGCAGGGCAGTACTTGTCCTGCTGCCCAAAAAGGGGGATCTCCGGCTTATTAAGAACTGGCGACCGGTCTCTCTGCTCAGCACAGACTACAAGATTGTAGCTAAAGCCATCTCGCTTAGACTTGGGTCTGTGCTGGCAGAATTGGTTCACCCTGACCAGTCCTATGCGATCCCGGGCCGGACTATCTTTGATAGTATCTTTCTGGACCGGGATCTATTGCATTATTCTCGCAGGACTGGTCTGTCATTCGCCTTTCTCTCTTTAGATCAAGAGAAGGCGTTTGACAGGGTGGACCATGGTGACCTCATAGCCACTCTGCAAGCGTACGGCTTTGGTCCACAGTTTGTGGGCTTTATAAGAACGCTGTACGCCTCTGCAGAGTGTTTACTTAAAATCAATTGGTCCCTTACAGCACCTTTGGTATTTGGACGAGGGGTGCGTCAAGGATGTCCCTTGTCTGGACAGGTATATGCACTGGCCATCGAGCCTTTCCTCTGCCTACTGAGGAAAAGGCTCACAGGGCTGGTGCTAAAAGATGCAGACATGCGGATTGTCCTTTCAGCTTATGCTGACGATGTGCTCCTCGTGGCCCAGGATCCAGTTGATCTTGAGCTGGCAAAACAGTGCCAGGAGGTATATTCAGCTGCCTCCTCCGCTCAGATCAACTGGTCCAAATGCACAGGCCTTTTAGAGGGTAATTTACAGGTGGACTCTTTGCCTCCCACGTTTCGTGACATCACGTGGGAGGCAGATGTCATTAAATATCTGGGGGTCTACCTGTCCGCTGCGGACGCTTCCGTCCCAGACAACTGGAGGGAGTTAGAGGGCAGTGTCCTCTCTCGTCTGGGACGATGGAGGGGTCTAGCAAAAATGCTTTCCCTTAGGGGGCGGACTCTAGTGGTGAATCAGCTGGTGGCTTCTCAGATCTGGCACCGGCTGATTTGTCTGAGTCCGACCCCCGAGTTTGTCACCAATATCCAGAGGAATTTGTTAGATTTCCTCTGGATGGGAAGGCATTGGGTCTCTGCAGGGGTGGCAAGTCTGCCTTTGGTGGAGGGTGGACAGGGAGTAGTTTGTGTGTGCTCCCAGTTGTCCACCTTCCGCCTTCAGTACCTGCAGAGATACCTATATGCAGATCCCTCTCCGCAGTGGTGCGCACTGGCATCCAGCTTTTATCGCCAGTTGCGCAACCTGGGGTATGACCGGCAATTACACTTTTATATTTTAAAAAGAAAACAATATAAAATAAAAAAAAAAGGGTCTAAACATGAGGGATAAGACCACTAAGAAGCCTCAGGGGTCAAAAGGGGGAATAATGGGCCCTGAAAATCCTAGCTGCAGCACTGCACAGCATAGGCCCCAGGCAGATAAGGCAGCCCCAGGTCCTGGTGGTTCTGCCAGCAGACCTACCCCTGTGGCTAATACCTGGTCACAGGTGGTTTCTGCTGGCCCCAGTAATACCACCGCTGTGGCTGAGGGGCAGATCACCAGGAAACATGGGGTTAAATGTCAGATGTCTGGGGTCTACAGCATTGATATCTATCTGCGTGCTGCAGGTAATGTCATCAGCCCCTCTGTTATAGTAGCAGCCAGCAAAATGGACGGGAAAGTTTTCTTTACCCGTACGCTGGCTGCTGCTCACACGCTTATACAGACGGGCATCACAGTGGGGGGATTATATGTCCCAATAGAACCCTTGGAAGGGTTGGGCACAAAAGTAACACTCTCTAATGTGCCCCCCTCCTACCAGACTCCCTCCTGCGCCCCCACCTGCTAACCCTAGGGGAAGTAAAAACACCATTTATTACAATTACCCTGGGGTGCAGAGAGAGAGCAGTTCGTCATGTGCTCTCTTTCAAGAGGCAGGTACAAATGTACCTGCCTCAGGGCGCAGAAAACATCGAGGGGTCTTTTGGGGTTCCATTTGAGGGGGTGCTGTACAGGATTTTTTACAGCACTACGGAGGTGCAGTGCTATCATTGCAAGGGGTTGGGGCATACACGTAGGAATTGTCCTAATGTAAAGCATCATGCCCCAGCCCCAGCAAATGGCACCTCCGCCAGCACAGCACCCATCCCCGCTGAGCCCATAACAGCGGGGACCTCAAGGGTCATAGCCCCCCACAGAGCTCAGGCAAGGAGGCCGTTCCTCAAGCCACCACCACGGCCTCCAAACCCCCTTCTTCCCCAAAAAAGCCATCTGTGTCTGTGGTCTCCAGCAAGACTGCAGACACATGGAAAAAGCAGAGAAGGCATATAAAGCCTCCAAGGCTTCCATTAAGGAAGCCATGCCAGCCACTGCTGTGCAGCCAGTTACCCCTGAATGCACTTCTGAAGCTACAGGGGTGCAGCAGCAATCCAAGGGTCCATTATTTACCTTGAAGGGTGCTAAAGGGACTCCTTATGAGAATAAAGCTGAGGAAATTGACTCCAGCCGGGGAGGATGGAGTAAAAGCCCTCAGCCAAGAGGAGCCCAGGGGTGACCCACTAGAAGAAACATCAGATTCTGGGTGGTGTGATGGTTTGCCCCCAGAGGCCAGTGTGGACGCAACGCTAGGAAGAGGACTAATCCCTGAGACATTATTATTTACACCAGGAGCTACGGAGTTAAGCTGGAGGTGTAATCAGGCCCAGCTGGAAGTTTCTTTAAAAGGCCTCTTGAAGCAACCAGCAGAGGGGTTTCAGGCTGGGTGTGGACCCAGAGAGCTCCAGAGAGCGAGCGAGCACCAGTGAGCTCCAGAGAAAGAGAGCACCAGAGACTGAGAAGCAAGTGTGCCAGAGCAGCAAGTGAAGCTGCCATTGTGGGATCAGGCTGTGTGACTACACCTGATTTAAAGGAGAACATTCGCTGCAAGCAGAAGAGGATCCATTGCAGCTAAGTGACTGGACTTAAAGGTACCACCCCTCTGTGATACAAAAGGTACTGTTTTTACCTGCAGGCCGATTAGCGGTCCCAGGGCTAGTCAGTGGCGTTCCTGCAAGTAAGTAAGCCTGTTTGAGTAGGTGTTTATTTCATGCTGACCATAAGCTATGTTTATTTATATTATGCCAACCACTTATTAAAGCCCGTGAAAGCATACAAAGGCTCCAGAGTCCTCCATAAAGAGCATAAAAAGTTGGATAAACAGAGCGTTGATCCCGCCAGAAGGGGGCGCTCTGCCACAGTGGGTTATCCCTGTCAAGGAAATAGATCTATTCCTTGAGAGCACCCTTCATGGACAAAAGAAAAGGAAGGTGCGGCTGGCCTTGGAGAGGTGGAAGAATATGTTGTTTATTCTCCACTCTCTCCAGCAATATCTAGTGGTCAGCACTAGGGCCAAGAATTCTGGGACTGCGGAGCATCTCCGCGTCCGGAAATTCTATAAATGTGCGTGTCCTATCAGCAGTCTCAAGGGGCTGAGGAACGCACTATTCCTGACACGCAGTAATGGCTTTGCACATCAGCACGCTAAATACCAACGGCTGTCAAGACAGTTTCCGCAGGTTCCAGGTACTCTCCTATTTATATCAGGGAGGGTACTCTGTGAGCTTCCTGCAGGAAACTCATACCACTCCAGAGGCTGAGGCCTCGTGGCAACTGGAATGGAGAGGCAGGGTCTTCTTCAGCCACTTCACATCGGCGTCATGTGGAGTGGTGACCCTGTTCTCAGAGTCTTTTCAGCCAGAGCTGCTGCTTGTGAAAGCTGTTATCCCAGGCCGTCTAATCCACCTCCGGGTCCGAGAGCAGGGTAGCATCATTAACCTAGTTAATATATATGCCCCTGCTGGAGGGCCCGAGAGAGTGAGGTTCCTCGCCAGACTGTCCCAGTTTTCGGAGACGCATGACGCAGATGAGTGTTTGGTACTCGGGGGTGATTTCAACTGCACCCTCGACGCTCTGGACCGGAATGGTCCAGAGCCATACCCGCCTTCTGCGTCAGCCCTGCGGGAGATCATCGCCCGCTTCTCCCTGGAGGACATCTGGCGAGAGCAGAACCCAGGGGCATCAGACGGTTTCACCTACGTCAGGGTGAGAGCCGGTCTGGTGTCCCACTCCTGGATCGACAGACTATATATATCTAGTCACTATATGTCACGAGTCGGTTCTTGTGCCATTAGGCTGGCTCCATTCACAGTCCACAACTGTGTGTCTGTGACGGTGGCGCTAACGCCAACAGCACCACGAGCCGCCTATTGGCACTTCAACAATGCTTTGTTGAAGGACCACGGGCTTGTGACATTGATCTGGGAGTTTTGGATGGACTGGAGGGGTTGCAAGGGGGACTTTGCCACGTCAAAACTGTGGTGGGACGTGGGCAAGGTTCATTTGCAACTTCTGTGTCAGGAATATACCAAGGGTGCGAGTGGGCAGCGCGAAGCTGAGTTGGAGTCACTCCAGGGGGAGGTACTCCATCTGGAGCAGAGGCTGTTCACTTGTACCACTGGGACCAATCCCTGCAGAGCGAGTATGTAGAGAGGAAGGGTGTCCTCTGTGACCTGGAACGACACCAGGCCAAGGGGGCATACGTGTGTAGCCGCTTAGGTTTTCTCAAAGATCTAGACCGCGGCTCGCGCCTCTTCTACTCATTGGAGAAAAGGGGGGTAACAGTAGGCACATCACCTGTCTTCTAGATGAAGACGATGCCCCCCTTACAGATCCGGAGAGTATCCGGGACAGAGCCCGGAATTTTTCCCATTTCTCCAGACACCTGCAGGGTGCTATGGGAGGGGCTCCCCACAGTCAGTGAGGGTGTAAGAGAGCGGCTTGATATACCACTATCTTTTCAAGAGCTCTCTGAAGCCCTCCGTGCCA
Organism: Discoglossus pictus; assembly: GCA_027410445.1. Classification (NCBI taxonomy): domain Eukaryota; kingdom Metazoa; phylum Chordata; class Amphibia; order Anura; family Alytidae; genus Discoglossus; species Discoglossus pictus. The sequence goes on from CM050165.1 coordinate 430,615,418, forward strand.
TGTCCTGTGAGAAGTCTCCAGGACTGGACGGACTGACTGTAGAGTTTTTCCAATTTTTCTGGGAGACTCTGGGACCTGATTTACATCTGGTCCTTGGGGAAGCCCTGGAGACTGGGGAGATGCCCCTGTCTTGTCGCAGGGCAGTACTTGTCCTGCTGCCCAAAAAGGGGGATCTCCGGCTTATTAAGAACTGGCGACCGGTCTCTCTGCTCAGCACAGACTACAAGATTGTAGCTAAAGCCATCTCGCTTAGACTTGGGTCTGTGCTGGCAGAATTGGTTCACCCTGACCAGTCCTATGCGATCCCGGGCCGGACTATCTTTGATAGTATCTTTCTGGACCGGGATCTATTGCATTATTCTCGCAGGACTGGTCTGTCATTCGCCTTTCTCTCTTTAGATCAAGAGAAGGCGTTTGACAGGGTGGACCATGGTGACCTCATAGCCACTCTGCAAGCGTACGGCTTTGGTCCACAGTTTGTGGGCTTTATAAGAACGCTGTACGCCTCTGCAGAGTGTTTACTTAAAATCAATTGGTCCCTTACAGCACCTTTGGTATTTGGACGAGGGGTGCGTCAAGGATGTCCCTTGTCTGGACAGGTATATGCACTGGCCATCGAGCCTTTCCTCTGCCTACTGAGGAAAAGGCTCACAGGGCTGGTGCTAAAAGATGCAGACATGCGGATTGTCCTTTCAGCTTATGCTGACGATGTGCTCCTCGTGGCCCAGGATCCAGTTGATCTTGAGCTGGCAAAACAGTGCCAGGAGGTATATTCAGCTGCCTCCTCCGCTCAGATCAACTAGTCCAAATGCACAGGCCTTTTAGAGGGTAATTTACAGGTAGACTCTTTGCCTCCCACGTTTCGTGACATCACGTGGGAGGCAGATGTCGTTAAATATCTGGGGGTCTACCTGTCCGCTGCGGACGCTTCCGTCCCAGACAACTGGAAGGAGTTAGAGGGCAGTGTCCTCTCTAGTCTGGGACGATTTTTAATGGCAGTTGCGCAACCTGGGGTATGACTGGCAATTATTTCTGATCAGGCCTGAGGGGTTTGGGAGAGACCTCTCGGTGTTGCCGGCATACTACCAGGAAACCCTCAAGGCCTGGAGCATGGTCCCCTGCTATTTAATCCAGCAGTGGGGGCTCCAATGTTACAGTCCCCTAGTATCATCCGCCGCCTTAGTTATGCACGGATGACCCGAGTCGGGGATCTCCTGGAATACGGGCGTTCTGATTGGGTGTCACCCCAGGAGCTTGCGCTCCGTTTGGGATATGTGACGCACAAAGTCTCAGGGCGCTTGCTCCAGGAGATTAGGGGTGCCATCTCCCCCGACTCGCACACCTTCCTTCGCGGGGCTTTGCAGGCCGGAGTGCCACATGCACCTTTCAACACCCCTGCTCCGGCTGTTTGCATTGGACACAAGTCCCGTGTTTCCCCTCAGGCTCCTCCTGTCCCCAACCTCTCGAGTTTGAGGGACATACCCTCGGCATGCTTTTGCGGCATGCCGAGGAAGACCTTTTATTCTCTCGTGCTCCATACAGTGCACTTCCTTGCCCTCGTGACCCGTCCCGATACCATCTGGAGGTTGTTCCTACTAGCTGACGAGGGCAAGAGGCCCCGGTGGAGGGAACTTTATTCTGATTTAGTTCCACGACCCACCGGGGACTTGAGTTGGAGAGTGCTCCATGGTGCACTGAGCACGGGAGAGTACTTAGCTAAATTCACAGACTCTCCCTCCACTTGTCCATTCTGTGGCAAGGGAGAGTCCGTGTATCATATTTATTTTAGTTGCGCCAGACTGCAGCCCCTCTTGTCACTCTTGAGGGGCCTCCTCCTGCAGTTCTGGCTGCATTTCTCCCCTCACATTTTTATTTTTGGGCGCCCAGTGTCCCGGGGCAATAAGGCCAGGGACCTCCTCGTCAACCTGCTCCTGGCATTAGCCAAGTTGGCTATATATGAGTCCAGGAAGCAGTGTTTGATAGGGGGGTTCCCTTGTCACCTGAGGCCATGTCCCGGGTGCTGGTGCGCTCCCGTATCTGGGCAGAGTACCACCTGGCTTTGTCCACTGTGGGACTGGATGAGTTTGTCTCCCAGTGGGCTATAGATGGTGTGCTCTGCTCGGTATCCCCCCATCCGGTTTCTTTTTGTCTCAACCTCCTAATATGATTTTTATTTAGTTTACAGAACATGTCTTTCATAATGTTAAAATATACTGTGCCAAGTTCAACCAATCCAATCTAGTTGGGGTACCAGCAGTCTACATTTAAAAAAATAATAATTTTATTTTCTTAAAACTAAGTTCATTTGCCTGACCGCCAATCTAAGTTCATTTGCCTGACCGCTAGCCAGTGTGTGTGTCAGGCTTACAAGTACTGTGCCAAGTTCAACCAATCCAATCTAGTGGTGTACCAGCACTCTACATTTAAAAAAAAACACACTTTTTTTCTGTGTAATCTAATTTCATCTGCCTGCCTGCCAGCGTGTGTGTCTTAGGCTCACATCGTATACTGTGCCCACTTGCCCAGTCAGTGCCACCACTCATATCTGGTGTAACAGTCAGTAGTGCACATTTAAACAAAGAAAACAATTTTGACTATAATACATTGAATAGCAGTTACTTGTCTGCAAGCGTCTGTGTCAGGCCTACAGCGTCTACTCTGCCAACTTCTGCAAGTGCACAGTGCCAGTCATATCTGTTGTCACAGTAGCTTGCACGCATAGTACCAATCTGTCAAAACCTGTAATGATGAATGAGGTCTAGAGTAGCCTGGTTCCCTTATCCTCTACAGGTTGAGACCTAAAGTTTGGGTGACTCCAGACCAACACGTGAGTACAAGCAGCACACAAACTCAAAGCTGCCATCCTCCTCCTGGTCCAGCATCATCAGCCACATCAACCACTGCTGTCCTCCTTGCCCCCTCTCAACCATCCGCCACTCCGTCTCTGGCCTTGAGCAGTTCCTGCTCATCTGCCCATAGTCAGGTGCCTGTAAAGGACATGTTTGAGCGTAAGAAGCTAATGTCCCAAAGTGCCCCAAAATGGAAGTGATATGACCAACCAAGCATCTTTTTCCATCTCCCGGTTCCAAAAATCCAGGCCTTATACACGCCCCCTGATAGGTGCTGTAACAGGTATTAAACTGATAAGAGTAGTACTTACAAACACGCCACTCCTATATGGTGGCACCTTTGATTGCACGTGCCGTGCCCCAAAATTGAAGTGATATGACCAACCAAGCATCTTTTTCCATCTCCCGGTTCTAAAAATCCAGGCCTTATACACGCCCCCTGATAGGTGCGGTAACAGGTATTAAACTGATAAGAGTAGTACTTACAAACACGCCACTACTATATGGTGGCACCTTTGATTGCACGTGCCGTGCCCCAAATTTGAAGTGATACAACCAACCAAGTATCTTTTTCCATCTCCCGGTTCCAAAAATCCAGGCCTTATACACGTCCCCTGATAGGTGCTGTAACAGGTAACCTTTTTCTTAATTAAAATAAATACATTTCTCTCCTATTTTAGGACATGAAACACTTTGTACACAATCGTAAAAAGAGATCTTCACTTTAGCCATAGTTTCCTTACTTGGCTCAGTAACACTGCTCCATTTTAGATGCACTGAACACACCACACCCTAAGCTAGACCCTATAATTAGGGTGTATTTTTATTTTCTCCTCTTTTTCTAGTATAAGATATCTGAAGTATATTTGGATGGATTACTCTTCATTGTATTTATTTTATGCAATGTGTTGATCGCAAGTTATGGATTTAAATAAAGTTAATTATCTACTTTCAAATGACCATCTAATCTCATATTTACAATATTCCCTTGTTTTGATAATGGGCAAAATATTGTTAAAAATATATAATCAACGCATTTTCTTTAATAAACGATCACTGTATATTAAAAATGAAAGAAACCTAAGCCCACATTTGTAATTCAAGACAATATTTCCACCATAAATCACTTTGAAAGGAGCAGACACATTAGACAGGTGACTGTGTTACTTTATTGATGACATCATAATGGCTCGGAGAGGTGAAAGCACCAAATCCTAACCACTGGACCACCAGTGCCATCTGTAGCTTGTGCAGCTCATGAATACACAGACTGTGAAGTGCAGTGTTTCAAATTAGTCAGTCAGTGACCTCCCTCAAGCAGCATGTTGTAGAATGTTACAACGGATTGCTTACTATGAGACACCTTGTAATTAGAAGTCTTCATGAATTGCCAATTAGAAACCAATTAGCAACTATTTGTAAGATTTTAGGCAGAAAAAATGGCTTTTAAGTACTTCTTAATAAAATAAAGTACACAGACGTAAATAGATACACATGTACAGTTATTATAGTCCTAATGAAATACAGAAACCTTCCATTTTCCACCGTTTTCCATAGAAAAATATGTATATCTTTTCATTTTGCAGATTCTGAGAAATATCATTTATGTAAAGTAGACAATAAATCACAATTATTGCTTACAAAAAATAAACGTAAAAAGTAACAAAAACAAAAAGACACAGTATTACAGAAGGATATAAATAAATTGCAGCCAGTGTCAAGGAGGGATACTAGAATATTAGGAATGTTATCCAATTATAAGTAAGATTGAAAGGTAAGCGGGGCAAGTCTAAAGCCTGAAGTATGGAGCTCTCTGATAAGAAGGATAACATGACCTTTAGTAAATGAATAATGAGAATTCTGATCTAGAAATGTATTAATTAAAATGCTAAATTGTATGTCACTAAAGATTGATCACTTTGAGTTAGGGTATAAACACCTGTGTGTTTGGAATTATAAGAGTGCATCGGGCTTCTGGGCATCATTTAAAGAGATACGTTAGGTGTATAAAACACTATACATATACAACCACTTAATCTCTTGTATGCCATTATTTTATTTAATTGGTTTGGGCACTTGCCTTGATTGGTCAGGTAATGACATTACTGCGCCCAGGCCAGGGGAAGGTAGCTTCACTACAGAAAAGAACCCACACAGACCTGGATTTGATGATTTTCCTTTCTGTACTCTAGTCAATCAGGATGACTGGAGAAGCATTAGTCTTGCCTGTATGCAGCAGGGGCATCCTCAAATACTGGCCTGTGTGGGCTCTCCAGGACTGAACTTTCCCACTCTGACCTAGGCAACAGAACAGCAAAAATAGAGTAATGGTATAGATACAAAAACAGCTGAGAGTCCAAGTATATTTTATCTTATTATTAAAAAGTCCCAAAAACATAAAGTAAATGGCTTAATTCAGCAATACAAAATAAACATAAAAATAAACAAGCTGACTAAACCACAGAAAGGCCCTAGCCCTAGAGTTTCTCAGCTCTCGGGTAACAGAAACCAGCTCTATTAACACAGTCCACTTTCAGCAATACTTCTTTTCTAGGTATTCTTCAGATGCAGCTTTTAGTGCTTTTCCTTACAAGCAGATGGGTGGAGCACCGGCTCACTCTTTTATCCAAATGCTTTGCCCCAGGAACCCATAACAAACTTTTTGGCATGTGCTGTCTTCATTACACAAACAGACTTCTCCCTGGGGTAAAATAATACTTTCTATTTAAATTGTACCTTTTTTGTTGTCTGATTCTTCAGGGTTTTGTATTTCTAACCCCTTTTATTTATTTCCAGGTTGTTTGTCTCAGCTATTCTTTAGCAAGACTTCTCTATTAGCAGTCAAAATACTTTCTGTCTTTCTGCCAGCATCTCCAGTTTCATAACCAAAAAAAACAAAAAACACCTTAATTCTGGCTGTAGATCTTTAAAATACCTTATTGCCTGGTTTCAGGTGCAATTGCTGATTAAGCTGAATCTAAACTAACACTTTAATCTATAGACTGGACATAGAGCGCTGCTCAGTCTCAGCATCTCATATATTCTTGCTTCACTTTGTTTCACAACTTATTATAATGGTTCATTTACAAGTTATATTTTAATAACTGGATAGCACTATACATAGAACATATGATTTATTATTGTAATTATTTAAAGGATAATACAGAGTAAAAATGGTTACATTTTAACAATTACTGCTATTATTGTGGGTATTGGCCCTTTATCATTCTGAGATGGTGATGTTAGTGAACTATGCTTGGTGGTACTTCACTTTTTAGTATTTCCAATAAAGGTCATCTGTATATACTAACATGCGTACAAAATACCCAATCATTAGTGGTGTTATGAGAACAAGGCAGCTAGATAACACATATCTCTACAAGTTCACTGTAACAAAACAACTTGGTTTCCACTGACTTCTAACACCAAAATGAATCTTTTAAATGGTCTGTAAAGTGTTGGAACATTATAACATCCCTCTAAATGCTTATATATGGTCTTAAAGGGACTCATGCCAAAACCTAGTTGTTTTGTTTTAGTTTATTCTTAATGAGCATGCAATACTGGCTATATATTGGGTTATCCATTTTGTTCTAAAGTGAATTGACTTCCACATTGTTGTTGCAGATGAATGGTTCACATTATTTATTAGCTGCTTAGGTGTTCTAATTAGATTACAGTCTGCTTGTCTATCTCTATAGTGGCCAAAATAAAGTTAGGCCCCTCTCTTATCAAGCACTCAGCCTCACATTAGCATTCAAGGGAAGCTAAAATAATTCTAAATATTTCAGAAATTATTTACTGTAGACAAAACTGCTGGTAACAATTTATAGCCAGTTTTTAATACTCTTTAACATTAAATCAACTTCATGTTGGGGTGATAGAGTCCCTTTAACTGCAATAATAAATTGAGGTTAGCGTATTTGGAGAAACCATAGGAAAAATCTGGCATATTTACTGCAACCCTATTAAATTTGAACCCCGTAGCGGCATCGGCACACCCACAAAGGCTGCAGGTTTGACATTTGGCTGCGTTACAGAGCTATTAAATTCAACCATGCCGCGAGTTACGGGCCAGAGACACAAACCCGTAAACCATTCTTGTGCAGAGCCAATGGCAAATGAGATCGTCATCATTACGTCACTGAAAAATGGAGGTTAGATTTCAAAGCCTTATGGGTTTCAATTAAGAGTTTCGATCGGACCAGCATTCCAGGAATAATGCAATATTAATAAATCAGTACATATTATATTCTAGTCCATGAGAGTTCAATTATATGTATTAACACATTGATTGCCGGGATCGATATAACACGGAAATTAAACATAAAATAATGTATTTTATATTGCAGATTTGCGAGCTTGAGAATGCTGTGCTATTCATTTTAATACCTAACATCACTTTCCCTTTAATTATAAGTACAGTAGTGTGTGTATATTTGCATTTACAGTGCTACGGATAGGACTTTAACCCCCTTGCAGGTTCTCTCTAGTACCAGTTGGCTTTTTGGCTCCATCCCGTTATGGGCTTGAACGCCAGTGAATTTGTAGCAATTTAATAGCGTTTTTTGAACATAACATTTACGGGCTTGAGCAATCAAAGGATTTGCGGCTCCGGAGTTCAGATTTCGACATACTGTAGAGTTTTTCGCCCTTAATAGCTGTAAGTCTTGCGGGCTAGGTTACGGGAATTTAATTTAATAGGGCTGTTGGTGTATTGCAATTAAAGGTCTTTTCATAACCTGCAGAGTCAAGGAAACAAAGTGAGAAAACAGTTTGAGAATTAACTGGGTTGTAACAATTTAAATAAAACAGTGGCATATTCATCAATTATAAAATTATGTTTTTTACACATAGTTTTTGTGTGCTCTATTTAATGATATATTGCAGCCTTAAAAAATAACATGGACCATTCAAATCAAGTGCAGTAAGTTTTCTTATAGATTTTCTCTTTGCATCTGCCATCTCATAGTCCCTTGATCATATATAAATATCTGTCTGATTGTTTCAGCAATGAGTCATCTCTCTGCTCACCGCACCGCCATCGCAGCGACACGTGTAATACATCCATACAATGGCAGCAGTCACATCTTTTGTATCTCTCCCATCAAAAATAAAATTATATTGTGTGTTATGTGTGAACTCTGACACTTATCCCCAGAAGATCTCCTCATTATTTGTTTCATATCCATCTAACAGACAACAGAAGCGCCAGCGTTGCTACAATAAAAACGCGTCATAATCAGAAATAAATCTTACAATAGGAAAATAATCAAAAACATTAAATAAAAAGTTAAATAGAGCCTCTTGCCTGCAGTTATATGGTGCGTTGGGGGATGCCATGCTTTTATTTGTTTAGCTGATTTTGCAGCACAGATGATCCTTGTAGACTGATGCAATTTACATTAGCCCAACTGGAAATCTTTCTCTACCTTGTAAATATACCTCACTGCTTCTGATTGGAGTGCACAAACGTTATTTAGCTCCAGTTTTGGCATCTAGAAAGTTAATTGTAAGGTCTAAGGAGAATATATTAATGTCTATAAAGTTATTACAGTGCCAGATTTACCCTTAGGCAGTGTAGGCAGGCGCATGAAGGGGTGTTCTTCAACATAAAATCTAGCTAAAGAACTGTGAAGGAAGAACTTATCTGATTGGTTGAACTAATCTATGCGCCTCCTCTATTCTCTATAAAGATCAGCGTCACCTTGTAGGAACCACAACTACCAGAATTCTGAGGAGTTTCCTAATAATATTAACTGAAGTGTTGGGGCATTGATTTAATTTGGATAAGTTGTCTATACTTCATTATAAAAAGCTCTTTAGAGAATAGTTAGTTATGGCATGATAAGAAAAAAACCTTTGTTAAACTTTTACTGTATATTTGAACAATTAATTACTATTTTTAAATCATAACCTTAGCCTGTATAAGCACTAGATCACTACAACCCCAGAAGGAAGTATTGTAGCTGAAGTGCAGCCACCCTGAGGGTATCTATCACTCCTGTAGCATTACTTACAAGTTAAAATCCAACTTAAGACCTAATGTTGCTATTACATGTTCCCATTTGCACATATTTGCTAGGTGTTATATGCTCCATATGGACCCCTATGGCAACTAAATTACACTCTTACCATGGGAGTTCCAATGGACCCCTAGCATTAACCCCTGCCATGGGTGTTTAAAGGGATTTTGCTATAAAAGTTGGGAGCATGGCCAGAAGTGAAAGAGAGGAGAAAGGGTTGTCTGGCAAGATTAAAGTGGTCATCATTTCCATGAGGGCCTGAAGATAAGGACCATTGGCTTCAATCAACATGGATTATTTCCTGAGATGTGCCCCTTTTAGTATACCATGGGTTTCATATGGACCTACATGATGTATGGGTTAAATTTAATTGCCATGGAGATCCACAGAGACCCATATAGGGATGATGTGCCCCACAATTTTAACAAGACCTGGCCCCTTGCAGGCGTTTCATGGAACCCACGGGGCTCCCCGCTCCCCACAGACCTTGCCAGAGATCTCCCTGGGCTTCGGGGGCTGGTGGTCTCTCTGGGACCCTCCGGCCTTGTGGTGTTCCCCATGGATTTATGGGCCTAGTGGGTATCCCCAGAGATCTTAATTGTTCCCACTGCAACAGTGGGTTTAAACAGGAACTTGGTGATTACCTGTGCACCGCAGGGTTTAGTGGGTTACCTGCTGAAACGACAGATTTAAAAGAGGAATCCTGGAGATTCCCCAAGTTCATGGGGGTTCCTGTGGCAACCATGGGTTTAAAGGGGAATCCCAGGGATTAAGAGGGGCCAGTGGCTGTGGGAAAGTGGTGGGCCCACATATTTTTTGCACTGGGGCTCTCCATTTACTAGTTCCACTTCTGTCCCTACATTATCAGATTAGTAACAAAAAGTAACACTGATTACAGCTGTTTTTATTTATTATTGTTTTGCTTTTGATTGTTACAATGTAATAAAATATATTAGCTGCCTGTAACTGGCCAAAACAAATTATGAATTTATGAATTATGAAGAAATTTAGCAAACATCATGGTGAGTTTGTTAATGTTTATTTTGTTTGTTTTTTCATGCAAAAACCAAGCTACTTATTCTCCTCTATCAGATGCATTCATATTCCAGGAAACTTAGATATGACTTTAAGGTCAAAGAGAATGTTGTTACTATGATTTCTGGCACAATATTATTCGAAAACAATGAACTCTATTGGCTGGGCACTGGCTGCAATAAAGTGGTTTCCCTGGCAACAAGTTTTTATTGTAGGGGCATGCTATGAATTATTGTTTGGCATTTTATCTTATTAGATTGTGCTTAAAATGTTTTAGACTTGTCACTCAGCCAAGACTTGACTAGTGACCCTATGTATCATGGTGAAGACAAACATCTCAACTGGAGGGTGGTACTGTAATCTTTTAAATATATTATTGACTACTACTATTATCAGAATGTTATTAGTGATGAATTTATAATGAAAGCAGTTAGCTTTTATTGTTAGGACATCACAATGGCCCTTGGATAAGTAAAGTTGTTGATGAAATTTTGCCCAGTGCCTAGGTTGCACATTTTTAGGGGTAGCAGGATTAGCAAAGCTGCCATTTTTTTGGCATACAATAGTGTATGAAATATGCACACAAAACACACGGCTCCAAGGAACTACCGGGTTCATTCAACATTACATAATTAAGTGTACACAATTTAAACATAAATATACAATGGATTATTCATGGTTTACTATTCAGATATATTACCCTCGATACAGGGATATTGTGTCTGGAATGTATACCATGATTAATCTAATGCATATTTTTGCACACGAAGCTGCACATGTGCCAACAGGAAGCCTGTGGTGGTGCTGCTTGCTTTAGAATAGGGTCTTCAACCTTTTAATACCTACCGCCCACTTTTGATGGTAACATTTCCTTACAGCCCAAGGGTGCCGCAGTAACTCAATTTATCTCATTTCTGGCTACATAAACCACATGACCCTAGCTATGTATCGCCAGGTACTTACTACATAGTGATCCGGTCCTGACTGCTGTGCCTAGGCTCCCTCACCAGCTCTCCAACCAGCCAAGCGTGGTGCTGCGGGCCTCCGGCACGTGACGTCACTCCTCAGCGACGCCACCTAGAGATTACCCCACCGCCCACCAAGAAAGCTTGAATCACCCACTAGTGGGCAATAGGGACCAGGTTGACAACCACTGCTTTAGAAGATGCATTATGGAGATTTACAGCATGTCCCACACACAGCACACAAAAATATACTTGAAGGCTTGTAGAGAGAGCAAAACTGTAACCATGTAGATGTAAGCAGAGACATATTTAAAAATTGCAATAAATCATAATTTGATATAATTATTCTATTAATTAGGCTAGATGCAACATACGGTTAAAGAGACAATTTTGTTTTATGATTAGTGTCTCTTTAATTATTTTTTTAACTTGATACATGTACCCCATATTCTTTCATTATGTTTATATTAGAATCTGTTTCCCGGTCATTTTTATATAGCTTTCCTCTTCAGCTGAGATACATTGTGCTTCTCTTTATTCACCGTACACATCCTGTATCATCCCGAGACACTTCACTGGCTCCATTCTTCCATTACCCTTTGTGATTTCCTGCATTCTCAAGTGGTAGAGTAGTCAAGCGGGATGTGACTCATTTTCTGTTCTTCAGTACAACATAGCATTGGCGCTGACCCCTTTTACAGCTCTCCTATAGCACTGATTGCAGGGTACTACACTGAAGTGACAATTCAGATAATGGCATATGACTTTTGTCTACTGACGAAGGAAACCTATATAGGTGTAATTATACATTAAGGTTTTCATCATCATACACTGTTGTCTTCAGAAGCTTATTCCGGAGCACAATTTGTGTTACATATCAATTTTCATAATATCTACAGTATCTGTTATAAAACTCTATTTTCAAGTTTTACTTTATGAATTGAATTTTAGGATTAAACTATAACCTCTCTTAAAGTGGACCACAATTCAGCTGGAGACATGGGCTTATTTCATATTTGGGTGCCCCATCCCGTGTTACTACTCTTCCTTATCCCTTCCTTTTTATATATATATATATATATATATATATATATATATATATATAACAGAGTAATGCAGTAAATAGTGATACCTTTGTTATTTTAGAAACAATTTAGTACTGTGCACCTCTCTTTATCAAGTCTGATGCAATACTGATGTATTCTATTGACTCCAGCGTGCAAATTCCGACCTGAAGGTTGAATTCGTAAACCCTTAAGTCTGATTTCAGGGGCAGTGATCATATGATCTGACAGTTATTATAGATCCATATTTATGTACCATATGCATTAAAGTGTGAAGATCCATTGACTAGATTCAAATCTTTGTACATATAGATAACATAGGAATGGAGAAGCTATCCGTGGGTTTTCCAGCACTTAAAACTCCACTTAACTTTTCGCACACTGATTTCATATTCTGTCTTGGACACAATCCAACTTTTTCTTAGATCCTGGAAGTCAAGGTACCATGAAGCAGATGTGCTGTATTCAGATGTCTTACCCTATAACCACTATGTCAGTCTTGCATCTTTGAGATTTCCCTGTGGCATAAACAAATTTCATAATGAGCATCTGTGAGACTATTTTTTTTTTTAACATAAAATCACAAACCTGATTTTTCTCCTGTTTATTTTTCGTCCATAATATTTAGTTAATTTTTTGTTGTGATCCAAAATTAGTTCTTGACTCGATAGAAAACAATGATCCGACAGAATACACAACGGCACTTGGTGAAAGTAAGAGCAGCTTGTTTGGGCCTTTTACATCTTCAGAGTGCTGGTTAATTATTCATTACACCTTTTTATGAGTCATAAGTGCTGGAAAATCAGCACATCCTATGGCTGTATTCTTGAATACTCATTTCCAAAAAAGCAGATCCATGTACTTTACAATCTTAAAGGATGGATATAAAAGGGTAGACTGACAAAATATAAATAGTAAGACTTCTTCCCTTGTTGTTCTCTAACAGTGTCCTAAGGCAACATGTGGCCTTCCAAGATTTCCATTACAGCCACCAAGCCCTCTGGAGCCCTATGCCTATATCCCTATATTACACCTCTATCTTTATACTCCCCAAAAATCTCTATCACCTATAAACTCTCCAACCCTACACAGAATTTTAACATCCAAAATTTGGTCAGTTTCTACCGCCCATAACCAACATAACCAATATATGATATTTTAACGTCCAAAAAATAGACATTTTGATAATTTAGGGACTGCATATGCAAATAAGGTCAGAATCCATAACCCTGATGGGTGAAGTTATGATCAGGGAAACAAAGTGATATATGCTCTGGATTTCTTGCCATGACTTGTTGCACTTCTGGACCTTGACTCCTGCAAATGGGCTCGCACACAGTTTATAAATGGAGGAAAGCCATATAGGAAAGTCCAGCAGGTTGTAATTTAATGATCAGGACCTACAGTACACAAGGCAATGCTATATCTCATCATTAGAAGTGTGGGTTGGAGTTAATGTTTTTTAGTTACTATTACTAATTTTATTGCTGAAGAAGCAGACTTTAGAGGTGCACAATAGTGGTAAAGCATTACATTCCCTTTAAAGTATAATTGATATTTAGTGTACTTACATCATTTCAGCCAAGTTATATACAAGTATGAACTATTACTAGATCTTCAGTTTTCTCTACTCATTTGGAGGTTTCTTATCCCTAGGAGGTTGACCTATCATGCCTTGCTCAGAAATGAGCAGCAAGCTGTGATTCTTCATATACAGCATGGGCAGCATCTTCTATACCAGGGATGTCCAAGTTTGGTCCTGCTGGGCCGCACACAGGCCTGCATTTGAGGATAGCCCTGTTGCACCCAGTTGAGACTATCATTTCTTTAGTCATCCTAATTAACACTCTGTGCACATAAAGGAAATCCACAAATCCAGGCCTGTGTGCGGTCTAGCAGGACCGACCTTGGACACCCCTGTTCTATACTATCATGTTGTGCGGACTCCTGCACTAGATGTTGCACACCTGACCTCTTGACATCAGAAAACTGCTGACTATACTATGTGCATTAGTAGATGCAATATGAAGAATCACAGCTTGCTGTTCACCCATCCATTTCATATTCTGAGCTACTGAAGGAGAAAGAGAGGCCAATAGAGCGGCAGCTAGAGCTGGCTATGCTTCAGAGGACTGTCAACTCATGTCAACTCAATCTTTTTAGTTGAGCTCATTGGTCATAAGTGATATTACAAATGGAATATGAAAGGATTCATTTTAATTAAACCAGGATATTAAAGTGATGATGTTAACTTTTCACCAGAGCAGGTGCTATATAAGGTGAAGATATTGAAGTGAAGTTTATTTAATGGAGAGATAGGGTCAACATTCCCTTGTCTGACAACTCTGCCTTATGAGTTATGTTTACCATGTCTTCTCATTCTCATCTTCTGTATATCAACAAATATATACTGATACATGTTGTGTGGCTTGATAGTGCATCAGGTTTTTGTAACGCTATCCCATTGTATTTAAACCTACAAGATTATATATATATATATATATATATATATATATATATATAATCTGAGTATTGCAGTATATATAGTCAGGCACATCTGTCTGCTTCTGGTTGTGTTCCACATGGTTTTCTTGGCAAAGATATTGGAGTGAGTTGCCAGTTCCTTCTCCAGAGGACCACGATTGTCTGTCCTCTCTGCTATGACCTGACCATCTTCAGTGACCCTACATGGTTAAGCTCACCAATTCATTGAACTACATAAGCCCGTTCACCACGACAAGGTAGCGGTCCAGAAGGTGTCTTTGTGTGTTTGTATATATATATATATATATATATATATATATATATATATACAGTGAGGGGGAAAAGTATTTGATCCCTTGCTGATTTTGAACGTTTGTCCACTGGCAAAGAAATGATCAGTCTATAATTGTGTTGTAGGTGTATTTTACCAGTGAAAGACAGAATAACAAAAAACAAAGAAGAATAACGCATGTCAAAAAAGTTAGAAATTGATTTGCAGGTCAATGAGTGAAATAAGTATGCATGAATCACCAGACCGAGGGAGACTGGCAGTTATTTTGTGTTTCTTCGATTTGGGAATAATTGCACCAACTGTTGTCACCTTCTCACCAAGCTGCTTGGCGAGGGCCTTGTAGCCCATTCCAGCCTTGTGTAGGTCTACAATCTTGTCCCTGACATCCTTGGACAGCTCTTTGGTCTTGGCCATGGTGATGAATTTGGAATCTGACTGATCGATTACTTCTGTGATCAAGTGTCTTTTATACAGGTAAAAAGCTGAGATAAGGAACACTCCCTTTAAGAGAGCGCTCCTAATCTCAGCTCGTTACTTGCATAAAAGACACCTGGGAGCCAGAAATCTTGCTGATTGATAGGGGATCAAATACTTATTTCCCTCACTGACCTGTAAATCAATTTATAACTTTTTTGACATGCGTTATTCTTGTTTGTTTTTATGTTATTCTCTCACTGTTTAAATACACCTACCATTAAAATGATAGACTGATCATTTCTTTGTCAATGTACAAACGTTCAAAACCAGCAGGGGATCAAATACTTCCCCCCCCTTAACTGTCAGCCTTATTAAATTGCAATTCTGCAAATTTAAAAAGGCTCTATTTAAGCACACAGAATATTTTTTTTTATTTTTTTTTAGTTAGTGAACTTCTATCCAAAAGCAAGGTCTTCACTAACTAAAAACTTCTGCAAACAAAATATGCTATGTGCTTATATAGAGTCCTTTTAAATTTGCTGAATAGCAATTTAATAAGGCTGTGTATATATATATATATATATATATATATATATATGTATATGTTACTGTGAAAGAAAGAAATTGGAGAATGTCGACTTTCAACGGTTAATGTCAAAACATACCAAATACGTTGGTGAAAGAACGAATATTTAATTACATTCTTGTACATTCGGACCCTCACCGGTGTATGTCGACAATCACAGATATGCTCTGGTGGAAGTCCAAAAGAGAGGAGCCGACAAAGAGGAGACTGGCTCTCTCCCGCCAAATCCTTTGTTCTGCTGATGGTATGTCAAGTTGATCTGATTAGCGGTTGTTGTTGGAATAGAAGACTCCGACTTCTATAAACTGGCAAATAAAAATGGTACCCTCAAGCAGCTTTACACACGTAATCAGTTTGTAATTTGTAAAGAAAAGTTACTTTCCATAGATGAGATTTCTTTTCAAGAAATGTTGCTGAGAGAAGCAGCTGCAGCAAATTCGAGAAGCGGGGGGCAAGGCTAATAAAGCTGTCTTTGCAAAAGGAAGTGTTCCACAAATAAATGCAGCTGAAAAAGCAAGGGACTCTTGTGCAATTCAAAGTGTCATAATAGTTTAAGTTGTTGCAATAAATAAGATTTGAATAACATAATTAAGTCATTTTTTTATTACTATTATTTTTTTCCCTCATTTAGAATGTAGTGTGTATTTTTAATTCTTGGTAAGGAAATATAACTCTCCGACATGTTCAACATTCACCATTAGTGCATGGTGAATGTCTACATTTACCGGTGTAAGTCAGAAAGAAGGGTATTTAGCAAATATTTCGGACATACACCATGCGACTATGTGAATGTTGACATCCACTGGTGAAAGTCGACATTCTCCAATTTCGGTAACATATACATATACAAAGAGTGAGGTAGCCATGAGTGTCCAGTAATCTAGATGAATATCAGAGTATTGCAGTATATATTGATATCTTTTTTATTGGACAAACATATTCATAAATATAAAACTAGCCTTGGAGAGCTTCCTCTCTTTCTCAAGTTTGGAGCAACACTGATATAAGATTTCTTAAATGAAACACAGGAATTATAGGATTAAAAAAAAAACGAAAAAATTAAAACGTAAAGAATGTTCTATTTGGTTAACTGTGAAGAAGCATCGATTTTTGTTGCAAATTATTTCATCACATCTGCAACGAGGACACAGCCACGCATAACAACAAGTGCTACAGATCAGAGGATCATATTCATGTACATCATCCAATGTAGTGTACATGATACAATGTACTCTATGTGAAAGTGGATGCTACATTGGGGAAACCAGCCAGAAACGACATCTATTGATGAATCTACACAAAAAACTCCATCAAAAAGCACAAAGAGGACAGTTACTGTACCCCAGTGGGATACCACTTTTCACAAAACAACCACCCCATGCAACACCTGAAAATAAAAATTCTCAGAGGTCATTTTAAAAACACACAAGAAAGAAAGTAATTTGAAAAAAAAATGATAAAACATATTAATACGATAAATATGGGACTTAATGTGAATATGGATTTTTTATTGCATTATCTTAACTTCTTATAACCTTCTATATTCCTTATATTATGTTTTTTCTCTTTTCCTTGTTTTTCTCTGTTTTTTCTCCTGCTTCTAGTTCTCCTCACAGCTTTATGGTTTCTTAACCCCCTATGATCTTATAATATTTACGACACTGTCTTCTTCACAGCTAACCGAATAGAACATTATTTTGTTTTTATTTTTTTGATTGTTTTTTCTTTAAAAAAAAAGCCTGTAATTCCTGTGTTTCATTTGGGAAATCTTATATCAGTGTTGCGCTCCAGACTTAAGAAAGAGAGGAAGCTCTCGAAAACTAGCCTTATATTTGTGAATATGTTTGTCCATGAGAAAGGTATTAATATATACTGCAATACTCTAATTATTTATCTATCTATCTATCTATCTATCTATCTATCTATATATATATATATATATATATATATATATATATATATATATACTGTATATATATTATATTGCAGGAAGTATATATTATTTAAACATATTTAGCAAAACTTTCCTCCTATTGCTTAAATGTGCAGAGCAATATTAGAATGAAATATTTAAAAGGGACGTGCCCAAATGGATCTTAATGGACAGATGAAACATAAAATTAAATTGGTATAAACAATAATGCCTATAGCAGAGCATGCTGCACATTAGAAGTGAGGAGATTCATCTCTACAAATGATGCTCAGCACCTTACTATAAATACAGAAATGTCAGCTTCTGAGGACAGTTGGGAACGCCAGTGCTTGGGGAGGAAAAACTAACATTTACAGCAAATATGCTGTTTTTATTATTATAGCTCTAGAGAAGTTTCTGAATCTCCCGGCTTGCTGCTGAGGACTTTCTGTAGCAGCTGTTCTTGGCCTTAGAAATGATATTTTGCACAGTCTGTATTGGATTCTTTTTATGGATGGGGTCAGGACCTTCTAATATTAGATGTACAAATGTGCTTAGCACAGTTACATCATTGTCTGGAAATTGATTGCAGTTAGAAATACTCACAGTCCACTAATTGTTGTATTTATCATGGAAACTCAAGTTTATTGTATGATTATAACCATTTACTAATAACTTGCCCATCATATATGACGGTGTTATGTATTATGTTCTATTGTCTGTGCTGTCTCTGTGTGCCCTCTGTCTCTATCTGTGCACCCTCTCTCACTGTGAGCCCTCTGTGTCTCTCTGTGCACCCTCTCTCACTGTGAGCCCTCTCTTTGTGTGGGTGTGTGCTATCTCTCTCTGCGCCCTCTGTCTCTCTTTGTGTCCTCTCTCTGCACTCTGTGTGTTCTTTGTCTCCCTCCCTGCCTCCCTCTCTGCTTCTCTCGCTCTCTTCCCTATCTCTCCCCTCCCTCTCTCTCTCTATCTCTCTCTACGCCTCCCTCTCTCTATGCCTCCCTCTCTCTGCCTCCCTCCCTCTTTCTCTATGCCTCCCTCTCTCTCCCCCTCCCTCTTTCTGCCTCCTTCCCTCTCTCTCTATGCCTCCCTCTCTCCGCCTACCTCTCTCTCTCTCCCTTTCTTTCCCACCTCTCTCTCCCCCTCCCGCTCTCTCTCCCTCCCTTTCTCTCTCTCTCTCCCTCTCTTTCCATTCTCTCTCCCTCTTTCTATTCTCTCGCCCCCTTCCTTTTCTTATCCCCCCCCCCCCCCGCCACGGCACCATTGCTTGCTCATTTGTTGCACAAACACTTCAATTCTCCCACGCTGCCACCAATGAGGATGTGAGTAACGCTTGCGCACAACGCATCTACTAACTAATATAGGTGATAAAAAAAGGACATCAATGGATTCTGCGGTACTGTTATTCTCAAAGAGTTAAAGGGCCACTGTATATCATGCATTTCAAAGTTTATATTTTAAACATTACACAAAAGTATTTTTGTATGAACTATAAGTGTTCTATAATTGTTTTCTCCTCCTCTGTCCTGACATGTTACAGGACAAAAAGCAGCAGTGACCCTTATGGATCATTGTGCCTAATCCCATTCAATTGTATGTGATCAGATAAGAAAACAGAAGTAACAGACTCTGCGTGAGGGTGGATCAAACACATTGTTTTTATCTGTTTATATGATGTTTTATAGGTAATTTTCTTAAATTAATGTTATTTTCCTTGCAAAACCAGTTAGGAACTATTTATTTGGTGTGCTATGGTTCATACGGTCATGGAGAGTCAGACACAACTGAATGACATAGCAAGCAAGCTGTGCTCTTAAGATCTTCACATTACCGGAGAAATGTTCTGTATTTATTTTCCTTGCAAAACAATTTTTTTGTTAATGTTCTTTGAAATGCATCATAGAAAGTATTTGACTACATATTGCCCATTCATTATGCCTTTACAAATGTTTTATACAGTGCCCCTTTAAATGTAATACATCCTACTTGTATTGTGTGTCTTGCATCTGGGACTGCTAGTTTTCCTGGAGTGTGAGATTATCCTACTGGGATTTACTTTTCCATTTAGTCATATTCTCAAATGGCACATTGAAGTGGCAGTTTTTAAATGGAACTAAATAAATATCCAAGGTTTGTGCGATTCCTTCCAGTGTCTAATCCTGTTAGGAACATAAAGCCTTCCACCTATAAATTGATAGTTAAAGACAGTATTTATTTATTTTAACGGGACATTGAAAGCTTTACTAGGAATATAATATCCCTGTACAATCTGTTTTTCTGCCTAAAATTTTACAAATAGTTCCTAATTTTTTTTCACCTCTGCAGCTCATGAAGACAATGTACTTCTAAGTACATGGGTTGCATTGTCTCATAGTAACCAATCAGGGGCAACATTCTGCAACATGCTGCTTGTGAGAGGTCACTGATAGGCTAATTTGAAATACTAAATTTTACAGGTCCTTTTTAAAGCACTGGCAGTTTTAGCTGCCACATTGTTTCCTCTGCATTTAGTTATTTTCCCTCTGCAGACGCAGAAACAAAGATGGTAGATTTCACTAAAGCTTAATTAAATATGAAAGCAAATAAATTATTGTCTGTATTATTTTGTTACTTTATTAAAACATTTTGCCCATTGTCAAATATTTTTCAGACGAGTCAAATTTAAATATAGAACTAAAGTGGTTCTTTAAGATAATTTCTAATGTATAAGTTGATATGTGATAATATAGTAAACTGCCCGTTATCTGGCACATACAGGGACTCCCTATTGCCGGATACGTGTAGTTTCTGGTTAATCGGTAGTCCCTGAAAACGACCCTTAAACACCCCAAAACCCCTCAAAAATGCCTTTAAAAAGGCATTAGCACCTAAACTGGGCCATTTAGGCCCAGAAAAAATAATTAGAAAAAAAGTTAGCATTTTTATTTTTGCAGTCTCGAACTCCGGATAGTGCCGGATATGTTGGTTTAGCGGGAGTAAATTTAAAATGGGGAATTGATGGGAACGGTTGCTTGATAGTGCCGGTTGGTTAGGTGCCGGATAATCAGGACTTTACTGTATGTACTTTTTTTTCTGCTTAATGCATATTTCTACTTTTTTTTTTTTGTCTTTGGTGGCACAAAACTATAAAAGTTAAACAAAACCCAATCGGGTCACAAAGAAAACTTAACCCCCTACATAATGCAGGACATTTCTGCGGTTATGTAAAGGTCTTAAGAACACAGCTTGGTTGCTATTTTATTTTAATAGTAATCAATTGTACTAAATATACTTATATATATATTTATAAGTAGTTTATACATTTACTGAGTAATTATACAGGCGCAGCAAACATATTCATTTATAAAGTTTTGTCTCTGAGCTCTTTCCCCTCCTGGATCGCTACCTTGTCGTGGTGAAGGGGCTTGTGTAATTCAATGAAGCTGTGAGTTCTACTATAAATTATTGTTCAGATGTGCTGGCATTAGGTTGGTAATCAGGCAGATGTCCTAATGACATTTATGTGAAAGGGATACTGTATTAATATTTGTTTTATTTGTTAAAATAAATAGTACATTTGTAAACCCATTTGAAAGTCTAAAAATAAGTTAGAAAACGTATTTCTCCCTCAAGTTTCCTATAAATACAATCGGGAGACATGCAAATGAGGATACAATGTATCTTACGCTTAAAATCAAAACACCATTGTATACATGGCTCCTTTTTAGCATATGCTCGCTGTCTTACACAGCTTTAAGCAAAGCACAGGATTGGATTATGCAAATGTCAGGAACCCACCCACAGATAACTGTTTTGAGGTTACTGCCTCTCTTCAGCGTGGGGCCGGTTCCTAGCCTGTGTAGAAGATTTTGTTGGAAAGTAGTTCACCACAACAATCATTTAATTTATGGTGGGCAAAAAAGCGATAGAAGCCTCCACAGTACAGTAAATAAATGGTATATTTGTGTTCACATTTGAATGTCTAAAACAAGTTTAAAAACGTATTTCTGATATATATATATATATATATATATATATATATATATGACAATACAGGGGCCCAGTGACCCCAAAACCTTCCCGCTACAGGTTCATGAATCCCCTTAGATTCTCAAGGTTCTGGTGATCTCAGCGCCCAGTGTGCTTCTTTCTCTAGGTCAGGAATCAACCCAGGAACCCAGGAACATAGGATACAGCAGTTACAATTAGGAACAAGCGGGAACAATCAGGCAGATGTAGGTCGCTTTAAGGTATATCAGTTGTGTCCAACTCTCCATGACCCTATGGACCACAGCACAATAGGCACAAATGTTATGTCTCTGGTGATGCTTATCCATAAGGTTTTCTTGCAAAGATACTGAAGTGGGTTGCCAGTTCCTTCTCCAGTGGACTGCAATTTGCCTGACCTCTCTGCTATGACCTGCCTATCTTGGGTGACCCTACATTGTAGAGCTCACAGCTTAATTGAATTGCTCGAGCCCCTTAACCATGACAAGGTAGCGGTCCAGGAGGGGAAAGAGCTCAGAGACATAACTGTATAAATTAATATGTTTTCTGTGCCTGTATAATTACACAGTAAATGTATAAACTACTTATAAATTCATATACAAGTATATTTAGTATTATTAAAATAAAACAGCAGCAAAAACAATGAAAGTCTTATATATACTGGTTATAGTAACCCTGCTGTGGAATAGATGGATTTCCAGATAAAAAGGGTGGTGTAGTCATGCACTCCGCACTCTCACAGTTCTAATTGATTCTCCAAGCAAGACATAGAATTGATCCTTTGTCTCAGATATTAGAACTCTCCCTTATCTTGACATTACTCTCTTTCTCACTGCCCCTCTGCAGTCCGAGCTGTCGGATAGTCACAAATATACAAAATAATTGACTCTAGCATGGCTACATATCTCAAAACTGGTTGAATTTGGTATTCAACACATTATGACAAGGAAAAAATGCCTCAGCACTCGTTGTTTGCTTGGTATTCGTTGTTCTTGCTAAGACCTGTATGGTATCTTTGGAAGTCGTCATTTTCACAACTCGTCATTCCTTCTGGAACCAATTAATGATGGTAGCACTGTACATTATGGTCACTGCCATTCTTTTAGTTGGAAAGAATTAGTAAGCAGTAGAATTAAGTAGAAGGACATGTATCCCAATCACTTGTTGCTTAGTTGGCCAACATAACAAATAGATTAACAGAGGTTACAATAGACTCTGGTACAGACCCTAACAATCATGGTCTTACCAGTAATATATTGAAAACTCTATAGCAACATCTGCCTGATATTCGGACGGTTAATTTGCACGTAAAATTAATGATCTGATCTAGAACATGAAAATTATAAAGTAAAATAAATAGTTAATTACATTTCAGTAGCTCAAGCCTTGGTAGAAAGTCTATTTGAATGATCATAAAATTAATTAGCTGCGTCTGCTTTACCACATGTGTACTCAAAGGTAATAACTCAACGTAGTTTAAATTTACACTTTCTCGTGTTTACTTTGTCCTTTCTGTTTGGAAACAAGATTAGGAGCCATGCAATAAACCAATAGCCTCTGTTGACAAAACATAAATGTTCCAAATTTATAGAAAGAAGAAAATCTAATTTGAAGGCTAGCAAGCAAGATCAATAATCATTTGGGGCTGAACAGCAGGGAGCTCTCCAGGGGAGACATTGCATGCACTGTAGCAAGAAGCGCAGCATTAGGTGACGGTCCATGCACATAACCACTGGGATCTTGAGATGTGCTTGGACTTAATAATGTGAGCACTGGTCATAACACTGTAAATTTAATTTTGTATGAAAAATGTACTTTTAGAAATTCAAATATGTGTGTAAAAGTTATATTATTTGACTCTTATTGATACAAGACCTTTATATGTTAGCTGATGTTTCCGGACACCCCAGCGTGCCTCTTCTTTCAGAACTTCCTTCCCAGCACCTGCTGCAGTTTTCAGGGGGGCTTGGGTGACTAAGTAGGTTTCTTAAACACACCTAACAGCAGCAGGCGTGCAATCACTTCCATCTGAACTATTTAAGAGAGTCAGCCCAGTACTTCAGTGCCTGCTGTTTGGAATTCTGGTGTCTTGTGTGAGCTCCTGTTTGCTGCAGTGTTTGTTTCTAGCTTCTGACTGCAGCTGATCCTCAACTCACTACTTCAGTATTTCTGTGGAGAAGGCTCCCTGTTCCTGTACCATCTGTATCCTATCTGTATAGCAGACCTGCTTGATCCAGTCCTCAAGTTCCGGTATATTCTGTCCTATTCCACCCTCCCACCGGTAGATCTACCTGTTGGTGCTTTCAGCAAGAGAGATCCTACCACCTCCACATGTAGGTAGACCCTAACTGTTACATGAGGTGAGCTACTGAGGAATACAGGACATGAATGCAACGGTCACAATTCTGAACTGCAGCTGTAGTCTGCTTGGCTGTTGAACTTTTCACCCAATGAACTTAGCATTCTTAGTGCCAGTCAAATAAATATAATTTAAAATTGCAGCTTCCATTCTCAATAAACAAGGAGGAGTAAATGGCAAACTAGGCAAGTTCCATAACTTTTAAATAGATAGTTAATCAAATTGTTAATAAAAATGTGGAAGAAAAATTACCTTTTTTAAGGTTTGACTGCTGGAGTGTCTATATATAACTATATATATAAAGGGAGATAAAAAGTCAGGAACATTGGTCTGCACTGACCATAACTCAATTAGCTATAAAGTATTGTTCAGATGTGCTGGCATTAGACTGGTAATCAGGCAGATGTCCTAATGACACTTATGGCAAACATTAAAAAACACAAAAATACACACAAAAATAAAATAAAAACACTCCCCACACCAAGGGGGGACACACAGGACATCTGCAACACAGCTTAAACCTCAATTTCAGTCAAATTTACAAAGTTTAGACACTCGAAAATCCCCTAAGCGAGAGAAAAAATGGACGACGAAAAAAACGAGGCTCCTCGACCCCTAAAGACGCAAAATACCACAAAACAAATACGGCTTTTACAAAAACCTGTACGATCTACAACATACACCATTACCAAGGACGCTACAACATACAAAACCGCCTACCACTTACACATTCGCCACTTACAGAATGCGGAACTACCCAGCTACACAAACGGTTTCCCATTGCGCATGCAGCCTATTTACACTACACACACTGCTGACACTTACACCTCAGCTCAACAACACTGCAAATCTACATTATATGCTGCAGGAACATCAAAACAGATTGTTAGCTCTTCAGCACATTCCTTGCTGCATATATTAATTACAAACAGGTAAAGTATATTAATTTATGATTTAATTAATTCATTAATTCATTAATTAGCATTAAAAAAAATATACACAAAACAAAATCAAATTAACACCACACTATCGCAAACAACCACAAACACCTTCACCATGCCACCCACAAGGAGCGCCAACGGTGCTCATAGGACACAAACTACACCAGGGGGAGAGCCTTGCAATAAACGACAAAACCAGATCGCTGCAGACCTTACAACAAGCGCAAAAGCGCCTATGATAACAACAAATACACCAACCCAGAGGCTCACAGTGAGCGCCAAAGGCGCTCATTCCGCGCCAATGCAGGAACCCAGGAACATAGGACACAGCCGTAGCAATTAGGAACAAGCAGGAACAATCAGGCAGATGTAGGTCGCTTTAAGGTAGGACCAGAGAGAGAGATATCAGGGTACCCTCAAGTGATTTTAGCTCAGGAAGCCCTTACACAAGAATGACAGTACACAGTAGTTGCTCTATTTAAGCATATTATGTTCTATATTATGTTCTAAATAATAAAACATAGTACATAGGCTCTTCTGTATTACTTTCTAATATGTTTTTATTACATGGTAACATAGTAATTGAGGTTGATAAAATACTATTGGTCCATCAAGCTCAACATTTTAGATATCATCTGATCCTTGTAATATGGGAATTGAGGAAGACAAATAGAAAACCCTATTAAAACTCTGCCAATAACTAAATAAAGAATGTCCAGTATCGAAAAATGTCATGTCTTACATTAGAGGGCATGAAGTTCATTGCAATGTTTTTGAGTAAAGTGTTATAATATAAAAAATATATATATTGTGAAATTAATATCTGATACCTACAGGAGTTATTCATAGCCCATATTCTGCCTGTGCACATAACAAAAAGCAGATTATTAATTGTTGAGGACATAACAAAGGCAAGACATGAAGAAAGTTTGTCTGTACATTCATTTTGTCCATGAAAGCTTTTCATTTAAAATGGTCCTTGAACCAAAAGCACATTGTGCATTGTATATCTGCCGTCATTCAGAGGGAAAGTCTCTTATTACTTTAGTTTCAATACTGCTTCATAGCAACGTTATCATTATAATACCTTTGTCAGTAACCAGACATCAGAGTTACCCAAAATACAATATATTCAAAGGGCCAATTTGGTAAAAAATATACAATATCATATTTTGAAGAACTATACTAGAAAATAGGCAACATGTTTTAGAATATAACATAACAATACATCATCTAATGTATTACTTTTATGTGCAATTATGCTGCTGTTGAATCTACCATTTTATTTTTTGAGATGGGAGGTGACATTGAATAAACTGGAAGTTGTCTCGGCAAAATAGCTATTTAGCATCTAGGTCTAATGGAAGCTCATTAGTTTACAAGCACACATGTTCAAAGAGAAGTTGCAAAAAGCCGGCTCTGTAAAGAAAATGGACGATTGCAGTAAAGAATAATTACGTAGACTGTCTATATTATTTTTACTTTTTAAAACATTTTGCCTGTTGTCAAGTTTTGTTATTCAAAATACCATATAGAAATACAAGGTACCACTGTGATCCTTTAAATGGTATCAGAGTGCAGGAAATGTCCAAAAGTCAAAATCGTAATACAACATGTGCTCTGGCTACGCCTAATTCACAAAATGATTATGAAAATTCTTCCTCAAAGTATTTCACACTCCCTTATTTTCTGGAAACAAATCAATAAAATAATGCATTTATTAGAGAGAGGATCTTGGCCCCCTCCACTATGGCTACCCCATAAGGAAACCACAAGTGAGAACAACTTTCAGTTTATTTAGTGGATCAGGCAAAATATAACCATAGCAGCAGATATCCTAACAAAAATCCAAACTGGTCACCCACAGAGTTTAGGGATAAATTCCACTTACCACAAAGAGAATGGCTTAACTTTGCCTCAATAAATTGAAACATGGCTTATGTCCTAAGGGGCAACAAGCCAGCCAAGAAAGCACCTTTTTGAGAAATGCTGCATCTACAACACCAATGGAAAGAAAAAATATCTCCACTCTATATAATTACCTAAACGACCAGGTTACAACAGTCAAATTACCCTACAAAATATCCTGGGAAAAAGAACTGAAAAGAGCCCTTGATGAAGCGCAATGGTGTAAAATCTTTCAAAACACAGCAAACTCCTCTCTCAATATAGTTCTAAGAGAGAGTGCCTTTAAAACTCTTTTAAGATGGTATCTCACTCCAGCAAGGCCACAAACCCCAAATCCATCCCATGATGGTAAATGTTTTAGAGACTGCAACAAACAAGTACATTGAGACACGTATTATGGGAATGCCCTAAAATTGCTTATCAAATTAAGTAAAAACTGGAAATAAAAAAACTGATGTTAATTGCCGGTTCCCAAAAATAAGCCCCAGTTCCGATCGTCAGTCAGACATCCATTAAATGATAATATAAATGATTAAGACAAGATGAGTGCAAAAAAGAGAGAGCTATTCTGTTGAGTACAAGAAAGGAACAGTGGAGGTCTCCATGATCAGGAATCTTACAGCTTTCTACAAAGATAAGAAGTTGGATCTTTGCAAATGGCGAGCAGAGTATGATAACCTCAGGCAACAGGTAGATGAGGGAAATGCTAAGAAGCGCAAGCTTGGATTAGGTCAGTATTTATTAAATCCTAAACTGGAAGACATCATTTGTGATGGCTTTAGTTGTGCGCAGGGCTGATATTCAAGCATTTGTCCTTGCATTGGCACCATAGCTGGAAACATCCCCAGAAGAATTCAAAGCATCACAACACTGGCTGGATGGCTTTCTTCAGCGATTTGAACTGTCTCTAAGAAGATATACAACATTGTTCAAGCTGGAAGATACTGAGGTTATTAAACGTGCACTCGAATTCAAGTCCTTTGTAGATGCCAACTCATACCAACTCTCCAACATGATTGCTATGGATGAAAGTGCAGTGTTTATGGGTAAAGGATCTCAAACAACAATTGATCAGAGGGGTGCCTTGTCAATCTTTGTTCCCTTCACTGGTTTACGACCGCACACGTTACCTGTATTTGGGCAATTCGTATGGATATGGAAAGAAAGCCTCACCACTAATCATCACTAAGAGCAAGAAAGATAAGACGTTTTTCGGGCATGTATGTTCTTGAAACTAAAAAAGCCCGGTACATACAAGCAGTTATAAAGAAGTGGGCCGATTTAATGCTGCCACTTGTTTTGCGAGGTGGCCAAAGAGGTCTGCTAGAATAGATGAAATAATGATTCCCACAGGAATAACTGCCTATCTCCAGACTCTTGATATTGCAATAAACAAGCCATTCAAGGACCATTTGCACATAGAAATTAATGACTACATTGGAAATAGAATGGAGAGAAAGTAGCGTGGAAACGTTTGTGAAGCTTTGCCTGCAAGATGTTGTGACTTGGGTGAAGAATCATGGGATAAAATCACTGACAGTTGTGTTGCCAATGCACTACGAGCAGGCTACATGGACAAGAATTGCTCATTTAAGGATAGCTCTATTGTTGGACATGAGAGATTGGGGCCAATGGTTTTAAAGGGAATGGAGTTGCAAGAATTTCAGGCTGGAATTCGGGGTTTGGAGAGTTACGACTATGTTCCAAAAGAAATGACATGGTTGTTTTTGTATAAATGTAGATTTTTGTACATTAATAAATGTTGTACAATACAAAATGAGACATCCCCTGAAAATAAGCCTTATTGCATTTTTTGGAGCTGAAATTAATATAAGACCCTGTCTTATTTTCGGGGAATCATGGTAGCTGTCTGGAATTCAGGCCAATTCATTTTAAGGTGATGAACTATACATCTCACTAACTACTCATAGAATGTACATTAAGGGCCACTGCGCAATGAAAATAAATGTTTGAAAACTTTAGTTGAAACCATGGCTTTAAACAAAATAATTTTATTACAAGCTTGGAGAACACAACACAGATCGATCAGGAAATGTGCAGTGGTTTGGTCTTATCACACATGTCATCTTGTCAGTTGATGTCATCTTGTCAGTTGAAAACCTCTTGGCACAAAAAGTTCACTTGACAAAGCTGTATATTGACCCTGGATGTATTTGTTGATAATGTAATCATATCTCCTCTTAGACACCTTTTTTTATAGAGGAAATACGTTTAATTTGGTTAGTTTTTCTTCATATCTTAGCCCTCCATTCACCTTAATAGTTTTGCCCTTCTCTGTACTTTTTCAGCTGTAAAATGATCTTTTTATGAAGTGGTGCTCAAAATTGTACTCCATATTCCAAATAATGGCATTCTTCCTAATGCATGCTAATATTTTACTTGCCTTTGCAGATGCTGCTTGGCATTGAGCACTGTTACATGCAAAGGAAATTTACTAGAAGTGTATAATTTACTAGAAAATGATGATGATATATGCTTTTGTATGCAGCTATTGTTTGTCAAAAGAAACATAAAAAAAGAAACATAAGACAAACTGTTATCTGGTAAGAGAGTTAGTTTTGTAAGGCCTCAGCTTTTGCTCAGGCTCCTGTAGCCTCTGCATTTGCCAATGTGTCAAGGACATTTAGTCAACAGATTTTATGCAAGGTGAGCAGTAATATTATAATTTCATACAAAGCTATATTCATAACAGAAGTACAAAATAGATTAATTTTACTATATATCATAACAGAACATATTTTTTCTCTACATATGACAAGGGAAACTTCCTATTACCCATCCATCTGTCTTGGCAAACATTTAGTTGGCAGCAAGCTTTTATCGACTCAACACTAGGATATCTAGTTATTGTCTACCTTGACATATACTCTCTTCTTTCCTCGCCTTGAAGCACATCAGCAACAATGACCTCCGAAGTCTATGGGATCAAAGTGTATTAATTAATTATAATAAGTGCAATTTTGAGAAATCATGTATAGCCTTCATCTAATTATGCCCTTTAGATGTGTCATTTGTGGCACTCGTGTAGGCTAAAGTAACAAAACCGTTTTCTGCCCTCATATTGCTGTTCATGTAAAAACTGCCCCTATGATGGATGATATATACAGTACTAAGTATGTAAAATCCCTACGGCCTTTACATTACCTTTAATGTAAATGCTTTTTACTTGCAAAGCTGAATACTAGGGTTTTAAGAGAGTAGCAACATCAATGTTAATTATGAAAGTAAAATGTACAGATATTATTTGTATTCCTAAATTAATTTAAATTTCCCATTTAAATGATAATGATCTAACATTCTCAAACACCCAGTATTAAATTAACCTGAATCCACAACTGCTAAAATTAGAGACACAAAATGTAATCAGCACTGAATTAAAGCATTTTTAATGAAAGTATTGAATCCTAATTTATACTTTCACATAATTGTCATTTTAATTGATTGTATCTGACAGTTCCAGGACTAGGCAAATATCAAAGTATATGAACAATTTTCAGATCAGTGCTGGAAATACATTAAATATTTTATATTATATGAAGAATATTGATTTGTTTACCTATATCTATATAGTATTTGAATGTCATTTATATGGTGAACAGAGGTAACAAAAATTTACTGAATGTCATAAATGTGTAAAATAAGAATTTAACAAAAAAATATAAAAATAAATAAATAACACGAGCCACCAATCTTTAGATATTATTATAATATCAACCAGAGAATTTATTTGTGCCCATTTAATTTCTGCAATACCAGGACCTTTGCTCTGTCACTTAAAGAGCTATTGAAATTCACCAACACTCTACAATATGCTAGTCTATAGCTATACATACAACTGTATAGGCGAATGATACAACTGTATAGGCTGTATAAGATAAGCATAGCAACAAATTGGCCTAAATGGCATCAAACAAGCAATATCTGAGGCATGTAAAATGCAACATGAAGGGATAAACTTTTTACTTCACACGTTTCTTATCAGTTGGTGTCTGGTCACTTCATATCCTTTCTTCACCCTCGTTCCTTTCTAACTCTATTTTGGGAACTTTCCAACTGACCTTATCTTGAAAATCTCTCACTTGCTATTGAGTCTGGAGCTTCCAATTCCACAACTGAGATTTTGGGGCTCTTACAATATAAGCACCTATGCAGGATTCTGTGTGTCTGCTCGGCCAAGACATACTGAGGGCCAACATACCATCACACATATGAAAATGTTGCAACACCCTATCTTAAGCAATGGAAGACTATTACTGAAATATTTGCAATGCGACATCCATTAATGGATAAAAGAATATGGATGTAGCACATCCAAACTTCCATAAGAACACTATGTATTAAACATAATACATTATAATAGACTGATACTACCTGAGAAAGCAACAAGACTTAGAATTGTATAATAGGAATGTGAATGTATAACCTTAGCCAATTTAACCAATCCATACAAGATCTGATGTCAAATTAAGGGGTCATTTACCTTACTATAAGTGCTCATCATGGTGTGAAAGAGCACAAGATTCTATGTTAAAATTATCTATTATTTTTTTCTAATTACACTAATAGCACGTAAAAAAACTATGGTCTTAGGTCTGTTTACAAACAGACTCCTGCCTGTTTCATGATTAACAACATCTGCCACACTGGCGGTGAAGCTCCTGTGAACACAAAGATTTATAGTTTTCACTGAACTTCAGTTACCCCCTAACTATAATTATTAGTAGATTCAAGAAGTCATTTCCATGCATAGATGAATTTGTGAAGGGTTAACACTGTGTCTCACTGCAAGGACCAGTTGCTGTGAGTGTGTCTGGGGGAATACACAACAACAAAATTTAGAGGTGCTCAATCTGAGAACGGACAATACCTGAAGAAGGTTTTTGTCAGTCTAAGGGTGATAGGGGGAACAAGACATGAACTCCTTGCTCACTGTGCCTTAGGGAGTAATGCTGCACCTCACTGATGAGGCCCACAGAAGTCGAAACGTGTCTGGGGTTTGCTGTTTCTCCTGTTCAGGGTAGAATTGTCAGGTATTTCGGAGCTGGGTCACTCTTTTGAGTGAGACCAGACTGATATACTTCAGGATATTTCTCCTTGTGAAGGGCACAAGTGAGCTAAAAGAGGTTGCTTTCTGAGGGCCTCATTCTATTAGCGGCCGCAGCCGTTGCGGGACCGCAAGGACCGGCTGCAAGCTATTCGGCTATTCTATTCCCCTCCGGCCGGGGATTCCGGCAGGCTTGCGGCCGGTGCCTTGCTATCTCTTGCGGCCGCTCGCGCCAGAGGAAATCCTTTGATCTTAAACGGCCGCAAGGAAATCGGCCGTAAGAAATTCCTATTTGCAATTCAATTGCTCCGGGAACCCTCTCTGCAAGGCTAAAAACGAGCCGCAGCTTACTTGCAGCAAACAGGTCCCGCTAGCACCAATTGAGCACATAAAATAGCTCAAATAAAGCCATCCTGCACTTTGCGGAGTCTATAAAGTGATATTCGGTGTTAGCAAAAATAGCACATAATTACCCTATACTCAAATCCGTAAAATATTTGTTTTTTAATATCCGTAAAATATCCATGTAAAAAGTCCATAGTGCTTGGAGCACCTCAGACCCGCCCACGCCGCAGCCGGAAAATAAACAGTTAATTTGAACTCGGGTTTGGGCTGATGTGCAAGCTTGAGAGGGGGTTACTTTTAATCCTCATGTCCCCCAATATGATCCCTAGCATTTACAGAGCTGTACAGTGCAGGCTTGAATTTATTTTTGAGTTTTTATATTTCTGAGCTTACGGCCGGTTCCAAGATATGCGGCCGGCCGTAAGAGGAGATTCTTGCGGGGCCGTATAATAGAATCGCGAGTTAACAGAAGGCAAGGAATCGCAGCCTTACGGCCGATTTACGGCCGGTAATAGAATGAGGCCCTGAGTATGTAACCAGACCTATAGGACAAATCTACTTCAGGTATTGTCCGTTCTCAGATTGAGCACCTCTAATTTTGGTGTTGTGTCTGGGGGCATGTCAGAGTTCTTGTAAAGAGAGATTTCATTTATAAATTTCTCTGTGAAAAAAGAACATTTTTAAAAAAAATCAAAAAGCATTTCAACATGTTTTTAAGAGATCTTTTCTTTAATCCAAACTGAAGATATATTTCTGCTTGCCCTAAGCAGGCAGAGACAACTGAAAGCAATTCCTCTAAGATATCATTATTCCAAGCCTTTGATAAATTGAGTTTAGTGGTACAATAATGATAATAATAAAAAATATAATATTTATAATAAAGAGTTACATTTGGACATACGGCTCATGTTGTATTTCTTTGTTCTGAAATATTCTTTTTTTTTAGAATATTTTGAGCTGCAAACCTCCCACCTTTCCAGTCTAAAATAACCATATTTAAATTTAATTTGAATGTCAGATGATGAAAACGCCAACTAATTCCATTGCACTGAAAGATCATTATAGTATTGTACATTTATTCCACTTAAATTACCCTTCCATTGTCCCGTCTAAATTCCTCTCATGCTTTTACAATTCTTCTCGTGAACCTTGGAAATTCTCTTACAAATCAAACACATACATTAAATTGATGAATGGGGCTGGCAATTTAGGTTGTTTTGCCTCATCAGTCAAAATCGTTATTCCAAGTCATGTTCACTTTAGCCAACAAATATTCAGAATTAATGTTGTGAGGCAACACATTTGTTCAGCAGCTGAAGGCTGTTTAAAAACGGCTTCAAAGAAGTACACTTAATACAAACAACATGGAAGATTTGTTGAGTAAACAGTGCGTGGGCTAAATTAGGAGTGAAATTGCAAATAGTTCTTATAATATGAATTTTGGATAGCTGGAAGAGCTTAACACAACAGATGCACATAGCTATAATTAGTACTCCCAGAATAATTCTGCTTCTTCATTAATAAGATAATTGTGAATAATTATATATTTTTTATGTAATTTGACTGTACCACCAAATATCGCCAACAGTGGACGCGACCCTTTGCAGGTTTGAATTTTCATAGCAAGGTTTGCAGTTTATATGACAGTAGACATGGGGTGTGATATTCGTGTACATGGCGGCTTAAGTACATTTAACATAAATACCACCAATGGATTACAGCCACTTTCCTGAAGAGCTTATAATCTATTTTTCTGAAGGAAGACACATAATGGTAAAAGGGAAAGTGAAAGCGGAAAGGAGTTGGCTATTAACAGCCTTATTAAATTGCAATTCGGACAATTGAGTAGGGCTCTATATAAGCACAGAGCACATTTTTTTACAGAAGTTTTTAGTTAGTGAACTTCTATCCAAAAGCAAGGTCTTTACTAACTAAAAACTTCTGTAAAAAAATGTGCTCTGTGCTTATATAGAGCCCTATTCAATTGGCCGAATCGCAATTTAATAAGGCTGTAAGTGTCTAAAAGGGCATTCACTAATGTAGCTGTTGGAAAACATCTTCAAGGAAATCATTTTTAAACTGATCATTGAGAGAGATAAGATTATGAATTTCTCTGATATTGTGCAACACTTCAGTCGAGTTGTGGGAAACTACTAGTGAGAAAGGTTTGAGACAAGGAGCTCAAGAACTATATGGAATGGTGAAGAGACAATCCTGTCCAAGGTGGCAAGAGATATAAGGAGGAACTGAGGAATGAATAGGCTTGAAGAGTTTTATAGGTTTGTATTGACTCTATTGGAAGGCAACTGAGGGATATTTGGAAGAAAGAAACTTAGAAGAAAGGAAAATGGCACAAACAACTGTGCCTTGAGTGCAAAGGAAAGAGTTGAGAAGCAAGCAGACCAGAGAGTAAGATGTTGAGGAAGGTTAGAGGAGATAGGATAAGGGCCGGGATAATTGTTCTTGCAGTGGATGTGCTGAAAAAAAAAATCATATTTTTGCTATATTCCTAAGAAAAAGTTGCATGTTTTTGCAATGGATTTTAAGTTAGAGAATTTATTAAGAAGTTATTAAGAGAATGTTATAGATGAATCAATTATTACATAATTATCATGCTTTATCAATGGATGATTTTGGGACCTAGAAGGGAAATAGGATAACAGGGCCAATTTTAGGAGGAAGTATTAGGAGTTCCTTTTTGTCCCATGTTGCATTTAAGACAAGAGAGGTAAATTCATGTTCCGACTACATTAATCCACCATCTCTTGAACTTCAGGCGTAAGTTTCATATACCATGTCTACAGTATAGACATGGTATATGAAACCAAAGGATGTGATGAGGGAAACCAAAGGGTGTAGAGAGAAAAGAGAAGTGAACTTCTGACAGACAGACTCCGGAGGGACACCAACAGAAAGATTGAAAGGGGAAGAGGATATGTTGGAGAAAGAGACACTGAAGAGGTAAGAGGAGAGACAAGTAATCTGGAAGCAAAAGGAAATAGGGAGACGGAATGCTATATATTTAAATAAGTAAGATTAGGGAAAGCCTTTTTGCGATTAGAAGAGCTTACAGTCTATTTAACTGTGAGAGCTGGATTAGTTAGAAAATTTCAGACAGACGTAATACATATTTTTAAAGACAGTTGAACCTTCTCTGGTTGGCAGAATTGAAATGCCCGGGGATACCGGCAATGTTCCGATTGACCAGGGAGTGAAAGGTAGTGACCAACGATAAAGACATCCCCTAAGCACTTGGTGCCTTGAGTGAAACTCAAATGACACACTGCAGTTCTCCTGTAATGGCTGAACTATATCAATGGTTGCCAATAAGCCAGTCACCGGAGTAGGCATACTTGTAATTGGAGAAGACCTTGTAAGGAGGCAATTTTCAAAATGACTAACTGTTTTGTAAACTGTTATAGGCTGTTTGTTTCTCTGCTATACAAATTAATAGAATGGGTGGCCGGGGATAAATGAGATTTTTGTTATAATTGGCCTGCTCCCACCAAGACTGGGCCCCACCAATGGAACAACACATTGATTGACCCGCCTAACAATACCTAAAAGAGCTGTAGTCCTTTTCATGATCCATACGAATCTCACCTATGGTAATTGGACTCATTACATTACCTGGGCTTGCCAGCCCCTCTCTTATTGGTTGCTACTTCAGCCTCAAAAACCAATAGAAAAGCTCCAACATTGGCTCATCTGCAATAAGGCCATCCCTTTGGTATTTCACTCACGTATGCAGCTGCCTACTTACTGGTCAGCAGCTGTCCAATAGTGGAACCGTTAATGTAGGTCTGATTTCAATTGGTCATCAGCTCTTTTGAAATTCATTTAAAGTCCTCAATGTTTGCTCAGAAGTTAATGTTTTGATTATCACTCATTATTTTGATTCCCTATAAATAAGTTACCCCATTCCCTAAGAAAGTAAATATACTTTGCTGTACAAATACATGCCTATGGAGCTGTATTTCTGTACTAGGATGAATTTATTAGTTTATATGTCCAAAATCCTCTGGTCTTCTCCAAGTGTTATCCTGAAGCCTGATCTGGGTGCAAAGCTGACCATTCCAGATTTAACAAATCAGTGGGAGTTCCTGTCTTGGACAGTCCAGCTGGTCCCTTCTTGGGACAGTGGGTAATACATAAAATTGTTGATTTAATACTTTGGAATTTTATTTTTCAAAGTTTGATTTTAATGCAAAACCTATAGGTGTTTTTTTCTACAGTTAATACTTTTTTAAATATTTATAATTGATTTTGCTTTAAGCTAATATGCAGCTCATAGTACTTGATAAGGGTAGCAGATAGCTAACTGCCAGATAACATTGCAGGTCTTTATTTTGGTCATATTAATGCAGCAACTACAACATGGAATTTCTCACGATTGATTCACTTTAGAATAAAGTGGACAACACATCATATAGCTAGTTTTTCATGTTTTTTAAGCATGCTCTTTAAGTTTTTCATGCTTTTTAAGAATAATATAAAAAACAACTTGATTTTGCCGGTGACAGAGGGTTAGAGGGACACAGAACTCAAAGATTTGTCTAGTATGTATATCAAAGATTGTTTTTTCAAGGACCACTGGTCCATTGGTCCATCATTTATACATTTTAAGTAGATAAGATCACTATAAACCACTTTTTAATTTAATGCAATATTTAAAAGATGATTGTGAGGGAAAAGTACCTGGAAAAGGATAGGTTTTCCCATGATCCTTAGGACTGAGCTTCTCCCACTGTGGTAGGGTGTGGAACAGATTTTCATATTCAATTGAACCATAATTAGGCAGCAGCACCGAAAGAAGCTCCAGACTGTATAACAGTTAATTATATATATATATATATATAAATATATATATATATATATATATATATATATATATATATATATATACATAAATATACTGTATATATATATATATATATATATATATATAATATATTGATCTTTACTACTAAGTTTTGGAAACTGAATCATTACAATGACTCTTTCAGCATTTTTAAATAGTTTTATTGCTTAAAAATACAGTGATATAAAGGTAAAAAATGGGAGTGTAGTTTTGCATTAGGACCTCCCTGTGACATACTCTAACTGAGCCTTGCCAATCAGTTTTGATCGGTAGTTCACAAATTATAATTTATTTCTCCATCTCACCCCTTGTGGACTAAAGTCAGAAAAGTCTATAATAACAAGGGGGGGGGGGGGGGGGGGGGGAATAATCAGGCAGTTAATGGAATATTTATATAATTTGCTGAAGAATATGAAAAGGGCAACTTTTCTTTATTGCTTTATTCATCCATTAAGTGGACAGATTTTTGTTTTTATAGACTTTTTATTCATTTTATCCAACTCGGTTTAAATGTTATATATTATTTACATTTCATTCACTTTTAACATGCCCCGAGGGTAACAAACTCTTTTATCCTGGATCCCCTCCCTATTTCTTGCTAGTGTCTCTCTTGTAGAGTTCCATGTTTACCAGTTGTGACAAAAAAACACACCCACACGGGAAGGGCTTCACACAACATGTCACTGTCAGTGAAGTGACATGCTGTGTGTAAGCAGCATGAGACACGGATTTTGTGAAGCCCTTTCCCTGTGAAAGTGGGTTTAGGTCACAGCTGTGAAAACAATGCACCAGCAAGGAAGGGGAAGGGGATTCACGTAGTGTGCAAGATGGCAGCACTCATGAGACAAAACAGGAAGAAAGTGAAAACTTAAAATGGTAAATCTGTATCTGTTACTCTGTGGGCTTGTTACAAATAAATGAAGTATACATTTATATCATAATTAAAATGAGGAGGATAAAATTAATTAGGTAACCTAGCTAAAAGATCATAAAGGGTCCCTTTAAATATAATTGCGATCTAACTTATTACCATTCATTTTGTGCATGAAGTGCACGGTGGCAAAAACTCAAAGAGAAATTTGCTTTCTTAATTTAAGCTGTGTATTTTATTGGATGATAATTGTTTTTGTGTATTTTGTGGTGTTTTGTAATAGTCAACAAATATCAAACATAGACCAGACCTAGAAATTTTTTGAAGTGAGTTTAGATTCAAAAAAATGCTCACTATGGCAAGTGTTTGCCGCTTACTTTCTTAGGTGTTCTCAGATCTCTCAGCATTTTTCCTTAAATCAATATTATCAATATTATTTTCCAAAGACAATTCTCTATAGCTTTCAGAATTACCTCTCGGAAAAATAACTGATATGGAGGTCTCACTATAAACAGCAACAAGGCACTAAAAGCAAATTGGACAAAGGTTTTTGTTTTTCATTGTACTTTTCCATCCATCACCTTCCTGTTAATTTCAAAGAAGAAGCCAAAATTTATGTGTGGTACCTTTTTTGATTGTAAAACTTACAAAATGATCATGTAGTTTGGTTTTAACTAAATAGTTTTAACTAAATAGAGTATTTTAGACAACAAAAGTCTGAAAAGTAACAAGAAGCCATAGATCAGAAATATCAGAGAGTTTAATTTCCTCATGATAATTTCCTCATGAAATTAATAACATTTTAATTAAATGTATTCTAGCTTAATTCATTTATCTGGTCATTTATTATCCACAAAATTCAGTAAAATATGTTGATATTTAACATTTTTACAGCAGTCCATATATATATATAGTTTCTGCTGTTCCCCCTTAGACATCAGACACCATAGTGGAAGAGACAACTTTGACTCTCTTTTCTTCTAATATCCTCATCCCCTTCTTGATCTGCTGTATCATTCTCCACATCCTCTTGCACTTTTTTTGCTCCTTACTTACTCACTACCTTCAAATATTCTCTCTAATCATCTTCACTCTTGAAAATCATGGATCGTTACCCTTTGTCTACATCAGAACCCTTTTTTTACACACCCACTCACAAGACCCCTTTCTCAATAATAACTCAAAACCACCCTCTCACTTTTAAAGAAGTATTTTGTGGTAAGATGATGAACATACAGTACATGGGTGTAGAACTGTTGTTTGTGACTTATTTGAAAAACTAACAACATTAGCAGCTGTGTAAGACATGCATTGATTTTTTTTTTAGGCTATTTGTTTAATTTGAGAATGGAAGGAGTCCTAGGAGGAGAGAAGAAGGCGACGTATAGATGTTTTCCTAGAAAATCTATTTGAAAAGAACACCAAAATCCTTCCATTCTCAGGCCAGAAGTAACATCTTGCATCACTAAATGCAAGGATTGCTCTCCAGAAATGTAAACACCCCATCACACACACACACAACTTCCACAAAAGTATCATGATTGCCTTCAGCATCCTGCAAAGGTATCAAAATTATTTTTTTTATAATTAAAAACTTAACGATTTAGAGCCTAATTCAATTTGAGATTCGTAACTCACAAAAATACCAATTTTCAACTGTGAGTGCTTTTTTTTTGTAATGTAGCACATGTATTCTATTCTATTATTTTGTAATATTACTTAGCACACCCACAACTCAAACCCATGACTTGTCAGTAAAGTTTTAAGGCTTAGAATTATGAGTAATGATGTGCTCAGTATTATTACGTTGCTCTAACCCCAATGCCACTAATGAGAATCCCTGGGATTCCCTCCATCCACACGATGAAGGGAATCCATGCAGAATCTCTTTCCTGCTCACATCCGATTTCCTCTTCCCCGCTCATACCTAATCGCTGATAAACATAACCAATGGAGTCCATTGAGACCCCCATGGCATCTATAATATACACCTAAATGGACCTCTATGGCACATATAGTTAACCACAATTTAAAATTGAAAGGACCAATCAGATTGCTAGATGCTGGACCTAATCAATCAGAGAAATCTGATTGGTCCAATTAGATTTTAAAGTAAAAATAAGCAGGGTGACATCTGAGAAAACAGTTTTTTGAGGGATGAAGGAAGTGGAGGTCTTCTTCTCACTATCCTCTCCAGAACTTCCCATAAATGTTCAATGATATTTAGATCTAGTAATTGCGGAGATCATGGAAGTCCTTTAACTTTTGCCTGGTGTTCATCAAACCACTCTTGAATTTATTTATCAGTGTGCATTGGGGGCATTATCACACTATAATATGTGAACAGTGTTTGAATCATAGTGTGCACCTGGTCCGATAAAATGGCCAAATATTCCTAGGCCTTTATATGACCATGTAGAATAATCATTGAACCTGATGGCTCCCACAAGATGGATGCCAATGCCAATAAGGATCCCCTAAAATTCTCAAGGCATAATTTTGCTTTCTTCAAACATAAACCTGTCTGGAGGAAATAGGTTGAAAGAATGGCAGACCTATCATAAATTCCAGCTTTGGGAAGCTCACAACGCAGAGTTTTTATTGAGACAGGTTGTTACACACAGAAGTGTTGTTTCAGCCATCAACTATCCTTCAAAGTGTCCATCTATTCCTGTCAGCTTTGACTTGCAATCACTTTTCATCCTTGCTAATGCAGTTTTTCCATGATTAGCCCACAAATGTATTACTTTTTAGACCTTTCACCTTAACATTTTAAATATTTTTGCAGTTTTGTGACATATTTAATTGATGGTGACAAAGTTTCCATCAATGCAACATAAGCCTCTATTCCATGGCTCCCATAAGAATTTACGGAAAGATAAAGAAATGAAAACTCATGAGGGGGGAAATTATACTTACCCTGCCCTTGATAATTCTCCAGCGATGATCATAGATGCCATGGTCCTCAGTCTTCAGCCATGGATAAAGCAGGCACATCCTGAAGAATCTTGACAAAATCAGTCTTTTGTATCTTGTTAAAGGCCTACTGTCATCCTCTTTAGCCCATGGAAAGGGCCTCCACCCAAAAACGCACTGCTCTAAAAAAAATAAAAAATAAACTCAAAGAGCTCATCTGACTAACAGCTTCTGATTGAGCCCCTGCTTTATCTATTCATTTTTAAGGCTTCAATGTGTATATCATATTTCAACCAATCAGAAGCAAGTATTTTAATTGCTCCTGTCCAATTTCTGTTTAAAAGTCTTACCAATCAGAATGCACTGATTGAATCTGTGCATTCCAACTGGTTCAATTTTAACCATTCATAGGGCTCTACTTTCCCCAATTCTACTAGGTTGAGATGTCAGCCAATCTATGTTTGTTTAACTGTTAGCCTATAAAAACAGCCAGCCAGAGAAAGTAATGGTTAATGCTAGGTACCAGGGGGGCTCATAAGGAGTTAATTTTAGGTTCCATGCGATTACACTGGGCATACATAGAGACCCCCATAGTAACTGGTTAAAGTTTGGTGCCATGAGGGTCCATAGAGACCCCTATGGTTATGGTTAAAGGCCCTATAGTGGTCCATAGGAGGCCTTGTGAACCCCAAATGTTGATGGGGAATTCTGGGGGATATTCTGGCTTATAGGATGTAAGAGATATTGAGGGGGGACACAGGGGATACCCCAGGTCATGGGGGTAGCGATAGGCCATTGTAGCTCCTTAATTGTGTTGGATTTGAACAATTAATTCTCAAGCCAGACACAATTAAGGTGTCAGATTTTAGTCATCAAGGCTTCCCAAAGGCATTTTAAAAATTTCAGGCACTTAGAGAGACATCCGAGTAAACTTCAGCAAACACAAAAATCCTATTTATTTTACAGTTTTTGTTTGTTTGTAGATAAATGTATCTGTCTAATTTTTGGTTTGTTGGCCATTTGGTCATACAAAGACACAGAATATAATATAACATATCTTATGGCAATAAGTAATCACAGTAAGAGTGATAAGGAGTTATTTTTACATTTTTGTGCCAGTTGCTAAGATATATATTAAAATTATAATTACTAGGAGATTTTGTGTTTTTACCTTTTGTGCTTGTTTCCATGGAAATTCATTCTAATTAAATTATGGGTTTAGTTCAAAGCTCTCCTCTCTGATTCTCAGATGATAACATAGAATATTTGAGTCATGAGCGCAAATTACAGTCCAGTGGGAATTCTGAGCAGGTCACAGGAAATCATATCATTATTTTGGGTTACTATATGTAGAAGGCTGGATTTTGTTGAAAAATTGACAAATGTTTTGCTGAAAAAATTCCAAAATTGCAACATTTAGAGCTTAAATTTTCAGCAACTAGTGTTAACAGCCCCTTCTGAATCAGTATTTTATAATACAATTATTGCGCAAGATGATTATCTAGTCGTATGCACCTTGCAAAGCATGACGACGTCACGCAGTTTGACAACAATTATATGTGATATATATATATATATATATACAGTAGATAGATAGATAGATAAATAATCAGAGTATTGCAGTATATAGTGATACCTTTTTTATTGGACAAACAGATACATCATCTATCAGAGATGCTTAGGACTTGAAAAAGAGAGGTGCACTCTTGAAATCTAGTCATGAAAACTATGAATTTAAGACTAATCATGGAGTATGAGAGGGTCTGCTGATTGCTTGCAGTTTTTCTGACCTGGAGAAAGACACATACAGTGAGACAGCAGCCTGCAGCTTATGAACGCTTGAAGCTTATCGACCAAGTACTTTTGTATTTGTGATGCTGGTTTACTGTCCCACGTGGGTTTGTTATTACTGTACTTACAATCCCTGCTCTCTATATTCCAATTCTCATGTTATACCTTAGTCAGTATTGATTCTGACTTTATAAAGATTGTCACTCTTTGTCCAATGAAAAAGGTACAACTATATACTCTGATTATTTATTTAGATTACTGGACATGGATACCCCACTCTCTATATATATTTATATATATATATATATATATATATATATATATATATATATATATATACTGTATATATATATATATACTGTATATATATAT
Source organism: Discoglossus pictus (assembly GCA_027410445.1). Lineage (NCBI taxonomy): Eukaryota > Metazoa > Chordata > Amphibia > Anura > Alytidae > Discoglossus > Discoglossus pictus. The sequence continues at coordinate 430,658,464 of CM050165.1, forward strand.
ATATATATATATATATATATGTGTGTGTGTGTGTATAGATGTATTGTAGTATATAGTGATACCTTTTGTATTAGACAAATGTTTTATTGAGAGTGACAAACTAGTATTGCTTTAGAATCAATAAAGGGAGGTTAAACCTCTTGAAACCTTGTCACTCTCAATGAAACATTTGTCCAGTAAAAAGGATATCACAATATACTATAATTATCTAATTATTCTTCTGGTTTATTGGACATTCACAGCTTCTCCACTATCTAACTATATATATATATATATATATATATATATATATATATATATATATATATCTATAGTGACAGAATTATCCAAGCAGTTTATGTGTCATAGACTCTGCAAAGCTCTCTTCCCCAGTACGTCTGAAGGAGTTAACTTTCCTGCTCAGTTAAATACCTGCTCCTGAAGTATGGAAGGGGTTGTTAATGAACTAATTGTTTACAGTTGTATCTGACATGAAGAGAAACATACATTGAGACAGCAGCCTGCAGTTCATGACCATTTGGAGCAGAGTAGAGACCTGGAAAACCAAAGACTATACACATCAGTGATTTAACAAACAATTGGATTGTTTGTTTTGCTCCATCCAGGTATAGCTGTATGAGAGCTGGTTAGTGAGGAAACTGTTTATTGGTTAACTTAGTGCTTCAGTGGAAGCTGAGTCATTTTGGTAAAACTGGAAACTTATATACAGCCTCCTGTATTGTGTTGCTCTATCAAAGTGTCTGAATCACAGACACAAACCCAATATATATATGTGTGTGTGTATCTGGAGTAGCTTTTCTGTTTAGACTTAGGGTAGGCCAAGGAAGGCCCAGCCGGTCAATCCATGGCCTGTAGTGATTCAAAGACTGAGTAGGCTGCGAGGGAGACCTAGGAAAGATGGGTTTACTCCTGTGGGTCATACATTTGCCCCTAGTCAGTGACAGGTGATGGAGATCAGTCTGAGATCACTTCAAAGTTCCATTTATAAGACTCCACTCCTGCTGCGAGACTTGTCCTGCCTGGTTCAATTATGCAGTGTCCAGCACTGCTGCTGTTCCTGTCTGGCTGATGTTATGCCTGTGTCCAGCACTGCTGCTTCTGTTTCTGTCTGGCATGAGTTCTGCCTGTGCTTTCTGCTATGTTCCATCTATCACCTACACCTGTTTGCTTGTTCCTTCCCCCAGCTCTTTGCTTCCAAGGACTCCTGTTTCCAGAATCTGCTGTTGTAAAGTTGCCTACAAGATTACCAGTTTGCTCTTACTGCTTGGCAGTGATTTTGATAATATTTCTGCATATGTACTGATGCAAGCATTGGACTTTTGATTTAAAGACATACTCACCAAGATTTGTATGGTATGTTTTTGTTTATTACATTTGTTTTGCAACATCACCCCTGAAGGATCTGATTTTTTATTACCAGGTTCTCAACAGTTTATATGGGACTGAGCATAGCTCTAACCTGCATACAATGTCTCCCTAAGTGCCTAATCAGGAAAAAGCAAAATGGAAATATCATGAAAAATTAAAGGCGAAATGTTATATTTTACTTTCTAACAACAATTTGCACATTATTAGTAAGTCATATTATGCAAAAAGGCCTACTATAAATGTGACACTACAGTGGTCCTTTAGGTTTGCTATCAGGCGATTATTCATTTATTTAACCATCTAACTGCCATACAATTTCAAAGACAACACTGTGCAATGTGTCAGAGTCCCTGCTGGCTCAGGCTGTCTGCAGAGCCAGGATGATTCATCTCCTCTTTCTATGAGAGTTTGATAAAAAAAAAAAAAAAAACTCATGTCAAGGTGCATCTCATTCTGTATCACAAGTGACAAATGCAACAGAGGAATGGAAATGAAAGGCAAAGCTCCCTCTCAGCATTAGCCTTATCCAAGCTGACAGGTATGTCATTTCTTCTTATTAAACCGTGTCTGTGTCTCCACATGTCAGGTTCTCTCAGCAGGAAAAGGTTGAATCAGTGCTCTTCTAAAAGACCGAGCCCTCAGAGACCGGGGCTGAGAATGGACTTTACATTGGAAAAGCAGGGACTGGAAACAATAACTCCTTCTGCTATGTGACCAATGTTGAGAGGGAATTCTCAAGGACTGGCAATTGTCACGTTTATTACAAAACTACAAGGATGCTTATGGGGAAATGAACAAATACTTTTTTTTAACTTGATTGTCAAAGACACTTGACTGACCTATTACCACCTCCTTAAAACAGCTACAACATTAACTTTGCCCAGTCGGCTCTTAGGCCAAAACCATGGTCATTTCCTGTCTCACTGGAACTCCCTCTAGTTTGAAATGTGCTATACAATCTTGGGGTACTGGCTCTTTCAGAATGGGACCATCCAGAATGACTGCAAGCACCCCTGGTGCTTATAAATACACAAATTTATATCTAGATGCGAATGTGACTTCTGCATTATCGTAAAGTATATCATACCCTGATCCTGGCATTACCCAGACAGTCCTAATGAACGAGGGCGCTAGATAGAGCTTGTGGTTAACTGTAATCATACATCAAGGTTGGTATCCTAGTCAACCACTTAACCCCACTTGACCTTGTTTTTAACCACAATAGAACTGGGGTTTTATCCCACTTGACCTAGTTCCCATACTTATCCCTAATGTAAACTAAAAGCACAGTCAGTTTCTATGTGATGTTAAAGTGTGAAATGTAATATAAGTTATACTGTACAATTGTTTGAATATTTTTCATACATGCAAGAATATAAGGGTGGTCAGTCTAGAGGGCTTGTGATCATCTCCTAATTAAAATAAAGGTCAATCCTAGGAATACTCTTCACACCCTAGTTATGACCGCTCACATAGTGACACCCAATCATCACACTCTGCTCTATTTCCTCTTCCCTCGTACCTATGCAACCCTGGTTTTATCTCCTGGGGTAAGCCAATAAATATCTCTCAACTGGGCACATAGTCTTCACAAGCGGGCTAATTTAATTTACTCCAGACTTCTTAGCACCTACAACCTGGAGGCTGGTCCTGCTAGCGTGCCCAGAACCTGCAAGTAGGATTAGGCTGAACTGAGATGACCAATTACCAGCAAAGGACTCACCATTGGGCAGGACATCAAGGAAGGGGACTCAGAAATGTGGTGGAGAATTCCCCACATGTGGTGATTTACATAATATACATTGTTTTGAAAAGGGTCTAAAAATGCTAAGAAAAATAAAGTGATTATGCTCTTTTGCAGAATAAATAGCAGACTGTCTATTGGTTTATTGGGCCAGCTTGTTTTCACCAGTCTGTGTTTTGCATTGGTGAACCTGAGGTACCCGGGTTTCGAGACGACTTTGACTACTGAAGAGCATAGTGTAACCATTGGGAGACCTGGCAAGCTAGCCGAGTTCTGTAACAGGGAAATTTGGATGATCAACTGTAAAATTCTTCAATAAAGAAATGCATTTGCCCTTCTGCAAACGCATCCCGTGAAAACGAAGGCAAAATTAGGATAATTCAATTTCACACACACACCTTCTAGTTTATCTGCTGTCTCCTTTCTCACTCATTCCCCAAAAGTCTTGTTCCTTTTTCTCATTACTTCACCATTGGAGAAAAGGAAGAAGAAGAGAAATTATAGAGGAGAAGGGCAGAGAAAGGAAAATCAGGAGGGAAGAAGGGACAGATGGTGAGTGAACGGAAGAAAGACAGATGAGAAGAGAATATCAATGAGAATGGAGGAGAGGAATTAGGTGAAAGAAGAAGAGGAATGAGATGTATCGGGAATGAAAGGTATAGAGCATGATGAAGGAGACAGAGGTTGAGATGGAGAGGATTTACTGATATAGAGAGAAGAGAAAGGATGTAGAGCAGAAATGGGAGGAGTGAAGAAAGATAGAGGAAAGGAACACAAGAATGATGGAGCAGTAGATAATAAGGAGGGGGTGAGAAGAAAGCTGTATAAGGGAGGGACAGGGAAGAGAGGAGAGGGAAAGAAGAAACAGAACATGGGAAGACAATAACGGGAAAGATGGAGGGAATGACAACAGAGGGAGAAAAGAGAGAAGGGGTCAGGAAAGAGGGAGAAAATGAAAGATGTAGATAAGAAAAGGATGCACAAGAACTATGGAAAAATGGAATAGGAAGGAGGAGACAGGAAATGGAAAAGGGGAAAGAGAAGTAAAACACAGGAAGGACAAGGGGAAGGGGAGGAGAGAAGAGGAAAAGGAGAGTGCTTGCAGAAAAGGAATGATGGATAAGTTCAAAGGGGCATAGGATAGTGTAAGAAAGACAAACAGATCATAGAGAGTTAAAGCCCTACTTGTATACACAAAACATGCTTCATCCTCCTTCTCTACTCCTATACTTGCAGGTAGTCACCATCTGTAGTTGGACGAGGGACAAGGAAGGCAAACACTGGTAGGTTAACGATAGTCAAATGGTTGTTGGCTGATAGAGGTTCAGAACCAGAACAGGACTGAAGTGAATGTGCAGAAACCGCAGCCTGCTTTTAGTAGACCTAAACAACTACAGGTGGTGAAGAAATGTGGCTTAACCCAGCCATCAGTCTTAAGGTAGACCTGTGAAATTAATGTGTGCTAATAATCCTGATATTAAGAATATCTAAGTTCTAGGACTTATGGTGGGATAGTGGCGTTAATGTGCACACATTGTTCTGACAGCAGAAATAGTTCCAGTATCATTGACAATTTTGGATGTCAGGGCTGGATGCCTCTTGTGTGCCACACCAGTCCAAGAATACATAGGTTGAATCCTTATCCTTATTATGTACAGTGCTCTTGAAATTACAAAGACATTTAAAGTTACAACTTTGTAGATTGCAAACCTGTGAATCTCAACTATTAAGATTTTTTTCATTTACTACAGCCAACAGGTTTTACAATAAGGAAAGGGAAGCACTGTAAAACCAAACATTCTAAATAAAGTCTACAAGGAGTCAAAAGATAAGCAGCCTTATTAAATTGTGATTCGGCCAATTGAATAGGGCTCTATTTAAGCACAGAGCATATTTTTTTAACAGAAGTTTTTAGTTACTGAACTTCTATCCAAAAGCAAGGTCTTCACTAACTAAAAACTTCTGTAAAAAACATATGCTATGTGCTTAAATAGAGCCATATTCAATTGGCCGAATCGCAATTTAATAAGGCTGAAGAACAGCATCTAGAAGAAAGTCTTCAATAAATAGTTATTTGCAAGATGGGTAATATGATATTCAGGGAAGGACAGTAGATACGGATGTTTGTATAATTATTTTAGAATAATCTACCTTTATAATAAACTAGGAAATTGGCCGTCAAAAATGACAGGAGTAAAATTGTACGCCTGGCAATGCTGTTTGCCACACATGTGAGGCTATGGGCCCTCTGAGCAACTTTGGTGCTCATCGCAAGCCCCGCGCTGTACTGGCTTGGGCTAAGTGTTATTGCCTTGTTTTAAATGTTAGTGTCTTGGATTAAGTGTTACTGCCTTGCGTTAAGTGTTAGTGCTTAGGGATCATTTTTACGTCCGTTGGGCTACTTTTATGTCCTTCAGGCTGGTTTTACGTCCTTCGGCCTTGTTTTCGTCAGTTTGCGTTTTTTCGGCAGCCATTTTTTTTTAGCTTAGGCAATTTTCTATTGTGAAAAAATAGCAAATATAGCTCAAATTAACGTGCAAGCTCACTTACAGGCTCCCTGGCTCTCCCCCTGTGCTGTGTGTGATTGTGTAAGTTAATTTGAGCCATATTTGTTGTGTTTTTTTCAGGTCTTTCCAGTTCCGTGGTTCGGGCGTGTAAGTCAGATTTAAGCGAGGTGCACAGTGCATGTATGGGTTTTGGTCCTTCGGCACTCATTGCAGCCTAAGTCCTGCTTAGTTGAAGGCGAGCCTCGCTTTGCGAGGCTCGCAAAGCGTCACCAACATTGTAAACGTTACGAACAACCCCGCAGACTAAGCTCTCTACTTCCGAATAATCATGAGAACCTTGGATTCCCAAACTTGATTTTTTTTTTTTTGCTCTCAGGTAACTGCTTCCATCACCTTTTTTTTTACAGCAGATGTACTTCCCATTCACCTTTGTACCAATAACTAACACTTTTTACAATGTTGTTCTGTACAGAGTCTTCAAGAGAAGAAAGAGATGTCAACGAGAATAAGGCATCTTTAAGAGTGGCATATTAAATATACTGGAAAGTTTGAAAGTAATATTGAAATGTCAGAGAAGGTCTCAGTAGTCAAGGAGGAGATAATGAGGTCATGGAAAGGTCAGACAGTGACAAAAGAAAAGGCATTTCCTATCTAAAATAAGTGAAATTCAGCAAGGAGGAGAATCAGAGATGAGAAGAATCATAGATAAGGATTTAATTACTTGTTGACAGCATGTTTAGGAGATTGGATGGAAAGGTTACTGGCTCTGAAACAAATGCGGAAAGATATCATTGTAGTGGGAATAATGTGATAACAGTTTTAGTCATGTTATGTTGTACAATTCAAGTGTAATTTAGCATGAAGAAGTAGACAGAATGGGTGACTGGCGTAAAAGAGGAGGTGTAAGGATTTGGTGCATCTTAATTTTATATCAGTAAATAATGTAAAATAGTCCAACACAAAAAGGTTAAATTACCATCCCAAGTATAATAAACATAGAACATTTGGGACCACTACATACGTTTCATACAATTACAAGTTGAAGTAGCTGTGATGAACATGAGACCCTCCTGCCCGTCAGTTATTGACAATTTGTAGGATGTTCTGTGTTTTGTCAGTATAAGGTAAATGCAGTGTTTTATCACATATAATAGTTGTGAGCAGGTGGGTTGTTGCTAACGCTGCGGGCTCACGTAGCGAGCCTGCGGCCCTCACAAAGCGAGGCCCTCAATTGCTGGCAAGGAGCGCCAAAGGCGCTCCTTGCCAGCAACTGCAGACCTCACAAAATTTACGGACTTACGACACAAAAATATGAGATGCCTTACAACCCATTACGACCTCGCAACAATACGACCTTACCGCCCGAAACCCGTGCACATGAAAACATTAAAAACACATTAAATACACACAACAAATACATAAAAGCTTACCTACAGCAAGGGGAGGCAGCCAGGACCTCGAAAAATGAATTTACACCTCAATTTCACTATAAAATGAAAGAGTTTAGACACCAGAAAATCCCCTAAGCGAGAGAAAAAATGGCCGGCAAAAAAAACGAAAACGAGGCTACAGGGCTCGAAAGACGCAAAACACCACCAAACACCTACGGATTTTCCGAAAAAGACGTACAAGATCTGAAAAGAAGGACGCAACCTGCGCGACCCGAAAAACATTGGAAACACAATAAATACACACAACAAACACATAAAAAGCTTACCCACAGCAAGCTTACCCACAGGACCTGGGTGTAGTTTATATATTGCTATTATTATTATATATTATATTATTATTATTGTTTATTTATAACGAGCCAACATATTCCATAGAGCAGTACATAAGTTAAGTTCCAGACAAAGATAAATACAAATTAACACACAGCAAAGCAAGGAGGGCCCTCTTTGAGTTTGGAATCCAGTGTCCATGGTCCTGCACATTGCAGGGTTGAAACTGACAGACTTACAATCTAAAGGTATTGTGAGTGGTAAAGGAGGGAGAGAGAAGTGTTGAGCGTGTTAGGGTGGAAGGTGATATTATATTAATATATTGCTATTGTTACAGACAGCACTGCAGGGGTTAATACATTACTGTTAGACAAATAGAGAAAAACAAGCTGTGAGGCCCCCGTGCCCCGAACTAAAGACCAAATGCTACAATAGAGAAGACAGAAAATGTAGTGACTAGAAAAAGTTGCTGGGTTATGAGGTACACCCAAAAAGTACCCAATAACTTTAGAAATATGCAAACTGAAGAAAGTGTGTTTTACAAGATAAAATGGTGTTGACGTAATAAGACTGCTATATAAGGTCTGTTATGGATCACTGTATCAGACCCACATTGGTGCTACTCTTTGTTCATCTCTCAGGCCTGATAATAAATCGAAATCTTACTGAAGGGCTGAGATTTCGTTGTCTTCCTTGAGTGCCTGAACTCTGAGACAATCTTTTCTTCAACAATTTGGCGCCTAACATAGGGCCACTCGCACCGTGGAAGAAATCAGTTGCCAAGATGTGGGATTTGACTCTGCCGAGAGACATTGCAAGGCCTGACAGGGACAGAGGTTCACAGGCGCCACCTTGGAGAAAACCCTGCAGAAGTGGTCCCTCTAGGACAGAGACGGATACCTGCTGAGCACAACTACACGGAAGCTGTGGCCCCTCAAACCCAAACCTGAGCACCTACTGCTGCACATTCACCTGCACTCTGGTAACACCTATTTTATATTTTATGTAAATTGTAGTATTTCTGGGATTGTGATTTTTTGCATAGAGGGAATTGGCGGAGAAGCGGAGTGGGGTTAGGTAGCTATCATTAATTTTGGGGGCAGTGCTGTAGATCTGAAAGGGGATATGTGCTATTGGGGTAGAATCAGTGATAGAGATTACCTTGAAAGTGTTTAAGGCACCAGAATAATTGAAGGAAGGTTTATAAATACAGTGGATATAAAAAGTCTACACACCCCTGTTAAAATGTCAGGTTTTTGTGCTGTAAAAAAATAGAGAAAGATAAATCATTTCAGAACTTTTTCCACCTTTTAATGTGACCTATAAACTGTACAACTCAATTGAAAAACAAACTGAAATCTTTTAGGTAGAGGGAAGAAAAAATATAAAAATAAAATAATATGGTTGCATAAGTATGCACACCCTTAAACTAAAACTTTTTTTATTTTATTACAGCACTCAGTCTTTTTGGGTATGAGTCTATCAGCATGGCACATTTTGCCTTGGCAAGATTTGCCCACTCTTCTTTGCAAAAACACTCAAAATCTGTCAGATTGCGAGGGCATCTCCTGTGCACAGCCCTCTTCAGATCACCCCACAGATTTTCAATTGGATTTAGGTCTGGGCTCTGGCTGGGCCATTCCAAAACTTTAATCTTCTTCTGGTGAAGTTATTCCTTTGTTGATTTGGATATATGCTTTGGGTGGTTGTCATGGTGAAAGATGAAGTTCCTCTTTATGTTCAGCTTTCTAGCAGAAGCCTGAAGGTTTTGTGCCAATATTGACTGGTATTTGGAACTGTTCATAATTCCCTTTATCTTAACTAAGGCCCCAGTTCCAGCTGAAGAAAAACAGCCCCAAAGCATGATGCTGCCACCACCATGCTTCAGTGTGAGTATGGTGTTCTATTGGTGATGTGCAGTGTTGTTTTTGCGCCAAACATATCTTTTGGAATTATGGCCAAAAAGTTAAACCTTGGTTTCATCAGACCATAACACCTTTTCACAATTTCACACATTTTCAACACATGCTTTTGGGAGACTTCAGATGTGTTTTTGCAAAATGTAGCCTGGCTTGGATGTTTTTCTTCATAAGAAAAGGCTTTCGTCCTGCCACTCTACCCCTTAGCCCAGACATATGAAGAATACGGGAGATTGTTGTCACATGTACCACACAGCCAGTACTTGCCAGATATTCCTGCAGCTCCTTTAATGTTGCTGTAGGCCTCTTGGTAGCCTCCCAGACAAGTTTTTTTCTCGTCTTTTCATCAATTTTGGAGGGAGCTCCAGTTCTTGGTAATGTCACTGTTGTGCCATATTTTCTCCACTTGATGACTTCACTGTGTTCCATGATATATCTAATGCCTTGGAAATTCTTTTGTATCCTTCTCCTGACTGATACCTTTTAACAATGAGATCCCTCTGATGCTTTGGAAGCTCTCTGTGGACCATGGCTTTTGCTGTGGGATGCGTCTAAGAAAATTTCAGGAAAGACCAACTAGAGCAGCTGAACTTTATTTGCGGTTAATCAAAGGCACTTTAAATGATGGCAGGTGTATGCTGACTCCTATTTAACACGATTTGGAATGTGATTGCTTAATTCTGAACACAGCTACATCACCAGTTATAAGAGGGTGTGCAGACTTATGCAACCACATTATTTTTATTTTTTATTTTTCTTCCCTCCACCTAAAATATTTCAGTTTGTTTTTCAATTGAGTTGTACAGTTTATAGGTCACATTAAAGGGGGAAAAAGTTCTGAAATGATTTATCTTTGTTTCATTTTTTACAGCACAGAAACCTGACATTTTAACAGGGGTGTGTAGACTTTTTATATCCACTGTATGTTTATGAGAGGATCCTAAGTATACCAGATATAGCACCTAGGTGGATTGTCAGAGGGGAGCTATAGAAGGGTTGTAAGCATTTGTTGTTTCTAAGCATTTGCAAGGCTGGAGTGTCAGAGGGAATAACAATCAGAGAAGGGCCGTGTGTGTGTGGTTGTGAACATGAGGGAAGGGGGGTCTTTCCCTCACTTCTGATCATTATTTAGGGAGTGTTTGCATTAGTGGTGTTTCTGGATAAGTGTGTTGGTGTGTGTCTGAGAGCTGTGTGAGTGTGTTTTTTCATTGTAGTGGCTTCAAAGATGGTGTGTTTTCTCTCATTTGTGCTGTAAAGTGTTGTTTTTTGTGGACATCAGAGTTTTTGGGCTATTGCTTCTCTCCGTGTTTGTTCATTGTTGTATAGTTTGCAGTTGTCAGCTTTGTTTGGCTCTCTTTTTGTTATTTGTTTGGGCTTGTTATTTGACTGTCCGAATGGAGCTGTCTATGTGCAGCGATGTCCATGTATGTTTTGATTGTGGAGTGGTTTGTGGTGCTCTATATGGGGATTTCCTATTTTACCCTGAATAGTATACTGAATATTGGTGTTCACCCAGGGAAACCAGTGTCCAGATTATATCATTATGTTTCTATGTAAGGATTATCCACCTTGACTGACAGACAGTTTGATAAAATGTGTTTATAGATTATAATATAAACCGGAATCCCATCACTTTTGGATGAATATTATAAATTCTGTTTGTATGCTGTCGGCCACTTTGGATATTTAATAATAAATGCTTTATCTAGATTTGATTCCTATTTATGTTAAATATTATTGAGATTAAAATTTCAGAAAATTTAGTTACAAATAAAAATAGTGATTGCTAAAGAATTGGATTAAAGAGGAAAATAGAAACATTTGCAGATTTAATATACAGTTAAAAATATTTATTAAAAGATAATATAATGTAAAGTATATGCTATAATAATTTTGACTTAAGGGTGAAATTTTTGGGCTGGATATTGGCTAAAGCAGGGGTTTCCAAAGTGTGCGCCGTGACAGTGTAACAGGGGAGCCGTGGCGTTAGGGAGACCAGAGCGTGCTGTGGGGCTGTGCAGGGTGTGCATGTGCTGGGTGTGTGTGTGTGCGCAATGGTGTAGAGAGGAGGTAGCACCCCAGACAGCAGTTCTTTGGAGGTTACAAAAATGCCCCCAACTGCCTTCTGCCCCCCTGCTCTCTCCTCCCCCCAGGCCCCAGCTCTCTCCCCAGAATCCCCTGTGCCTGTAATAGCCAATGTGCCCAGCATGTGTCTAAGTGCTAATGTGGGAGAGGGGGGAGAAGGGGGAGAGGGAGACAAAGAAGCGGGAGAGAGAGAAGAGTGAAGGAGGGAGAGAGAAGGAGAGAGAGATGCAGGAGAGGGAGGGAGAAAGGAGAGGGAGAGAGAGATGGAGGGTGTGAGAGAGAGAATGAGTGTGAGAGAGAAAAGGGTTGGTGAGAGAGAGAGAATGAGGGTAAGAGAGAGAAGGGGGAGTTTGAGAGAGAGAAGGGAGAGTGTGTGAGAGAGAAAACAGAGAGAGAAGGAAGGTTGAGAGAGAAAAGGGGGAGTGAGGGAGATAGAACATTTGTAATAATTCATGTTTATTTTTTTATAACTAATCGGACCATATATATATATGTATATAGAACTATGGTCTGACTTGGGGAGCCTTGGAAAAATCTTGAAATAGTAAGTGCGCCTTGAACCGAAAAAGTTTGTGAACCACTGGGCTAAAGCGTTTATATTGAAACAAAGCAGACTCATTTAATTTAAAGTGACCAGGCAAAGCAGGTATATTTTTCTTTAAAAGGTTTATGAAATGTTATGTTATTTCACTTTTTGAACACTCCATTGATATGCAATGCATTATGACACATAAGAGGTATAATTCTTATAGAGACATTACATGATTGAATAAATATTTTTTGGTACAAGTCTAATAAGACAATCAGGTGTTGCCAGGTCAACTTGGTTTATGATTACATGTAGAGTTATGGAAGAAGTGAAGTACACTACAGATACAGTAATATTTAGAAGCACATGTTCCTTTTCCAAAGATAGAATAATAAAGGCTTTAGGATAATAACTAACAAGGCCAAATATTTTATGGGTTCTGATAAGCATGTAAAGACAGTCAAAAATGTCAACCGAGCAAGAATGTAATTTTTCTTTTTCTCGTTTTTTTTTCTAAAGTTTTCGTTTTGTTCCTGGCCGGTTTCTTTTGCTGGCCAAGATATTTTAAAAATTTTAGCTGCAGATTTTATGCCACAATGGAGCTACCCTCATGTTACTGAACTTGAGGAGTAATAAGCAGTTTGACATTTCTCTCTGTCAGAATGAATGTGATATGTGCACAACCTTGTCTTGTGTTTTATCCCCAAGTGGACATTGGAGGGTGCCCATGTTACTGACAATAATCATGCATAATAGACTACCTGGTTAAATAACTTTTTTATAGCAATTCTGTAAATCTGTTTTTTTTGTGATAATAGTAGGTCTCATGTTTTATGTACTATTTTCTTGTTTTTCTTTAATGGGTAAATACTATCAAAATGTGAAATCTATTCATCAAGGCCCATTCCCAGCTCAGATGATGGCCATGGTGCTAACTGATAGAGAATTGGGAAAACCTTATTAGGGAACATGGTAAGAGATGGATTAAATTATGAGCTGAAAATGTCAGAGCTTTATTAGTATAAATATATAAACAATAATACAATTAGTAGTTTGTTCTTTAGTGTACAATCTGTTACAGGATCAAATATAATAGTTTTGGTAATTGCAAGTTTGTCAGTAACTCTATGTTACTGACAACTCGTGAGGCACGCAATTTACGGGCTTGCCGAGGCCTGTGATGAGCCTGCAACTTAGAGGGTGGAGAAACGGTGAGGGAGAGAGAGACAGGGGGGATATATGGGAAGGAAAGGGAGGAGAGAAACAGAAGAGAGATGGGGGAAGAGACCCAGGGGAGGGAGAGGAGGGAAGAGACACAGAGGGTGGAACAGACACAGGGGAGATAGAGGGGGGAGACACAGGGGTGGGAGATCAGGGAAAGAGACAAAGGGAAGGGAGAGGGGGGAAGGGAGAAGCAAAGGAGGCACAGGAGAGGGGGAAAGAAGACCAGGAGAGGAGGAGACACAAGGGAGGGAGAGGGGGGAAGAGACACAGGAGAGAGAGAGAGGGGGAAAGAGACAGGAGGGGGTAGAAACACAGTGGAGGGAGAGGGGAGAGAGACACAGGCTAGGGAGGGGGTATTGAGACACAGAGGAGGGAGAGGAAGAGAGACACAGGCGAGGGAGTGGAGAAGAGAAACGGGAGGGGGGAAACACAGGTGAGGGAGGGGGAAGAGACACAGGGGAAGGAGAGGTGGGAAAGAGACACAGGGGAGGGAGAGGGGGGAGGAGGCACAGGAGAGGGACAAAAAGTAGATGGGGGAGAGGCTCGCAATGCCGGGCTCGCGATGAGCACCAAATGCGCTCTTAGCGAGGCCTGCAAGTTGCGTGTTTGCCGAGGCTTTCAATAAGTGGCAAAGGCACTCATTGCAGGGCTCGTGATGAGCTCCTTAGGGGCTCATAGCAAGGCCCGTAATGTAGAGGGAGAGAGCCTCGCATTGTATGGCAAACAGCATTGCGAGGCTTCAAATTGTATTGCTGTCATTTTAGACACGGGCAAGTCGCTAGTAATTAAAATAAAAAGGTTTTATCATTAATAGAGATATAATGTAGTAGGAATAAAACTATCCTAATTGTTCTGTGCCTGGACATCTGCAAATGATGGTCTATTGCTTTGAACAGAAGATCTCGTTATCCAGAAGCAATCTGCCTGCTTTTTTTATTTATTTTTTATATGTATCTGTATCCTGACAGAGGGGTCTGGCCTAGTGTTATACATAGGCCTGGGTTTGTATGAAGATTGCCTGAGTCTATGTTTTCATTGTTTTGTAATTTTTCACATTTTCCACTCTTTTATAGTCCTGTCTTCCTTGTGTACTGTCCTTTGGCTTCTAACACTTATGCACCTTGTTCTGTCAGCTTTCTAGGATATAGAACATACTAGCATCTGATAAGGAAGAGTGACTAGGGAAAGAAGAAGTTATCTTGCAAAAACTCTTGGTTGATGGTAATATCAGTGCAAAATAATGTGTTTCTACAATGATTTATGATAATCTTATTATTGGCTATTGGATACATCTATCATCTCAATGCCTATTATAAAGAAGACAAGGAGTATAAGGGAAGTTGGCTAAAATCTGTGCCACATCCCTCACCTGACCACAAGCATTACCTTTAGCACTAATGCACATAAGAAACTCAGTAAATAGAGTAACACACCTAACCCCTCATGAGATGGTTATGGGTAGGCCCATGGAAACTCCATTCATTAGATCTAATGATCCACAGGACTTAGATGCGTTATCTGATGAATTGTGCAATTATGTCAAAGACCTGGCAACTCTGTCTAAGTCTGTCTATTTCCAGGTGCAGGGTACACAGCTAATAGCGGTTGACCCTCCATACACACCCACTCACCCTTATGAGCTAGGAGACAAGGTGTACATCAAGGAGGTCTTTAAGCATAAGTGGAAAGAGCCCAGATGAGAGGGTCATTTCGCCATACCCCTTGCCACTCCAAACAATTTTAAAGTAGAGGGAAAATGCTTTTGGGTACATCATACGCACTGCCCCCTAGTATTACCTTGACAAGACAAAGACCCCAAGGTGGCCGCCCAAAGAAAAACATTGCTATCCAGACATGCCAGGAGCTTGGATGGCTGTGCATCTGACTACGTATTATATTACTATTGGACTCATCCCTTATGTTATTGACTCAGCATACCAGGAACCACCCACTTCCTTTAATCCGCATTGTAGACCACAAAATAACACAAATCAATAGACTGATAACACATGTTAAATCTTACTAATTGTTATCATAATCATACTTTTTTGTGTTGTGTTTTTTATAATTGTTTCCTGTTTTAAGGGACTGGTTGGTTTCATAGCTTGTATTTGTGCAAAGGACTCAATGGCTGTGCCAAGGCACACCCTTGTGTTATTGGAACCTCACAATTTTGCAGAATCAAAGGGGGGGGGGGGTGAAGTAGTTTATATATTATTATAATAATAATATATGATATTGCTATTAATACAGACAGCACTGAAGGGGGATAATACATTACTGTTAGACAAACAGAGAACTAAAGACCAAATGCTACAATAGATTAGCAAAGAAAATGTAGTGAAAAAGTAACCGATAACCTTAGGATTACGCTTGCCTTAAAGTCATGAGGTGCGCCCGAAAAGTACCCAATAAACTTAGAAATATGCAAACTGAAGAAAGTGCGTATTACAAGATAAAATGGCCATTGACGTAATAAGACTGCTATATAAGGTCTGTGCTGGATCACTGCGTCACTGTGTCACTTGTTGCTACTCTATGTGCATCTCTCAAGCTTGATAATAAATTTAAATCTGATTGAAGCGCTGAGATTTTGTGGTCTTCCTTGAGTTCCTGAACTGTGTGGTGAGAAACTCTGAGACAATATTTTCTTCAACACTATCTACCTTTATTAAAAGGGGCTCTCTTAAAAATTACACATGATAAACTGCACATTTTCTGTGTTTGTGGATAATCTCAGCATGTTCATATGTTCACACAAAATCAACAATCACAGAGGTTATACAGTCCCACTGCTGTGGTAGGCAGCAGATAAGACAGAACTCATTGGACGACGCTTCACAGTGCAGATGGACAATGACCCGAAGCATACTGCAAAAGCAACCAAAGAGTTTTTTAAGGGAAAGAAGTGGAATGTTATGCAATGGCCAAGTCAATCACCTGATCCGATTGAGCATGCATTTCACTTGCTGAAGACAAAACTGAAGGGAAAATGCCCCAAGAACAAGCAGGAACTGAAGACAGTTGCAATAGAGGTCTGGCAGAGAATCACCAGGGATGAAACCCAGCGTCTGGTGATGTCTATGCGTTCCAGACTTCAGACTGTAATTGACTGCAAAGGATTTGCAACCAAGTATTAAAAAGTGAAAGTTTGTTTTATGACTGTTAATCTGTCCCATTACTTTTGGTCCCTTAAAAAGTGTGAGGCACATATACAAACTGTTGTAATTCCTACACCGTTTACCTGATTTGGATGTAAATACCCTCAAATTAAAGCTGAAAGTCTGCAGTTAAAGCACATCTTGTTCGTTTCATTTCAAATCCATTGTGGTGGTGTATAGAGCCAAAAAGATTAGAATTGTGTCAATGTTCCAATATTTATGGACCTGACTGTAGGTTGAAACCGACATACACACAACCACACATATTGCACAATAGCTAGAAAAGGCGAGGGCCTAGCACATTGTGGAGGTCGTTATAGATACATATATATATATATTCATTAAATGTGACAGGTGAAATAGTTTATTACATTTTATAGATTCTAAAGCAAGATTCTTTCAAATGCCAGGTATTACTCATTTCAAACTATGCCATAATGGCAATGACATTCATACAAATAGATGATCAGTAAAGACAGTGCTTTAAAAAATCAGTCAACAGCAAAGTATTTAATTATACAAATGTGAAATAACTTCAATATCCCTAAGGAATATTTTTTTTATAGTTTATCTGAATCAAGACACATTTTCTCATCTAAGTGTATAAGAAATACAACCTGTGTGAGTCACAGTTAATTGTCACAAAGCCGTGACAGGCACATCATGTGTTTGAGTGCTTTATACAGCACTTCAATGCACAGACAGCTTTTTAAGTGAATAAGAGTGATATCATTATTAGTATCTGACTGTGAAAGCTCAGAGCAGTCGTTTAGCTGATGTGGCTGCTTAGGATTCACTTCTGAACATATACATTTAGATAACGTGATTTAGGTATTATTACTTACGTGGATTCAATAAAAGGCAATGACAATTTCCTTAGAACTAACTCACTAAGCAGTTTTACAGGTTTCACTTGTAATCGAATGAAATGTGTTCTGAAGTTTATGAGTCAGCAGTAAGTCTGAAGCATCTGATTCAAAGCCTACCACAAATATAGTGTATATGATGTCTATATGAATCCCTGTGCTATGTTGGGATTTTACATAAATAAAAATAATACATAAGTATAGGATGGCATATAGGTTTTTATAGACAGCCTGAATCCCAGGCAAAGAAGTAAACTTCTCCCCTCACATATACAGACATAAATATCACATATAATAGTTCTCAAACTGTGATTTGTCCTCAAGTTTGCGACAAATCGCAGTTTGACAACTGCGTATTGCGCAAAGGGATGCGTATGCGCTTTGCACAACGGGTGGCCGTGCAGGTGCACTGTGCGGCGGCAGCCCACGCAGGAGCATTGCGCGGTGGCGGCACGCGCAGGCTCATTGCGCCCCAGAGACACACAGGAGAAGGGGGGAGACACACAGGGAAGGAGGGGAAGACACATAGGAGAGGGGGAGAGACACAGGGCAGGGAGAGGAGTGGGGAGAGACACAGGGCAGGGAGGGGAGGGTGGAGATACACAGGGATTGGAGAGGAGGGGGTAGACACAAAGGGGAGGGGGGGAGAGACACAGGGGAATGGGAGGGGGAGAGACACAGAGGAGGGGGGAGAGACACAGGGCAGTGAGAGGAGGGGGGGAGAGACACAAAGGAGTGAGAGGAGGGGGGAGAGACACAAGGGTGTGAGAGGAGGGGGAGACACAGGGGAGTGAGAGGAGGGGAGAGACACAAAGGAGTGAGGGGGAGAGACACAGGGAAGGGAGATGAGGGGGGAAGTGACACAGGGGAGGGGGGAGACACACAGGGGTGGGAGAGGATGGGGTAGACACACAGGGGGGAAGAGACACAGAGGAGGAGGGGAGAGACACAGGAGAATGAGAGAGGGGAGAGACACGGAGGAGGGGGGAGAGACACACTGGAGTGAGAGGAGGGGGGAAGAGACACAGAGGAGGGGGGAAACACAGAGGAGGGGGAGAGACACAGGGGAGTGAGGGGAGGGGGAAGAGACACAGGGGAGTGAGAGGAGGGGGGAGAGACACAGGGGAGTGAGAGCGGAGAGAGATACAAAGGAGTAAAGAAATGTGAGGAGGAGGGGAGAGACACAAAGGAGTGAAAGGAGGGGGGAGAGACACAGGGGAGAGAGAGGAGGAGGGAAGAGACACAGGGGAGGGGGAGACACAGGGGTAGTAGAGGAGGGGGTAGACACATAGGGGAGGGAGAGGAGGGGGGAGAAACACAGGGGAATGAGAGGGGTAGATACACAGAGGAGGGGGGCGACACAGGGGACTTAGAGGAGGGGAGAGAGACAAAGGGGAGTGAGAGGGGGGAGAGACAAAAAGGAGTAAGAGGAGGGGGTAAGAGACAAAGGGGAGGGGGAGACACACAGGGGTGGGAGAGGAGGGGAGTAGACACACAGGGGAGGGAGAGGAGGGGAAGAGACACATGGGGAGGGAGAGGAGGGGGAAGAGACACAGGGGATGGAAATGTGGGGCAACAGACACGAGGGAGGAGGGAAGAGACATGGGGGAAAGAGACACAGGGGAGGGAGAGGTGCAAGAGACACAGGGGAGGGAGGGGGGGCAAGAGATACAGAGGAGGGAGAGGTGAGGACTTAGACAGAGGGAGAGACTCATTGCGAGGCCCGTGATGAGTGCCGAAGGCGCTCATCATGAGGCCAGTAAAGTAGAGGGGGAGAGGCTCCCATTGTGTGGCAAACAGCATTGCCAGGATTCACATTTTATTGCCATCATTTTTGACTGGAAAGTTGCTAGTACATATATAAAACATACATACAGTATATTGGAATCAATTGCCTCAGCGTGTGCCCACAACACCTGCACCATTAAAAGACTGGGTTGACCCACCTTGTGATATATATAAAATATAATATATATATATATATATATATATATATATTGTATTTATTTGTGGTTGGGTCCCTCTCATGTGATTAGGCGTGATCAAAGCTACGTAAACATAGCCTGCTTAGAGCGTCAGATAGAGAAAAGGCTTTTCTGGAATGGTTTAAGCCATGGTGAAAGAGAGAATTGGCTGGAGATGTAAAACTGAATCCATAAAACTCTCTGGGTGGTCTGCTACATCATGGATGAGTATGCAGGTTTCCCTGGGGTCTCAGGGAAGATTGGATAGTGAAAGATGGAGGTGGTAGCGACTAGGTTGTGTGAAGGATCACTGATACTGTGACTTAGAGAAGGGATGATGGTCTGGGCAATGATAGGGTTCCTAAGGAACCTGCAGTTTTGAGCTGGAAGGAGGGATGTGGAGCCTCTATGCTCGAAATGACGAGCAATAGCAACTTGGGTTGACTGAATGTGGTAAAATTGCTTGACGTGATCGTGCGGTGTGCAAAACATGGATGCCGATGTGCAGCAGGGGTGTGAAGCCAACCAGCAGCAGAAAAGTTAGGCTTGATGATCTGCAAAAAAACAGGAATAGGGAAACAGCACAGAGGAGACAAGGTATTAGAAACAACAGTTGGTAGCCGAGGAGGTGGAACACACCAAGACATTTGTCTTGGTGAGAGCCAAAATAAGGAAACGGAAGACAGAGGAGAGGAGGCATAGGCATCAGAAAATGCCATTGGGTCACCAAGGAGGCAGGGAACACTGAAGGAGAAGGCTGAATATTGTTGTGCAATAGGGCATGAAGCCTCTGAGCAGTGCAATGTTGGGGTTGAGGGGAGCCAAAAGACAAAGGGAAGACAGCGGAGAGGAGACCGAGACACAGATGCTGACAGGGAGCAGCAAAAGAGGTGGGGCACGCAGAGGGAAAGGGGATTGGGCAGTCATAGTGGGCTAGGGCAGGAAGTGCAATAAGGGAGCAGCTATAGGAGAAAGGACAGCCTCAAAAGGAGATGCTGACCTGCTTACAGGAGAGATTAGGGGATCTCCAAGGAACACACACCAACCACAGAATCTGAAAACGAACTGAGATGTGCAAAGAAGAGGTGGGCCAGAAGGACTCTTCCACAACTTCCAGGTAATATATATAGGGTCCTAAGGCCCATCTCACTTCACTCTCCAAGATGTCTGGCTCCAGCTCATTGGACAAACTATTGAAGTCATCAATGCTGTTAAGATCCTTCCTGTATTCCATAAAAAATATCCACATTGCAGCTTTCAATAAAGTACAATAAAGCAGTTTACAAGAAATACTAAAACCCAGACCACCTTTTTTGATCAACTTCTGGCCTATCTATCTAGCCTCTTACTGACTTGAACTGAAACAATTTTGAGAGAAATCATAGCAATGTAGTTGCAAGCCAATTATCTTTATTTGTGTACCAAGTTTTGCATTTGAAAGGATGTCAATAAAGCAAAACCTTGTGATTGTACAATGGATTCCCAAGACTTCTCACTGCTCAAATATCCTAACTAACTTTACTGTAAGCCCTTGCATAAACATTTGCTACTTTCTCAGGAGGATATGTCCTTGTAAATAAATGTGATTTCCATTAGATTTATTGAAAGCACTGACAGTTTTAACTGTCATATTCCTCTGCATTCAGTCTTCTTACACCTCTAGATTAGCAAAATCCAAAATGGTAGATTTCCTGCAGTGTAATTGCATATACAAAAATATAAATTAGTGTATATTTATTTTTATATTCTAAAAACATATTATCGATTTTCAAATATAGTCCTTCAAAAGAATATATTTCCAACCTAAACATATCATATACATATTGCATTATTTACCTTAAAAGCTAGATTTTACTAAGCAAATAAACTCTATTTCTAAGTACTACATTCCCAGCCGATCATGTTTACTGCTCCCCCTGAATTTGTCACATTTTAATAATAGCTTATGATTCAATCCCAGCTGCAGAACGATAACTGCTCTATATTATAAGATTCGCACGCTGCTTCCTGAAGGCTGTGTTATTTACAGGAGCTGGTACTTGTGAAACATTTAATACCAGTTACAAATAATGGAAATCTGTTATTATTAATATAAAACACCTACATTATTTCCCTATTCCTTTTAAAACCAGTTTATTGCAGACAAGTCATTTTCTCTGGAATTCCTGTCATTTTTTTATAGTTTATATCTTCAAAGTATCAGTGGTCATGTCATTTATCGCTCAAGGATCATAGTCATATATTTAAAACACTATTTTAGTGCAGGACACTGGAAGTTTCAATTTGCACAATGGGAATGTGGCAGTTACACGTGCCAGTTCTCTCAGCAGGGCTAAAAAGATGTTCATCAGATAACAAGCACACACCTACCTGAGAATGTAACAGGCAGCAACAGGGAAAAAAGCAAAATGGAACCATGCCCTAAAGAATAACTGCATACAAAATGGCAAAATATGAAGGTGTGTTTAGTTTATTTTGTTTACTGAAAACTTTTTGTATAGTTATTCAAAAAACAATATACTGCGCCAGTACTTTCAATAGACCCCTTCTGGATCACTACCTTGTCATGGTGAAGGGGCTTATGTACTTCAATGTAGCTGTAAGCTATACCATGTAGGATCACCCAAGATGGGCAGGTCATAGAAGAGAGGTCAGACAAATCGCTGTCTACTGAAGAAGGAAATGGCAACCCACTACAGTATCTTTGCCAAGAAAACCTTATGGATAAGAATAAACCAGACACAAGATGTACCTGGCGAGCTCCATCCAAAGGATCATGATGAGTCGGACACGACTGAACAACAATTCCTTCCAATAGAACTAATGAAAAGCTCATTCATTTATAAATACATGCTGAGAAAGTGCCAGCAGAATCAACTGAGAGTAAAAAAAATAATCCACACAGAAAGTATTATTGTGTATAAAAGTTACAAAATTTAGGTATGTTTTTTTGCTTTCTAAAATTATTTTGCCCATTATAAAAAATATGGGCAAAATACCAATACAGATCAATGTATTATTATTATTACATTTTCGTTATTAAGTGTCAGCATTTTGCGTACTGTTAGAATATTTATAAGATGACCCAATATCATACCATTTTATGCAGTACATTGAGCGGCATGAATTATTCATAATCATACATCCTACAGCTAATACATGTACAGCTAGATATGTGCCCTGGGATTTATTTACATCCAATTAGCCATCTGTCTTTATACAAACATCTCCTTAATTAGTGATAATTAATTAGTAATTAATACATTAATTAATATATTTTTATTTGTGCCTCTCATCAAGAGCAATTGGGTTTAAATATTAATTATCAAGCGTTAATGATTACATATATTATTTTTAAGGATACAGGCAAGGTGTGTCATTCATAATATAATTATACATTGACTTGTCATGAAATGTAAAATACAGGATACATTGGGAAAAAAAGTGGATTTAACAGTCCTACCTACTTCCTAAAGTACTTTGATTTACACTGTTTGAAATGAATCTCTATACTTTTTATAAACATTTTAGGGAATTATTCGAAATACAGTGGTGCCTTGGTTTGAGTCCGCTTCGGTTGAAATCCCACTTGGTTTAAGTCTCATTGCATAGGTAAAAAATGTGTTTGGAACAAGTTGCATGCTTGGATTAAGACCTGTCTGCAGCAATGTGGAAGTACAATTAAGTTGCAGCAGTGCAAGAAGTGCGCATGTCGCTGTGCAAGTTAAGTGTCATGTGGAGGGCCAACAGCAAAGCGTGAGTAACCAGGCAGCTCTTCATCGAATGGATGAACGAAGTGTTTGGCCCCACAGTCAAGAAATATTTGTAGGAGAAAAAACTGCCTCTGAGGGTCCTGTTGATAATGGACAATGCTCCTGTCACCCCCCAGGCGAAGGTCTTGCCACCTAACACTACTCCTCTGATCCAGCCCGTGGACCAACAGATCATCTCAAACTTTAAGAAACGGTGTACTCTGGAAGAGGACTGACCTGATGGGAGTCTTCACAGTTGCCCTCATAACTTTGGCCCTATTCTATTAGAAGAGGTTAAGTGACTATAACCTGTGATTTTAGTTGCAGGTGTTTTTTTCTCTAAATGTCTAGATGTAATCTATTGACTCAAGTCTGTAAAGTAAGTCTTTCAGCGTCCACACATAAACCTTGCCGTTTTAAGTTGGATTTCAGGGGGTGTGATCATGTGATCTGACAATATTTAAGCAAGCCCGCAATTTACTTCTCAGACACAGCCAATAGTAAATGACATCATGATGTCAGTAAAACATGGAAGTTACACGCAATCTGCAATCGGAGTCTGAGCATTAATGAGAGTTTGAATTTGGAGTTGTTAATGTTGATTTTGTGTTGATTTCTTAGCTATATATTATATTATGTGTATTATAGTGTATGAGTTTTCACATTTATTATCCTCTACTTGGTTGGTGACTGGTATAAACTCCAATAATTTTATAGAACGTTATATAGAGACACATATTGGGTGAACAATAGCACCCAGGAGAGCTTCAGTCTTGGATAGAACCGAACAATTCTATCTTTGATTTTTCAGTTACATAGATACATAGGTAGAGGGCCATGTTCTCTACGCGTGTTACGGGTATAGAAAAAAGGAAGGGGTTTCTTGTTGGAGGTCTGATGTGCGGCAGCATCCAAGAACAGGAGATGTTCGCTGTCTTTATTGATAGCTGATATCCGGAAGGAGCTGGTGGCTTCTCTGAATAGATGAGTGTGAGAAGGTACCAGGGTGTGAGGAGGATGAGAGTGTGAGGAGGATGAGAGGTGAAGAGAGATGTATATTATAGGCACAGGGAGCAGTTAGTGAGTATTTGAAGATTGGATCTGATATGTTGGAGAGTGCTGTGTTGTTGAGGACTTTGTAGGTGAGTGTCAGGATTTTGAACTTCATTCTAGTGGGTATGGGTAACCAATGAAGAGATTTGCAGAGTAGGGCAGGAGACGAGAACTGGCTTGTGAAGTATATGAGCTGAGGCATTAAGATAAATTGGGAGGGGAGCATTTAGTAAGGAAAGGCTCCTTTATATGTAAAAGTATGCAGGCAATTATAAGTGAGCACATTAGCAATTTAAATGTTGCTTATGTGAGAAAATTACACATTTTGAAGATTTTGGGTAGGTCCAATTGGATGTAGGAAATTAATCCAGAGTTATCTGAAGAAGTTTCTGGAGATCTGTCAATAGATTTGGAGCCCAAATTGTGTTCTATGAATGAAACTGTTTTGCCACCCTGCATTATAAAATTATTCGAACCTCTGACTTACTATCAACTCATAAATCTGAGAGCTTGAGCAATATTTCATTGAACACTGTGGTCCCAAATCGTATTTGTTGTTGGTCAGCCTGTCACCATTGTTGCAATATTTACATGCCTTGACTGTTTTATATATTGGTAATATTTTTTATCCTTTTCTGACCCCATCATGGCAGCCAAAAGTACATGTCATGCTTCCTTGTAGGAGAGAATACGTTCTGGGATTTAAACTGGTTGTTCAGCAACACCTGCAATCTTGAGCTAGGGAATGGAGATTTTTGACACGCAAAGTTAAATCTGTTTGCTAGAAATAAAGCATTGAAGTGCAAAAAAATGCAATTCTAGCAGGGATGTCAGGGTTGTTGTTGTTTAGTCATTCAGTCGTGTCTGACTCTCTGGACCTATGGACCGTAGCACACGGGGCACATCTGTCAGCCACCGCCCCTGTGAGTTCCATCAAGTTCATTGATTCAATGATCTCATCTATCCATCTCTAGCCTCTGCCATCCCCTTCTTTGTGTGCCTTAAATCTTTACCATCATCAGAGTCTTCTCTAGGGAATCCTGCCATCTCATGATATGTGTAAAATAAGTTAAAAATCGGTATATTAACATATCCCATACATTAAAAAATGGAGGTAGACTGGGCAGCAAGTGCCAGAGAGAGTAAAAAACACATAATAATGAAATAAAGAACACTAATCAAAAACCCGCTTTGCTCCCAATCACCACAATCATATAGCAGAGTGGATAAAAAAGAACAACCAGACAATATTGAGAGATCTAAGATTCACTAACAATTAAGTTACATAGTCTAAAACTTGACTTTTATTATCCCATTTTAAAATATGTATCAATAAAAATAAAAATAATAAATAGCATCGGACCTCTATGTTAATAAGGACTATGCTGAATGTTATATATAAAAGTGCCAAGTGCATAATGTAATCATTCAATACCCATGTAATTATCCAACATATATTAATCTAAGTTTAAAGTGCAACAAGTGCACATGTGAATCTCTAATACTGCTGCATATGTTGCCCAAGTGCTCGCCCAATCTTCTTCTCAATATTGTCTGGTGGTTCTTATTCTTTTTTATCCACTCTGCTATGTTTTTGTGGTGATTGGGGGCAAAGCCGGTTTTTGATTAGTGTGCTTTCTCTATTTCATTATTACGTCTCATGATACGGCCAAAATATTTAAGGCTTCAGCCTCACGATCAAACCTTCCAGTGAACAGTTTGTCTTGATTTCCTGAAGTACTGATTTATTGGATCTTCCTGCAGTCCAAGGGACTCTAAGCAGTTTTCTCCAATACTACAATTCAAAGATATCAATTTTATGGCTCTCAGACTTCTTTATGGTCAGGCTCTCACACCTGTATGTTACTACTGGTGATACCATAGTTCTAACTATGCAGGCCTTTGTTGATAGTGATATATATTTACTTTTTACTAGCTTGTCCAGATGTAGCATAGCTTTACTAATGAAATCTACAGGTTTACGTATACTCTGTACATTTCCTGTCTAAATCTAGTTTAAATTAGTTTTACTTAATATTTTTCACGCAAAACACATCTTTGGTAGTTTGCAAGAGTGGGCCAACATTTAGCTTTTTACCATCTTGTTCAAAAGCAAATACCTAGATTGTAGCGGAGAGGCAATATTCCCCAGGTTATCTCCGCTTATAATCCCAGTGAGGCTCAGGAACAAGTAACTGGTAAATCCACAGGCAAAGTTTCCAACAGGTAAAATAATAGTAATATCCCAACCGCAATCCCAATAACTGGACGACACACAGTTTCAGGAGCAGAACTACTCTTTAATGACAGGGGATCTCCTTTTATGCAATGGTGCCCTCTGAAGGGCTACACCCACATAATTATCACAACAGCCAATTATATACATGGACACAATTTTAACCACATTCTGGATGTACCCCAAAAACAGGGTGTACACCTTTAAGTCCAGCACCGTTCAGTAGCTCTCACCCAGGGGAACAACATATAAAAAAATGGCATGAATCAGACCAGGGGTTCAAAAGTTAGTAAAAGTATCTTTTACCCATAACACACAGACATTTCACAGGCAATACACATAGAGGGACAATAGGTGAGTCATACCTCCCTGAGGCTACCTGGCAACTTTGATATAATCAGACAATGATTAGATCAGCCTTCTTTGTTCTTATGTCTGAGAATGAAAACACTTTATACAATCGACTTCCTTATCTGTAACAGGATTATCTCCCATGCCAAGTAGCTGCAATAGTCTGGGACAATATTCTGCAGAGCATAAACCAACATACATTTCTTTTAACACAAGTACAACATACAGTGAATGCAGCTTATTCACAGTAAATTGCCGGACGGCCCAGGGCTATCCGCTACATAGATAATGCATTTTTTTGAAATTAGCACAAATGGCTATGCTAACGGCAACCCTGTTGGATTATTTTAGTGTGTTTATAGAGGGTAATGTGCCTTTAATGCCTCCGCTACTGTGTTTTCTAAAGAATCACAAATTTCTATCATTGTTATGCCTTGTGATCAGCACTTCTTATTTCAGCATCCTGAAGATTAATTAACTTGGTTAATGTGACAATCGAGCCTTTTCCTATAACTGCACCTCCTACGCTGACCACATTCAGTGCTAATACAATCCTACAAGTTATACCCCATGTGTGGAAAGTGATAACGCTGCTGTTTTTTTTACTGGGACCAAAAAATCCCCATGAATATGTAAAACGAATATTACAAGAACAAAAAAGTAAGGTTCCAATTTCTTAAGAGAATATACATTACTTTTAATTTAACAAAGTTATTCAGGGCTAAAAAAATAATATAAAAATAGGCTTAAATTTATTTTAAATTGTGACACTGCTCTTTGTGATTTTATTTTTTAATGCATATATTAACATTTTTTGCTTTAAAATTTAATAGGAAAGAAATGTATATTAAAGAAAAAAATGATAGGAATCAAAATGTTAATAGAAGAATAGACGTGTTCTCTGTAAAAGCCATGCCAAATTCCCATTGTGCATATTCAACACCCCCATATAGTTCACTGGAAATCAAAATGGTCAATTCCACAGAAGAATAATTGCATATAAAATAACAAATTATAGGTTGTATTATTATTTGTTTATACTTGTTGCCTGTATTTAATTGTTTGCCCACATTGGTCCTTTAATACATTATGTCTTCTGCCTTCAGGTTCTACCTAAGGATTCTTGGCATATTAGATAAAGAAGAACAATGAAGTAAAACACTTGTCTGCCCCACATATAATCAATATATTGGGCAAAAAAAGAAGTTTAGGTTTTATGTATTTCTTTTATAATGTATTATCTGGAATATAAGATAAGCTTTAAAATAGACCTTATATGATCGATATGTTATATTATATATTTATTAAATACGGTTTAGTGGGGGTAAGTGGAATTAAGCCGAGTTAAAACATGGAATATCTCCATCTGGAGCCCATTCATCAAGTTGGGATAAACTTTAACTTAGTTTGATAAATAGTCTCTACCAAAAACATAAGAATTGGGAATATTTAATACCACATTTTTAACCCCAAGTGAACTCTCATTCCATGCATAGGATTCCTTTATACATCTCACATCCTAATGTGTGTGTTTATTCCTTAGATTTTAGAGAAATGGTGCTAACATTTAATTAGTAAAATAGACAAAAGTGTATGAACGTTTGCAAAAAAAAAAAAAAGAAGATAAATAAAAAAAAAATGCTATATCGACCCATACTGGCTAACTGATGGATAAATAGCCAGATTTTGGAACACTGGTTCAGTCATTAGACAAAACAAAAGGAGTTTTGTAATATTTAAAAAAAATTGCAAAATATAATCATTAAGATGGAACACAGGGAACGTTAACGTTAGCAAGCAAATATAGTTCTTCTGACGTGCTTTGTACAGCTGTACTTCATCAGAGACTTACCATACAATACAGCACAATGCCCTTTGCTGGAACATTTTTAGTGTCCCTTTAATGCTATGTGACATTTTATACTGGATGTTTAGCATGCAGATACAGCGCCATCTCCTTTGCTGCTCTCATTGATTCCATTATGAGCATCACTAATTTGGGGTCAGCCTGTGTATCATGAGACTTCATTGATAAGATCAGCTGTTTCCTATTATATACTTACTGTCACAGTAGATAAGGTTAGTAGAAAGGCCTAAGTGCATAAGAATCAGCCTGAACATCTCACGTGACCCTCAGTTTTATTTATTTTTTGTTCTTTCTCTGGATTGATATAAAATAAATGCAAAAGTAATCAAGATCTGCCCAAATCAACCTGTTTTTGGAAAATCAAATGGACACAAATAAAAACTATGTATACATAATTAATGATTATTAAGGAACCAATGCAGTGATATATGTACTTTTTCTAGAACTATACCTGAAAATTGGCAAATGTCTCTAGAAATTCAAAGTTTAAATGCAGTTAATATGCAGTTATGCTACTGTGAAATCTACCATCTTGTTTTCTGCTGATTGTCTCAAAGAAGTCTTTGAATGGACAGGCAGCTACTATCTGCACAATGGGAATGTGGCAGCTACCTCTATGGCAGCTACATCATCAAACAGAGCCATGATAATAAAAGGAATACAATTTTTAATATTTTTAAAATTGATCCATTTTGTAACAGTTTTTATATAATACAGTTATTCCTTCAGTATCTGTCCTCCACAGCAGGACGTAGATTTTGAATCGAGGGCCCTCCGTACCTTACTTTGAGCTTCTTAGGAGGGGAAATTAATTATTGGTTGTTCCGCGGGCAGTGTTGTCCACCCTCTGCCGGCACTTCTTCTTGGCAGGAAGTGCCCCCAGGGGAGGGATAGAACTACTGCTACTGCAATGAATTCCCCCTAAAAAGCCCACATTAAGGTAGAGGGCTGTGAGGCCTAGGGGCTTCTGGGAGCCGAGGGAAAGGGTCTCACAACACTAGATAGAATTGTAAGGCAGGTAATGCTGTTTGCCACACAAAGTAAGTATTTTGGTTGTGGGAGTACCTTCGGCGCTCATTGCAAGTCTCTTGGTTTGTGTATTTTTGGTTATCAGAGGTCTTTTGGCGCTCATTGCAAGGTTTTCCTTGATCGCCTTTTGGCGCGCATTGCGAGCCTCTCCCCTGGAGTAGTTTTGCTCCTCTAAACACCGTTGGCGCTCCCTGTGAGGCGCGCGCTGAGCGCCATTGGCGTTGTGATCGTCTGTTTTTTTTTTTTTTTCTGTCTATGTATTTGTTTATGATAATTAATTATTTAATAAAATAATAAATTAATATACTTTACCTATTTGTAATTAATATATGGAGGAAGCAATGTGCTAAAGAGCTAACGATCTGTTTTGATGTTCCTGCAGCATACAATGTAGATTTGTACTGTTGGCGAGCTGAGGTGTAGGTGTCAGAAATGGGTGAAGTGTGTAGTATAAGTAGGCTGTGTGCGCGAGGGGAAACCGTTTGTGTAGCTGTGTAGTTCCGCATTTTGTAATGGTAATGTTATTAATTTGCAGTTAGTGTGTAAAATGGCTGCAATTGTGTACGTGTTAGGCGGGTGTGGAGAATTTTGCGTCCTTCCTAACAGTGTATTTTGTACCTCGTACGCTTCTGTGTAAAAGTTGTATGTGCTTGGCGGTGTTTTGTATGCTTCGGAGTCGTGTAGCCTCGTTTTGGGGTTTTTTGGAGGCCATTTTTTCTCTTGCTTCCCTTGTGTCTCCTGTGACGAGATCAGTCTCGTCACTGCGAATTGGAGGAGCCTGGTTGCCCGAATTCCACCTTTTGATTACGGCCCATGATTGATACGCTTGATTTTCCCCCTACAAAGACATGGAAGCCATGCTTAATTTGGTCAGAAAGGACTATGATCTATCTTTTGAACCACTGGACCAATTTATATAATTTGGATTTATATAATTAGTTTATATATGGAGTATGCTGATTCTGAAAATGTAAGTTTTATGTGAATGTGATGCATACTTTTAAAGTTATGAATAATGTGTAGAAATGTGTTACAGATTCTGACCACCCCCATCTATGAGTGGTGAGTCACTAAGGCCAGATGGTTGAGAGCAAAGGTTATCTACATGCACAACAGGGGAGATAGCAGAACAAAGAGAGTTTCCAGACATACAGGCTCCATAACCCCATGGGGTCTACAGGTTTGCCCCACAGGTCCAGGAAGTCACAAAGAACCAATAGGATGGCCTGGGGCTTCTCAGCCTTCTTAAAAGGGGCACAGGAGAGAGCAAAGGCATGCTTCCCCTCTGGTGGTCAGAAGCAAAATGACTGTTAGCCACACCTAGTGGGCGGACCTGGGAGGAGTTTCCCACGGTGTGACGCTATGTGATTGGCCAGAGGCCATTAGGGGCTGACCTCAGGTAGCCCCTCCCTCTACTGTGTATGTGAAATGGTTTAACATGTCTTGTAATTAACAAAGAAGAGAGTTGACTGCTTGACCCTCAAACACAGAGCTTATGTCTCGTTCTTGGGGGGATTCATGGTATGCTGTTACAGACTGACTGCCAGGAGTGTAAGCATCTTGGGGTGCTTTTCCTGTTCAGCTGCTAGCAGCTATTCGTGAGGTTCCAGTTCCAGGCTTGGAGCATTTTCCCCTTGGATCCAGTTTGGGGGAATGGGTGTCCCTATATCACTGGACGGGCAGATCAACTAAAACGGCCTTGGCACCCCCTTATATGTGTGGGGGTACTTTTACATCTCCTTTTTCTCCTCTGCCTCTCTTGTGTCTCCTTTCCCCCTCCTCTCCCTCCCTTGTGTCTCCTTTTCCCCTCCTCTGCCTCCCTTGTGTTTCCTTTCCCCTTCATCTGCCTCCCATGTGTCGCCTTTCCCCATCCTATCACTCCCTTGTTTCTCCTTTCCCCCTCCTCTGCCTCCCTTGTGTCTCCTTTCCCCCTCCTATCCTTCCCTTGTGCCTCCTTTCCCCCTCATCACCCTTCCTTGTGTCTCCTTTCCCCCCTCCTATCCCTCCCATGTGTCTCCTTTTCCCCCCTCCTCTCCATTCCTTGTGTCTCCTTCCCCCCTCCTCTCCCTCCCTTGTGTCTCTTTTTCCTCCTCCTCTCCCTCGTATCTCCTTTCCCTCTCCTCTCCCTTGTGTCTCATTTCCCCTCCTCCTCTCCCTCGTGTCTCATTTCCTCTCTCATGT
Organism: Discoglossus pictus; assembly: GCA_027410445.1. Classification (NCBI taxonomy): domain Eukaryota; kingdom Metazoa; phylum Chordata; class Amphibia; order Anura; family Alytidae; genus Discoglossus; species Discoglossus pictus. Next base: position 430,690,021 of record CM050165.1, read on the forward strand.
CCCTCCCCTGTGTCTCACCCCCCTCCTTCCGTCTCTCCTCCCCCCCTGTGTTTCTTCCCCCCTCCCTCCACTGTCTTTTCCCCCTTGGGCAGTGGTGTAAGTACATAGGGATTCCTGCTAATGATGTGACGTGCATGTGACATATGTATATATAAATATAAGGAAGATATAGACAGGGAACTGATGGAAAAAAAATACACAAAAATTTGGGGCTTTAAATAAACTTTTAAGAAACCCCCCCCCCATAACAACAACACAAACAACATTTTTTGTAATTAAAATTTAAAGAAACAGCAAACAACAACTAACCAGTCCACTTTAAATGGCAGATGGTTTGGAATGTTAAAAGGGGTATGGTGAGGAAAAAACAGCAAAACATAGTGTTAAACAGGAACTGTCAGCCAAAAACGGCACTATAGCTTACTTTAGGGCAGAGTAGTGAATTGCAGGAAAAAGAGCGATATAGCCAATCACGCATCTATTGCTCTTTTGCCCACCATATTATAAATGATTGTTGTGGTGAACTACCTACTAATAAAGTCCATAACACAAGCTGAGATCCCACCTCATGCTGATGACAGAAACAGCTGTACATGGATAGGATACTCGACTTGTGTTTAATCCAACCTTGGCTTTGCATTAAAGCTGTGTAATACAGCATGCATAAGCTTAAAGGAAGCCATGTTTGATAATAGCTATGGATTGAAGAGCGAGGGCACATTTGCATGTCCCAACTCAGCTTCCCAGAATGCAGTGTAATAACTGTTTTTCTTGGAATTCTGAGCTGGAAGCAGGTTTTTAACTTGTTTTAGACAATCAAATGTTAACACAGATGTACTATTTATGTACTATATATATATATATATATATATATATATATATATATATATACTAGCGAATTGCCCTTAAAAAAATAACGGCAATTAAATTGTAAGTGAGCTAATGCTGTTTGGTGTATAATAATCAAATAAATAATACATTAATAAATTAATATACTTTACCTATTTTCAAGTAATATATGCAGGAAGCATTCTGTTGAAGAGCTGACAATCTGTTTTGATGTTGCTGCAGCATTAGTGGTGTGGAGGTGCTGTGTGAGCGTGATGAATGTGTGTAGTGTAATAGTGTGCGTGCGCGAGACCAAACCGTTAGTGTAGTTGTGTACTTCCGCATTGTTCTAAAATGGCGGCTAATGTGTGGTATGCGTCTGTAGCGGAATATCCGTAGGTGTTTTGTGGTGTTTTGCGTGTTTAGAGTGCTGTAGCCTCCTTTTCGTTTTGTTCGGTGGCCATTTTTTCTCTCCCTTAGAAAATTTTGTAGTGTCTAAACTCTTTTATTTTGAGTTAAATAAAGGTGTAACTTCATTTTTTAAGGTCCTGGATGCCCCCTCTTGCTGTACGTAAGCTTTTTATGTATGTGTTGTGTGTATTTATTGTGTTTTTAATTATTTCATGTCTGCGGGTTGCGGCAGTTTTTTGCGACGTCGTAATGGGTGGTAACGTGTCTCGTATGTTGTTTGCGTTACGACGTAAAGTTTGCGAGGGCCGCAGTTGCTGGCATGGAGCACCTTCGCCTTGCGAGCCCGAAAGCGTTAGCAACAACTCGTATGCTCACAACTATATATGTGATATATATATATATATATATATATAATGTATATATACACATATATATAGATTTTTTTTTTGCACCAGGGTTCTCCATTCCCTATTTACCACTGAATGGACATATATATCCTTCTTTGCCAAATATATGTATTATTTAATAATGTGCTTAATTTAGTAAATAACTGAGCCCCCGTCACACAGCCCTTATTTGGGTGTAATTCTATGATAAGAACCATTTCTCTGCTCCTGGGCTTAGAGACTTGACAATACAGAGCTCGGCAGTAAACTACATGACAGATAACTTTATCTATCTTGTCAAACTGCTGGGTTTAAAGACACTTATATTATCTCCCAACGTCTTTGCTGTCTTCCTGATCGCAATCTATAATTCAACCTCTTTTCTTAACCTTTTGCTATAGAATGGATTAGCAGCCTGGCCTGCAGCTGATGAGCTGACGCAATCTGTATACGCGTTTCGAGCATGTGTTCCTGATTAAATAATTACGATTCTGAATCATGGTCAACAGTGGGAGAAATTGATGTGTTTTTTCTGGAACTGAAACTCTGAATAAATGGGTCTGTTTTTACGACAAACATTGTCTAGGGAGATTTAGTATTTAAAAAAAACAGAAAAAATGATCTATTTTTTTTTCTTTTTTAATCTTATAAAGTAAATGTTATTAGAACAGAAGCTCCTAAAGTTCTCAGAACCACTTGTAAATCTTGGAAGATCTCTTAAAGGGATATGGAAAGTTCCTGCATTTTACACAATATCTGTTTATTTACTTACTTTTGTGCAATTTATTTTATTAAGTCCTTATAAGCTTTGTTTTTACTGCCTAAAATCAAATAAATAGTCCCTGTGTATTTCCTTTGCAGCTTATGCAGACAAATACTCTGTTGGATATGCAGTGTAGTGTCCTAGCCTACCAGGGCTTGTTTCAGCAGGATGTTGCAGAATGACGGTCACTGATTGGTTAGTATGAGACACAGCATACCCACTGCTACAGAGTCTGTGTCTTCATGAGCTGCAGAAGGGCAAAACCCATACAGGGATTATTTGTTTGGTTTTATGCAGTACAAACAGAGCTTATAAGCACTTCTTAATAAAAGAAAGTCTAAAACTAAATAGATACATATTAGTATTATATACCTAGTAAATTCCCTTTAAAGTTGTTTCTTCCTGTTCACCAACGGAAGTATAGCAGTATCTGCACAATAGCTTAATTGAATTTGCTTACTTTTATTAAAGAATCATTATAGTTTGAAAAAAAAAGTTTGTGAAGGGTGTAACAAACTAATCACATTTATAGAGAAAACCATGAGCCTGATTCAATTGAGCAATCAGAAGTTACTGAGTCTGTAAGTGAGGCCGTAATTTAATTTTCTATTCAATTGGTGTTTTTTTGTGGGCTCTGGGCGGTTTGCACTTAAACATTCTAGTGAGATAAGAAACATGCTGACATACTTTTTATAATCATGATATTCTTAGCTAATTAATTTCTAAATGAAGAAATTAAAATACCTAACAGTTACAGGCTTGAAATCCTTGCGGTTGTTAAACCCGGAACTTACAGTTTTTTTCAGGCAAAGGGGTGGGGTTTAGCGCCCCCGCCCCTCAGCGCAGGGCTCCCCGGCCAGATCTCGTGTGAAGACGCAATTAAAAGAACACGATTTTCAAATCCGCGAGTTTCAAACCTGAGAGTGTCGAGGGACACTGTGGGATTCTGGGTCATGCACATGGTTTGTGCTATGCACCACAGTGTCTCATTTGTTCCCTTTACTGGTTCTTCACAAGTAAATGAGAAAAGACTCAGGCTTTATGTAACTTTGAAAAAACTTTTTCAGGTGCAGCCTTATATCTCCCATATTTTGAAGCTGCTGTTCACGCTCAATATTGCTTGCATTAAGGAGATGTTAGATAGCCATAAATCCCACTAGAAGAGATCCGGGATATCTCCAAGTAATCACAGATAACACCCAATCTAGGATTGGAATGTGGAACTAGATGCCAAGAAAAGCTATTGTAGTACTATTTTTCTAATCTGTTTAAGTCTAAGAATAACTATATATAAGTCAATAAATACTATCTTTGTTTTCTCATTTAGACATCAAATAAATAAGTAAAAAAATTAAAAAAAATGAAAAATATGGTTATTGCCCTACACTCTGGGAAGCTGGGCGGGGATATGCCAATAAGTTCTCAATGCATTTTCACTCTTTAATTAATACCACTTTATACATTGCATCCTTATAGCATATGCCTGCTATATAACATAATTTTGAAGCTAAGCATAGGATGAATTATGCACACTTTAGGATATATATATATATATATATATATATATATATATATATATATATATATATATATATAATTATTCTTAGACTTAAATAGCTTAGAGAAAAATATATACTGGAACCAAGCCTAATTTCTTTTTCAATCTCTATCTGCACTGGAATTGTCTCGGTGGTCCTATTTCAGATACAGTTTACCTGCTGTAATTGAGCTAAGAAAGTATATATAGTAAGAATGCACCTAAACCCATGGTCCCATAGGAAAGATTATTTTGCTGGGCTGACTTAGTATAGAAACAGGCGGGTAATTAACGTATCAAGGGAGGATTTATGGGCCCCTCTTCGGCATTTATAGCAAATAACAAGCTGAATGGTAAAATAAGGGTCATAAAAATGATGGTAATTCAAAGGTGCTCAGGTAACAAAAATAAGAAAGAAACACACTGCGTGATATGGCTCCTGTGATAAATTACGGGATCATTATTCTCTGTCACCTCTAGTGGAAAATTCTAAAATAAGTGAATTCTTTTTTTAGCGCTGAAGGTCACAGAGTTTTTTCCACTTTCTCAGTTGTGAATCACAACATTTGGATACACTGCTGTTCGGCAAGGATTTTCCCATCATTTATGACATGTTGTACGCTATAAATAGGAAACTTTACAATATAACTATGCTACATTTGTAGACTGCATGTTAATTGACTGAAAAACATGAAATTGCTAAATTATGAGTTTAATCTTTTTATTTATCTTCAAATAACTAGGACTGCTTCATTTACAGAGACACTATAATGCAGGTCGTGGGCATATTCTAAAAATTGCTAATTATATTATTTGCATGGAAAATGGATGTAATAAAAGTTAAAAATGTATTTGTAATGCTCAAATTATATCTGTATTATTATCTCCTTTGTATATGTACTTTATATAACTATATTAAATATAACCGGTAGGGGGAGTACATTGTTTCTCCATAACTTAACTAATGTCCTACCCTAAACAATTTCATTTATTGTCTACACTATGAGCTACCATGTCAACATATACAATATTACACATATAAAACATCTCTTTGGCATTATGAGGTTCTTGGAAAGTATAAAAAATATAAATGATACAATGATATTTTGTACAGTTGGTTATTATTAAAATTAAACAGAAAGTCCTTTATATCAGTCATAGTTACCAGGATGTGGTAGAGATGAATTTCCAGTAGAATAAGAATGTATGCTCAAGTAGGTTGCTGGATATTATGATATCTTCAGCTCATCCCAATAAAAGATAAGTAATTGCTCCTTTGACTAACATTTGAGGATATAGCCCCTCCCTGTGATTGACATTACTTTTTTTCTAGCTCGGCTTACAAACATATTGTAGATTGACTTCAGTATGTCTGTATGTTTGAAAGTACCAACAATCTGCTGATACATTTCTATCATTCCTTGTTCACATAAATTGCTAGAAATGTGCAATCCCTTAGCTGGTCAACATTAGCAATTCATTAATTTCTTCACAACTTGCTTGTGTGATTTGTTCGTAGACTATAGTCTATTATGGGAAGCTCTTAGGAAGGTTGCTTGTATTTAGGAATATATAAATGTGAACAAGATGATAAATAGGAGTAAACACTAATTTGTGATGGCTAGGTCATGTCAAACTAATCAAATTAGTTTTTATGTGGAAGAAGTAGCTTGCACCAAGGCAACTCAGCTGATGTTTCCAGTTTAATTTTCAAATGGTTTTGATAGAGTGCCACATGAGGGATATTATATAAAATAAAGTATAAAGGAATTACAGGATAGTTATGCACATGGATAAAAAACTGGTTAAACGACAGGAAACAAGGGATTGTTGTAAATGTAACATACTCAGGGCCTCATTCAGTTGTGATTTGGCCAATTAAATAAGGCTCTATATAAGCACATAGCATATGTTTTTTTTACAGAAGTGTTTAGTTAGTGGAGACCTTGTATTTGGATAGAAGTTCACTACCTAAAAACTTCTGTAAAAAAAATATGATATATGCTTATATAGAGCCCTATTCAATTGGCCAAATCGCAATTGAATGAGGCCCTCAGATTTGCAAATTACACTAACAGCCTTATTAAATTGCAATTCGGCCAGTTGAATAGGGCTCTATTTAAGCACATAGCATATTTTTTTACAGAAGTTTTAAGTTAGGGAACTTCTATCCAGAAGCAAGATCTTCACTAACCAAAAACTTTTGTAAAAAAAAAAATGCTATGTGTAGAGATGTCCCGGACAGTTCGCCCGCGGACTATATGCGGCGATTTTGGCTCTTTCGCGCTCGCACCGGACAGCGGACACATGCGCTTTTCGGTCCGCCCCCTATTCTTTATCATTGAGGAAACTTTGACCCTGCACCTCACAGTCAGCAGACACATTCCAGCCAATCAGCAGCATACACTCCCTTCCAGAGCCTTCCATCTGAAGGACAGCATACATTTTAGAATCATTCTGAAGCTGCATTCGTTGTGAGAGGACAGATAGTGTAGCTGCTGGAGATTAATAGGGAAATAGATAGCCAGGCTGTGTATTTAGCTTCCACTACAGACCTGAAGGACCCATCTGATATCTGCTGCAAGGACAGCAACCCAAAAAGCCCTTTTTAGGGCTAGAACATCATTTATTTTATTTTATTTTTTTCTGTGTAATCTAATTGCATATGCCTGCCAGCGTGTGTGTGTGACAGGCTAACACCTAACAGCTTATATTGTGCTTATTTTCACTACTCATACCTGGTGGTGTACCATACATTGAAAACAACCATTTTTTTCCTGTGATCTAATTTCAGTTGCCTGCCTGTGTCAGGCTCACAGCTAATATTCTGCTCTGTTTCACCAGTCATAGTTGGTGTACCATACATTGAAAAAAAACAACCCTTTTTTCCTTTAATCTAATTTCAGTTGCCTGCCTGTGTCAGGCTCACAGCTTATATTGTGCTCAGTGAAATAAAACAACACTTTTTTGACTGTAATAGATTGAATAGCAATTGCCTGCCTACAAGCATGTGTGTGAAGCCTATTGCATCTACTCTGCCAACTTTTGCCAGTGCACAGTGATACGTCATATCTGGTGAAACCGTAGTGTACAGTGACATAAAACAACACTTTTTTGACTGTAATCGATTGAATATCAGTTGCCTGCCTACAGACGTGTGTGTGAGGCCTATTGCGCCTACTGTGCCAACTTTTGCCAGTGCAGAGTGCCACTCATATCTGGTGTCACAGTAGCTTTCACGTATAGTACCACTAATTGGAAAAAAATGACAGGCAGAGGCAGGCCACCCAGCAGGGGCCGTCATGGTGCTGTGATTCCCTTTGGCCCTAGAATAATGCCCAGTTTTCAGAGGCCACGTACCGTGAACTTGAAAAGTTCTGAGGACATGGTTGACTGGCTAACACAGGACACCCAATATTCTTCAGCTTCCGCTCGGAATCTAGACGCACCATCCTCCTCCAGCTTAGCTTCGGACACCTCTCCAGTTACCACTCGCACGCCTGCCGCCACCACCAACACTAGCAGCACAGCCGCTTCACTTGATCCGTCTGCAGAGTTATTTACACATCTGTTGGAAGAAATGAGTGATGCACAAACATTAGTGCCAGAGGATGTAGATAACAGGGATATCTTCCAGTCAGACAGCATTACACACATGGACGTACGGTCTGATGATGATGATGTTGTACCCGGTGCTGCTTCCTTTGTTGAGTTGTCAGATACAGAAGAAGAACAGGAGGAAAGTTCAGATGGGGAGACAGAGAGGAGGAGGAGACGAGTTGGAAGCAGGAGGAGGTCGTCACAAGTAGCTAGTGGCACAGTCAGACAGCATGCATCGGCACCTGGGGTCAGCCAGACAGCACGCCAGCCAACGCATGCTGTTGCCACCACCAGAATGCCATCATTGCAGAGCTCAGCAGTGTGGCAATTTTTTTGTGTGTCTGCCTGTGACAACAGCGATGCCATTTGCAACCTGTGCGAAAAGAAACTGAGTCGTGGGAAGTGCTGCTTCCTTTGTTGAGTTGTCAGATACAGAAGAAGAACAGGAGGAAAGTTCAGATGGGGAGACAGAGAGGAGGAGGAGACGAGCTGGAAGCAGGAGGAGGTCGTCGCAAGTAGCTAGTGGCACAGTCAGACAGCATGCATCGGCACCTGGGGTCAGCCAGACAGCACGCCAGTCAACGCATGCTGTTGCCACCACCAGAATGCCATCATTGCAGAGCTCAGCAGTGTGGCAAATTTTTTGTGTGTCTGCCTGTGACAACAGCGATGCCATTTGCAACCTGTGCGAAAAGAAACTGAGTCGTGGGAAGTCCAACACCCACCTAGGTACAACTTCTTTGCGAAGGCACATGATGTCACATCACAAACGCCTATGGGATCAACACATGAGTACAAGCAGCACACAAAGTCAAAGCCGCCATCCTCCTCCTGGTCCAGCATCTTCAGCCACGTCAACCACTGCTGCCCTGCTTGCCCCCTCAAAGATTCGCCACTCTGTGTCTCGCCCTGAGCAGTCCCTGCTCATCTGCCCACAGTCAGGTGTCTGTCAAGGACATGTTTGAGCGTAAGAAGCCAATGTCACAAAGTCACCCCCTTGCCCGGCAACTGACAGCTGGCTTGTCTGAACTCTTAGCCCACCAGCTTTTACCATACAAGCTGGTGGAGTCTGAGGCGTTCAAAAAATTTGTAGCTATTGGGACACCGCAGTGAAATTTCTTTGAACAAAAGGCAATCCCCAACCTGTACTCGATTGTGCAAAAGGAAGTAATGGCATCTCTGGCACAAAGTGTTGGAGCAAGGGTCCATCTGACCTCTGATACCTGGTCTGCAAAGCATGGTCAGGGCAGGTATATCACCTACACTGCACATTGGGTAAACCTGGTGACGGCTGCCAAGCATGGAATACGTGGCTCTGCAGAGGAGTTGGTGACACCGCCTCTACTCCCGCTATGTCTTGCTCCACATCAACGGCACCCCCCCCCCCCCCCCCCCCACATCCCGGATACAGCAGTGTCACGCCGTCTTGGGGTTGACTTCCCTGAAAGCAGAGAGTCACACCGGACCAGCACTACTGTCCGCCCTGAACGCACAGGTGGATCAGTGGCTGACTCCGCACCAACTGGAGATCGGCAAAGTGGTTTGTGACAACGGAAGAAATTTGTTGGCGGCATTGAATTTGGGCAAGTTGACACATGTGCCGTGAATGGCACATGTGTGTAATCTGATTGTACAACGCTTTGTGCATAAGCACCCAGGCTTACAGGACGTCCTGAAGCAGGCCAGGAAGGTGTGTGGCCATTTCAGGCGTTCCTACACGGCCATGGCGCACTTTACAGATATCCAGCGGTGAAACAACATGCCAGTGAGGCGCCCGACACGTTGGAATTCAACACTCCTAATGTTCGACCGCCTACTCCAACAAGAAAAAGCCATTAACGAGTATTTGTATGACAGGGGTGCTAGGACAGCCTCTGCGGAGCTAGGGATTTTTTTGCCACGTTACTGGACGCTCATGCACAATGCCTGTAGGCTTATGCGTCCTTTTGAGGAGGTGACAAACCTGGTCAGTCGCACCGAGGGCACCATCAGCGGCATCATACCATTTGTTTTCGTCCTGGAGAGTGCCCGGCAAAGAGTGCTGGATCATACCGTAGATGAGCGTGAAGAGGAAGAGGAAGAGTTGTGGTCACCATCACCACCAGAAACAGCCTTATTAGCATTGCTTGCTGGACCTGCGGCAACGCTGAAAGAGGATTGTGAGGAAGAGGAGTCAGAGGAGGAATGTGGCTTTGAGGAGGAGGAGGAAGACCAACCACAACAGGAATTCCAGGGTGCTCGTTGTCACCTATCTGGTACCCGTGGTGTTGTACGTGGCTGGGGGGAAGAACATACCTTCAGTGAGATTACAGAGGACGAGGAACGAGACATGACTAGCTCAGCATCCAACCTTGTGCAAATGGGATCTTTCCTGCTGTCGTGCCTGTTGAGGGACCCTCGTATAAAAAGGATGAAGGAGAACGACCTGTACTTGGTGTCCACGCTACTAGACCCCAGTATAAGCAGAAAGTGCCTGAAATGTTACCGAATTACCACTAGTCGGAAAGGATGCAGCACTTCCAAAATAAATTAAAAAGTATGCTTTACACAGCGTTTAAGGGTGATGTCACAGCACAACGGCAATCTAACAACGGAAGAGGTGAACATAATCCTCCTCCTACCACAACCACGCCGGCAAGGAGAGGACGCTTTACAGACATGTTGTTGATGGAGGACATGCAGAGCTTTTTAAGTCCGATGCATCGCCACAGCCCTTCGGGGTCCACCCTCAGAGAACGACTAGACCGTCAGGTAACAGACTACCTCGCCTTAACTGCAGATATCGACACTATGAGGAGCGATGAACCCATTGACTACTGGGTGTGCACGCTTGCCCTGTGGCCTGAGCGATCCAAATTTGCCATAGAACTTCTGTCCTGCCCCGCTTCAAGTGTCCTGTCAGAAAGGACCTTCAGTGCAGCAGTAGGTTTTGTCACTGAGAAGAGAAGTCGCCTAGGTCAAAAAAGTCTAGATTACCTCACCTTTATTAAGATGAATGAGGGATGATCCCGAAGGGACTGACAGTGGGCGATACATTCGATTAAAAAAGGCCTGATAGATGAGCTGCCTTGAGCTAATAATGGTCCACACGCTGCTGTATTTTATCCCTGAATGCCGGATGACTTGCGTGACTTATCCGCCACCAACTAGGGTTCAAGACGCAATGTTTTAGGGCACTTTCTGCCTGGCAAACTAACATCAATTTTTCTGGTCGCTGCAACAATACCTAATTTTTGCATTTAAATTATTTTATTGTCAGATGGCGTACAGCATGTAATGAAAAATAAAGCATTTTTGAACAGTCTTGCGTAACAGTTGTGCAAAAATACATATTTACAATAAAGACATTTTGCGAAAGTTAGCTGGCTAGTCCTTATTTTTACTTTTTAGGTTAATAATTTTTCTTATTTTTTACTGTGATTGCAATTTAAGAGATACCTAAAACATGGTAAAACAGACTAAAAGGTAAAGAGTATATCTGCAGGAAACACCAAAGTCCTATTAGCTATCATCCCTCCAGCAGTATTAGCTTATTATTTACAATATCTAACCTGGGCAATCACCCTTGGGTTACCCTAGGGCAGGCTTCAGTAAGCGACCTATCCTTTCCTGGGATGACTTTGCCGCCGGTTGCTTCTGAAGGGTCTCCAGGGCTCCCCCACTCCGGTCCTTCCCCCAGTGTCGCTTCAACCAGTAACAAATGTTTTATATTTGTAAAGCGACCCAATGATCCCCCTTGATAGAGGTTTATCTTTACAAATTTTGGAGAACCAATTTAAGACCGGTGTCCCCTGTTTCTGGGTCATGGAGTGTGTGAAATGCCTCAGCCTACAGTAATTGTAATGCTCTGACAGCGGTAGCTCATGCTTGTCCCTCAGTTCCTCATAGGTGAGCATCTGGCTCTTTACTAACCAGTCTCCCAGTCTATCTAGTTTCCTTGACCTCCACCAGTGTTGTGATGTTGTGCTCATGTGTTTCGGTGCCTGAGGGTGGTCAAGAATTGGGGTCATTTGGGTGGATCCAGGGAACAAACCCGTGTGCTATTGGGAGGAAAGATAACTGAGCTGCCTTGTGGTAATATTTTAAGTTTGGACACGATAGTCTCCCCTCTGACGTATGAAGGTACATAATTTTCTTTGTGATGCGTGAGGGAGAGTGGTTCAAGATAAACTGAAATATTTTCCTTTGAATATTTTCTAATTCTTTTTATTTAATCGGGATTGAAAATATGTAGAGCAACCTAGGAAGGACATTCATTTTTATCGTATTTATTCTCCCTAGCCATGACAACCTATACTTTGTCCATTTTCTCAGGTTATTAATTATTGTTTTATCAAGTTTGGAGTGGTTGGCTTTGTACAAGTCCTCTAGCTTAGGGGTTAGTCGGATTCCCAGGTAGTTTATGTGGTTCTTATCCCACTTAATATTAAACTTCTCTTGGAGACCCTGCTTCTCTACTGCTGTTAAGTCAATCGCTAGTGCTTCTGTCTTCTCTATGTTCAGTTTAAGGCCAGAAAACTGACCAAACTCCTCCATAGTTCGAATCATCTCTGGGACCGATTGGGTAGGGTTTGAGAGCATACACAGCAGGTCGTCTGCAAATAGACAAGTTTTGAAATGCTGATGGCCTATTTTTATGCCTGTGATCCCAGCGTTGGCCCTAATTGTCTGAGCCAGGGGTTCTATTGCTATTGCGAATAGAAGGGGAGAAAGGGGGCACCCCTGTCTTGTTCCTCTTTCTATTTTAATTAAGGATCTCTCATCTCCCGGAATCTGTAACCTTGCCCTGGATGATTTGTATAATGAGTGTATGAGATTTATGAAATGGCCTTTAATACCAAATTTTTCAAGCGTGGCGTATAGGTAAGTCCACTCCAGGGAATCAAACGCCTTTTCAATGTCAAAGGCCATAAGACAGTCTTGAATTTTAGAGGCTTTGGTGTGGTACAGTAGGTTCATGACTTTTCTAATGTTATCTCCCGCTTGCCTGTGGGAGACAAAGCCTACTTGGTCATTATGTATTAACTTAGGCAAGAAGGATGACATTCTATCCGCTATTATTTTTGACAGGATCTTTGTATCACAGTTTAGTAATGATATTGGCCTGTAGTTTTTTGGTTCTAGGGCATCTCGACCCTCCTTAGGGAATAGAGCGATATCTGCCCTGTTCAGCTCTGCTGGTGTTTGCTTGCCTTCTAAAACTCTGTTAGAGAACCAAGTGTAGGCCTAATATGTCTATACATTTTTAATAATATAAATTGGTGTACCCATCTGGGCCTGGTGACTTACCAGGTTTGAGGTTCTGGACTGCTTTTCTCACTTCCTCTAGGGTCACTTTGGCATTTAAAGTCTTTAAGTCATTTTCTTCTATTAAGGGGAGATCACAGGAATTAAGAAATCCCCTCATTTTGTGTAGATCTATGTGTTTTGTTGCCGTATAAAGGGTATTGTAACATTTTGTAAAAATCTTCTGGATCTTATTTGGGTTCGTTGTTTTTTCTCCCTTCGAGGTCTTAATTTGAAGTATCCTATTTTGTGTTGTTTTGGTTTGTAGTTTCCTGGCTAGTAACTGGCCAGGTTTATTGGCTTTATTGAATCCGATAGGAATAAATAGTACAACTGAACACACCACTCCTATCTGGTGGCACCTTAGATTGCACGCGCAGTGCCCCAAATTTGAAGTGGGAGGACTCACCAAGCATCTTTTTCCGTCTCCCGCTTCCAAAAATCAATGCCATATACACGTCCCCTAATAGTGGACGTAACAGGGATTAAACCGATAGGAATAGTACTACTTAACAGTACACACCTTATAATAACGCAGACAGAGGCAACGCAGAGAGAGGAGTCTGAAGAAGATGAGTCAGAGGAGGAAGGTGGCTTTGAGGAGGTAGAAGACCAAACACAGCAGGCGTCCCAGGGGGCTTGTTGTCACCTTTCGGGGACCCTTGATGGCTGGGTGGAGGAAGAGACCTTCAATGACATCAGTGAGGACAAGGAACGGGACATGGCTATCTTGGTATCCAACCTTGTGCAAATGGGGAGTTTGCGGTTGTGCAAAGGGACTGTTTGCGGTTGTTTGCGGTGCATTAAAAGGGGAGATTGGTCTGTTACTGTGAAGCGGGTGTAACCCTTACACTACCTGATCGATACAACATCATACCTGATGTTTTAAAGCATGTTATTCCAAACAATTTAGGAATGTTAGGTGATTTATGCCATTTATGGCTTAAAACCAGACTCTGCATCAACTATGTAATTTTCCGTGAGAGTTTTGCCATGGATCCCCCTCCGGCATGCCACAGTCCAGGTGTTAGTCCCCTTGAAACAACTTTCCCATCACTATTGTGGCCAGAAAGAGTCCCTGTGGGTTTTGAAATTTGCCTGCCTAATTGAAGTCTACGGCGGTTCGCCCGTTCGCGAACATTTGATGAAATTCGCGTCCGCGGTTTGTGAAACGAAAATTTTATGTTCGCGACATCTCTAGCTATGTGCTTAAATAGAGCCCTATTCAATTGGCCGAATTGCAATTTAATAAGGCCCTCATTCAATTGCGATTTGGCCAATTCAATGGTGCTCTAAATAAGCACATAACATATATTTTTAAAATAAGTTTTTAGTAATTGAAAACCTTGTTTTTGGATAGATGTTTACTTACTAAAAACTTCTTAAAAAATATATGTTATGTGCTTATTTAGACCCCTATTCAATTGGCGAAATTGCAATTGAATGAGGGCCTAAGGCTGTAAATTGGTAAAAATAATTATATCAGACCAGAATGTGCTTTCACTGCAAAGAGACATGAATACATTCAAAGAATAGGCAGCTAACTTGCAGATGAGATTTAACAGATACATTTAAAATTAAGCATTTGGGAATGTAAAAAGATTATACAACTAGTATTTACTTTCACTCTTGCTCAGTGGTTTATGGATAAATAATAATAACAATTGTTAGTCCTAACAAAATGTATTTAGTTTTTAGGCATTTCTAGGCAAAAATCACATGCTCCTCTCCATTATAACACCTTCTCCCATCTTGTTATTGTCCTAACTTAAACCTGCATATACAAATCTACTTATAAATGCATTTGTGGATATGCTATGCCAGAAAGTGTCATAAAACAGGATGTTAAACTGCATCTTCTTATAGACAGATGTCACTGTATATAGATATGTTTTCTGCATATGGAGTTGATTTTCTACTACACATCAACAATATGTAAATGTGACACCCATCAGAGTGGTAGCTTGGGCTGCAATACACCACTGCCAATATTTGCATAACCCAAGCAAATAATTATTTTTCCCCATGTGAACGTGAATACTGGCTCGCTGCTAATGATCATTTGCAGAACCTATTCACAAGTCCGTGATCTGTCACATGACTGTGATTACGTTTCAGAACAATAAAAAATAATTTCACAATACTTTGGCTGAGTTATGGAACTTCACAGATGTTGAACCATATAATTTTGGATATTTATTTATGACCCTTAATCAGATACAGAAATAATAGTTGTGTTACTTGCAGGGCGTCTTGAGTGCACAATATATATAGTAAAACATATTATCTCTGCTAAATGCCTAAGGATCCATAAGCAGCTTAGTTTAGAGCAGGATATACAGTATGTACTGAATGTGGATTTATGTCATATTACATTAAGTATTAAATAGCTGTGGGATTATGAAAAGGGTGTACCATTTATTTACAGATACTTCTATACATAGAAAAAAGTCAGATAACTATTTTGCAGTCAGGTAATTGTATCTGCAATGCGTTAGCTTTCTTGACAAAGTTCTGACTTACTAAGAGTTTTTACACAAAAATACATGTACATTCATGATTTTAGCATGGAGAGTAGAAGACCTAGTGGTAAATCGGAAAAGTACTACTTTACAGAATATACAGGGGAAGTTCAAGACCCTCTATTGTGCATTCATGGAATATTGTCATCATCTCTAGCATTGTCATTTTGAGGGCAAATTTTATGTAGACCTTTCTCTTCCGATGGGGATGTTCCATATCCTGCTCCTATTTCGAAATATTTATTACGTTCCTTGAATGGGTCGTCCGACAAGGGTCAGGGTCAACTGCGGGTGTGCACTATTTGGTAGGGCCCAGCCAGTCAGAAGGTTTGTTGGCACATATGTCCACTTTCCATGTGAATTTGGGTTCTATTAGCAGGTGATAAGACAGAAGGTCCTGCTACAAAGTTGAGTTTCCTGGGTATTAAAATCAACTCAGAAAAGATGGAAGGTTGTTTACCAGCAGATATGTTCCTCTTATGTGAGGAGTTAGTTGCTCTTAGAGCTGCTAAGAGAGTTACATTAAAGCAGCTGCCATTGATATTGGGCATACTGAACTTTGCCTGTTCAGTAATTAAGGATATTTTGTAGGAGATTATTTTTAGAAACAGCAGGTATTCGCCTCCCCAGTGGCATAGCTAGAGCTTTTACCGCCTGGGGCTACCCCTGAGTTTGAAGCCCCCGCCGTCAAACTCAGGGTTAGCCCCGGGCGGCAAAAGCACACACAGACTTACACACACACACTCAGACACACACTCACAGATACACACATACACACACACACTCGTGAGTGCCGGCACCAACCACTGGCGGTATTGTCGCCGCAGTTGGTGCCGCCCCCAAGGAGGTTTCGCCACCCCGCCGCCCTTCCTACGCCTGTGCTATATCTATATATGAACTAGTGCAAAGGGCAATTGCAGATGTGCAGATATAGCACATAGATTTTTCAGTGATTCCAGAGGATCTGCATATTACTTTTATCATATAATACAATGCATTTACAAATGCTTTTTAATTATATGTGCCATATACATTGTGATTAATACCAACCATGGTGTACATCAGAGAGAGATGGATAGATAGATAGATACAGAGAGTGGGATAGATAGATACAGACAGATAGATTTATATACAAAGAGAGAGATAGATAGATAGATAGATGGATAGATAGATAGATACAGAGAGTGGGATAGATAGATACAGACAGATAGATTTATATACAAAGAGAGAGATAGATAGATAGATAGATAGATAGATAGATAGATAGATAGATAGATAGATAGATAGATAGATGCTGCTCCCCTGGTGCTGGAGTTGTCTTGTGTGGTGGGGCTCAGGGCCACTGCCTGACCCAAGAGTGCTGAGGGGCAGCATCAGGAACCACTGACCAGCATTCTCGCCACAGCTGGTGCCGCCCTCAAGGAAGTTACGCCTGCAATGCTCCACCCCCTCGCCCCGCCTTCCTACGCCTGTGCACCTCCTTCATCATTTTATCAGGATGACGTCTCCGATCAAGGAAGATGTGAGGGTTTGGCTTGCTTTCTTATATATTTTTAATGGAAGAGCACTCATTACCTCCAATCACCAATGTTGACCTTCAGATATCTACGGACGCATATTTGCTGCCTTCTTTCAAGGACGGAGGTGTGTGGAACAATGGCCTATGGCTTGGATCTCATCCAGTCTGACAGATTTTAGCTTTCCGTGAACTTTTTCCCATAGTCATTTAATTCTTCTTATGGGGAGACAGCTTAGTGTTTATGTCAGATAATATGGCTGTACTTGAAGCAATACATACTTTATCAGCTTTATCTCTTCGGGTAGTATGACTATTGAGGCATGTGTTCCTGAGTTATTTGCTTTAAATATTTGATGGAGAGCAAAACTTGTTCCTGCTGTATTGAATGGTACGGCTGATACTTTGTATCGTTTTCCATTGAGAGCACTTCTGGTTGTTGGCGCCAGGAGAGAGGGTGGGTGGAGAAGTTTTTCTGGAACATTTGTGGGGGCTTGGAGCAGAGAGATAGTTAGTTTGGTGTGGCAGTCTCTTTCTCCTTCTACATGACGCTTATATAAGAGGGTCTGGGATAAGTGTCTTCACGACTGGTGGGTGGAGCAGACATATATGGTAGGAGTATGGCGGTCCTGCTATGGTTTCCTCTTTGGGGGAGCATCAGGTGGCAGCCTTGGCTGTTTACTTCATATTAGCCATTTATTTTTATTTTTTTTATTTTTTTTATTCATTTAATTTTTATTAGGTGGAAATCACATAAAGTTACATATAATATATATACCATAAGTCTTATTTACATCTAGAATATATATACATTCATTGAGTATAAATATACTTCCGTACACAATAAAACATTAGCTTCATTAAAGTATATACAACTGTTTCATCTATAAACAGATATGATTCCCTACAGACTATCTCCATTATCTGGTAATATTATACCCTATTGGAGACAGCATTGTTAGTGCTTTAAGCTATTACGTAGTCCGCATGGGAACCACCTCCGTTCATATTTTAGTTTATCATCCTCCAACCTTTTAAACATATAACATAGTTACATAGTTACATAGTTACATAGGCCCTCATTCAATTGCAATTTGGCCAATTGAATAGGGCTCTAAATAAGCACATAGCATACTTTTTTTAAAGAAGTTTTTAGTTAGTGAAAACCTTGCTTTTGGATCGATGCTTACTAACTAAAAACTTCTTTAAAAAACATATGTTATGTGCTTATTTAGAGCCCTATTCAATTGGCCAAATTGCAATTGAAAGAGGGCCATAGTAATAAGGTTGAAAAAGGACTTTCAGTCCATCAAGTTCAACCTGTTAAGATCTCCTCTGATCTGCAATATGCGGATTAGTTATTAATTAATTTGTTGATTAAATAATTATTAATAGTATAGTATTGGAGGATGAATAAAGAGTTAGTCCCTCAAGTTCAACCTTTTTAGATCTCTATTGATCTTTTTAATGTGCACTATTTATTATTAATTGTTAATTTATCCAGAGGAAGGCAAACAGAAAAAAAAAAACCATTGAAACTTTGCCAATTGTCTCATAAGGGGAAAAAAAGCAAAATTCCTTCCTGACCCCAGAAACTGGCGAACAAATTTCTCCCTGGATCAATATTCCTTCGCAAGTAATCTAGGATAGCCTTGAATGCCCTCTTTATTCAAAAATATATCTAACCCCTTTTTGAAGTTGTCTATCGAATTCAATGTTACCACCTCCTTTGGTAGAGAATTTCACAGTTTAACCACCCTCATTGTGAAGAACCCTTTTCTTTGTTTAAGGTGAAATCTTTTTTCCTCTAACCTCTTGTCAGTTGAAAATCTCTTGCTACAAAAAGTTCACTTGACAAAGCCTTATATTGACCCTGGATGTATTTAAATAAGGTAATCATATCCCCTCGTAGACGTCTTTTTTCTAGCGAAAATAAGTTTAATTTGGTTAGTCTTTCTTCATAACTTAGCCCCTCCATTCCCCTTATTAGTTTTGTTGTGCTTCTCTGTACTTTTTCCAGCTCTAAAATGTCTTTTTTATGAAGTGGTGCCCAAAATTGTACTCCATATTCCAAATGAGGGCGTACTAGAGATTTGTATAGTGGCAGAATTAAACAAAATTGGTCACCATAGTTACCTACTTTACAAGATTAGACATTCCCGCCGATCCTTTCTCCTTTACCGTATTACTGCTCTTTCTGAAGTAGCCAGTCCCCACGTCCCTTTCCCCTCTATACCATCTTGGGGTATAACACCAGTATCTCTCTAGTTGGTCATTCCCTAAATTTCAACCACCCACTGGTATGATAGATGTTCAATAAATTGATAAAATGCCCCTGTACGCCAAATTTAATCAGGACCACCTTAACATAATCCCAATCCACTGTGTCGAACGCTTTTTCAACATCTGAAGATAAAAGACATAGCAGGGTTTTGGTAGAGTTAGCTTGATGAATTACATTGACGACTTTCCTTAAATTATCTCTTTATGTATCAGTTGCGGTAAGAAGCTTGCAAACCTGTCTGCTATAATTTTTGCCAACAGTTTGATGTCCCCATTAAGGAGGGACATGGGTTTGTAATTTTTAATTTCCAACCCATCTTTTAGCCAGTTTTAGGATTTTATTGTTAAACGCGTGGTAAAGGGTTTAACCTAAGGTCAAATGGGATAGCAGGCAGCCTATAACATTTCCCTCCTATTGAGATGATCATTGGAATTGGAGGAGGTGTGTACCTGTGAATATGAAACTCTGTTATTCCATAGAGCCTTCTCTCTTGCCTTACTTGATGCTTTCCCAATGGGAGAATTGGTTTTAGAAACAGACATGATGGAGGTGGGCTCTAGTACTTGAATGTGTGGATTCATGGTGACCATGTAACATGGTTGAGATGGTCCAAGACTGACCAGATTGTCAAAGGAATCAAGTTTGTTCCATACCAAGTGGGTGTAGGTATTGATTGCTTTCCCCTGGCCTGTGTAAAGGATTGCGTGGACTGAAGCCCAGACTGTTGGTAATTGATCTGCAGTGTTTGGGGTTTTCAAAATCAGAGTTTGGTACCTATTTATTATTGAAAGATGGAATTGTGGAGTCTAAAATTATATGTGAGACCAAACACAGCTGCATACTAATGGATCTTGGTTCTTTTTTAGATTGTGTACGGCAATTGTGGGTTATCGGCCTTCGTATAACTACTGGCCCCTGTGCTTTACCTTAGTTGCTAATAATGGCCTATAGCTATGCGTACCTCTGGATCTGTTGGATGTGAGATGGCTGGATTACAGTGGCATGTGTTGGTTCTAGGAGGGTGAGCATGTAGTTAGTTATGACACTTGCTTTCGGCTACCTGCCTTTTTACCGATTCACGAAGCTGGTAATAAGCTGGGGCATCACACCTATCAAACGTCTGGTTCCTGAGATGCAAAAGGACATCAATGCTTGGTTGAAGCTTTATCCAGATATAGTTGTGATATAGTCGGAGATGATAAAACATAAGTGTTGTTGGGAGGAAAAAGCACCTGGGGAAATTGTACGAGGCAAGATAAAAAGTAAACAATTTATGGCTAGTTTAGAAAGTAGACATTTATTTCATGAGGTCGAGGGTGAAGATGGGAATTATTTGTTCATCATGGTGCTCATCTTAATAAGGTTGATCTCAAGCTCATGATGTTGACTTTCAAGGAATGCGTGAAGCGGACCATGGTATTTATGAGGACAAAACAGCAGGAGGTTGCACTGTGTCAGATGATGAGGTGAGTCTCCAAGCCAAAGGTGAAGTGGGTTAGTCCCTATCCTACGGTGGTATGGCTATACTATCACATTAAGCCCTGTATGCAGGTTCAGAGCATAGGGGGCACTGTCTGTGGTCAGACTTCTCCCCTGAATTGTTTGTTTATTTATGGTTATAGTTTAGGTTATACGTCATTGTGTTCACAAATAAATGCAGAGGCCTGTTATCATCAACATTTTGTCTTGTTATTATGGGGTAACATATCACCAGGGCTGTTCTGTGCTTGGGTCATGGTGGTCTATGTACACCTTTAGTTGGGGTGAGGACTCGGAGCACATGACACAGCAGGACCAGGGAGATGAAAAGTGGCTAGCTGGGGGTGGAGCTAGCAACGAGTGAGGTGCCCGCAAGCCCATCCCAGTAGAAGAAAAGAAAGGGGGTTAATGCTAGGTTGGATTGTGCTTGTAGTATATGGTTGAGATATTGTTAATAAAAAAATAAAAAAAAGTAAATGTTTTATATGTTGTCACAACAGTGAATGGTGAGGTGAGTCATCGGGCCAGTAGTGGTGAGGCTGTACTATCACAGTAGGCCCTGGGTGCGGGATCTGGCATAGGAGGTACTGTCTCTTGCCTGCCCCACCCTAATTATTGTTTTATGTTTATTGATTATGGTTATCCGTCTAATGGTGGGGGACTATTTTCATCCAACAAGTTGTCTGGGTCGAGTTCTTATGGGTAACATATCACCTTGGCAGTGCTTGGATCATGTTGAGTCCTTTATCACAGTGAGTCACATGTGAGCAGCGGTTCTTCTTTATGCTGTGTATATTTTGATCCCTTTGGACAATTTATTTGCATGCCAAAGAGGCAATTTCTGAATAAGACGCCATTACTCTTAAATAAGGACTATATTAATCTCCCTAGGGCAATCTATTTATATTGAAAAATCATTTTAGGTAATAAAAATCATGGGATGTGTGATGGAACCATTAGCCATGACAGTTTTGACCTCCTGGGTAGCTCAGCATATCTAGCAGCCAGGAGGAGGAACAACTTGCAAACAGAATATGCTTGCAAACTCCTACTAAGCATTTTTTTTATAGATCTCCTACTTTGATTTGTTATTACTGCTATATGTGAGCATTTACCAGATAAAAAAATAAAACAACTAATGAAAGTATCTCTTTAAATCATATCCTAAGAAATAAATTAAATTAGAAGTATTGAAAAGAGTAATGTGATAGAAATGAGGTACTGAGGAAAGAGAAGGACCAGGTGCTGCTTTTGAACGTTTGTCCACAGACAAAGAAGTGATCAGTCTATAACTTTAATGGTAGGTGTGAGAGACAGAATAACAACAACAAAAAGCAATAAGGAAAAAGGCGTGTCAAAAAAGTTATAAACTGATTTGCAGGTCAGTGAGGGAAATAAGTATTTGATCCCCTATCAATCAGCAAGATTTCTGGCTCCCAGGTGTCTTTTATACAGGTAACGAGCTGAGATTAGGAGCAATCTCATAAAGGGAGTGCTCCTAATCTCAGCTCGTTACCTGTATAAAAGACAGCTGTCCACAAAAGCAATCAATCAGATTCCAAACTCTCCACCATGGCCAAGACCAAAGAGCTGTCCAAGGATGTCAAGGCTGGAATGGGCTACAAGACTATCGAGAAGCAGATTGGTGAGAAGGTGACAACAGCTGGTGCGATTATTCGTAAATGGAAGAAACACAAAATAACTGCCAGTCTCCCTCGGTCTGGTGCTCCATGCAAGATCTCACCTTGTGGAGTTTCAATGATCATGAGAACGGTGAGGAATCATCCTAGAACTACACAGGAGGATCTTGTTAATAAACTCAAGGCAGCTGGGACTATAGTCGCCAAGAAAACAATTGGTAACACACTACACTGTGAAGAACTGAAATCCTGCAGCGCCCGCAAGGTTCCCCTGCTCAAGAAAGCACATGTACAGGCCTGTCTGAAACTTGCCAAAGAACATCTGAATGATTCAGAGGAGAACTGGGTGAAAGTGTTGTGGTCAGATGAGACCAAAATCGAGCTCTTTGGCATCAACTCAATTCACTGTGTTTGGAGGAGCAATGCTGCCTATGACCCCAAGAACATCATCCCCACCATCAAACATGGAGGTGGAAACATTATGTTTTGGGAGTGTTTTTCTGCTAAGGGGACAGGACAACTGCATTGCATCACTGGACGATGGACGGACCATGTACCGTCAAATCTTAAGTGAGAACCTCCATCCCTCAGCCAGGGCATTGAAAATGAGTCATGGATGGGTATCCCAACATGACAATGACCCAAAACACACAGCGAAGGCAACAAAGAAGTGACTCAAGAAGAAGCACATTAAGGTCCTGGCATGGCCTAGCCAGTCTCCAGACCTTAATCACATAGAAAATCTGTGGAGGGAGCTGAAGGTTTGAGTTGCCAAACATCAGCCTTGAAACCTTAAAGACTTGAAGAGGATCTGCAAAGAGGAGTGGGCCAAAATCCCTCCGGAGATGAGTGCAAACCTGGTGGCCAACTTCAAGATACGTCTGACCTCTGTGATTGCCAACAAGGGTTTTGCCCCCAAGTACAAAGTCGAAGGCGTCAAATACTTATTTCCCTCATTGACCTGCAAATCAATTTATAACGTTTTTGACATGAATTTTTCTTGTTTTTTTCTGTTATTTTGTCTTTCACTGTTAAAATACACCTACCATTAAAATTATGGACTGATCATTTTTGTCAGAGGACAAATGTTCGAAATCAGCAGAGGATCAAATATTTTCCCCCTACTGTATAATGCAGAGGGATGTAGGCAAGATACCCAGTCTCCATAAGAAAGTGCTCTAACAACATCTGGACAGGCTTCTAAATTATAGTGTTCCAATTAAAGTTATTGAAGGGTTCTAAAAAAAGATTTTGTGGTGGGCCCAACCTTTTTTCTTAAAATACTGCTCCGTTGGCAGAACTCCACTGAATAACGTGTAGCTCAACACCCCCTCAGAATTGGGATTTCAATCACTGCAGGCAGCTTTCACTTAAAGTTCCACTGCCATCCCATATTTATAATATGTCGTTTTGATGAACTACAATTAATGGACAGATTGTTTTTAGAAATATATAAAAATAAATGCAGCATTTAATTTTCAACTAATGTGTTTAATTGTTCCATTTGGGAAAATGATTTTCATTTTGTCCTAACATAATTAGTCACCTGGGTGGCACATAGGATATACAGACACCAGTACTACTACAGATGCAGGCAAAGTGTATGAAAGAAGGGGGGAAGAGGGGACTTTCTGTTGCTGTTGACTGCTGCGCTCTCCTTGCACAGATATTGCTCCCCTTATCCCCCTTCTTTCAAGTATAAAAATGTTCGATTTGCGTGCACAGCTCCCAAGGATCACTCATTTATGGGGGGGGGGGGGGGGGATTTGTGAGGCTGCAAAGGCGCAAGGGGGCCCAGGGGTGCCTTGGTCAGGAGGGTAAGGGAGAGGAGGGGACCCAAGGGAGGCTCTTCACTACCGGACATAATAGAAAAAAATTGGTACAAAAAATATATATATTTATTTAGAGAGCACTGCGGCCCCCAGAGAAGGGCCCGGTGCATTGCACTGGCCTGGCTGCACCAGTGGTAGATCCACCCATTTATATATACACTATCAGTAGGGTCTTGAGTGTGAATGAACAGAATAGAGCCAGCGCTTGCCATTGTAGCATATACTGCCTTAGGCCCATTGATACAGTACACGCGCCCCATTTACTTGAGCCCGACCATACCCCAGTTTATACCCCTCCTACCCCCTTGCTATATCCCATATCATAGGTTTATGAGTATTTATGATCATTAGAAAGTGTTGGGTACAATTACAGACAGAAATGGCACTACAATTCTGTAAAACTATTATTATACAGTACTGCACCATCATCTTCAGGCAGCCTGGCCCCTGAAAATGTGCTGTCCTAGGCCTAAACACACCACTGGAAATAGTTATAAAACTGTAGCTCTCAATTTTAGGAGAAAGTACTAACTCTTACTAAGCCCTCCACTAAAGCTGGAGTACATCATATGGAGTCTTATTTTAAAATGTGTGGCAACCTCATTAAATAACATGTTACACAGTAGTATATGGAACATATATTGATGTTACAGTTTCAGGTGACATTCAGACCTAAATATGGAAGACAGAGGGGCTGAGGGGCTGCTCATGCAGCTATAAAGCTTCACACATGTTTAGCTCTTAGGACTAGTTTTACATTAGTTTTCAAAAAATA
Organism: Discoglossus pictus; assembly: GCA_027410445.1. Taxonomy (NCBI): domain Eukaryota; kingdom Metazoa; phylum Chordata; class Amphibia; order Anura; family Alytidae; genus Discoglossus; species Discoglossus pictus. The sequence continues at coordinate 430,714,880 of CM050165.1, forward strand.
TCTTGTCTGTTTGTGTCAGTGTGGCCCCAAGAGCTGGCAATCACTCTACTGTGGGTGGGATTTGTACAGACGGGGGAGAGGAGGATGAGGGGGGAGAGGAGGATGAGGAGGAAGAGGAGGATGAGGGGGGAAAGGATGAGGATGAGGGAGAAAGGAGGAGGATGAGGGGGAGGATCAGGATGATAAGGGGGAATGAGGAGGATAAGGGGGAAAGGTGGCAGATAAGGGGGGAAATGGAGGAGGAGAAGGAGAATAAGGGGAAAGAAAGGAAGGAGGAGATTTGGAAGGGGTAATGGTGTCTAAAGGCGGTATGATTATGTCAGTATTTAGAATGTACCGCTTTAACATTCTAAATACTGAAATACTCATACGCCAGGAAGGTTAATGAACTCGTAGGCTTATATATATTCACGAAGGTGAGAGGTTTCTTTGTGAGTGAGACCTCTATAGTTTTTTATATATATTTACAAAGGTGAAACGTTTCTCTATTGTAGCGAGACCTATGGTTTCTATGGTATTCTGCGCAGCATATTTACTAAAGTAAGAAGATTCGACTTCATAGAAGCACATGTGGATTTAAGATGTTTATCTGCACTGGTGTAAAACCTCTCACCTTAATCAATATAGTCCTATGTATCATCAGTATTTCTAGGTTAAAAATACAACATCTCAATCACAGAGCATCCATACTTTACAGATCATCACCTTCTCCCTGATCTCTCTGACCTCTTAAATATAATCCATCACCTCCTCTCACTTTACAATAATGAGAACTCTCTAATTTCATACCAAACTCACAAACGATGTTCCTTACATCATCCTATACCGTATATGCCAAATGCCCCAAATAAATGATCTCACCTCCATTGCTTGTATGTTTGTTTCAACCAATATTTGGGATTTTTTCTCCTTCAGATCTTCTTATAGACCTTTCATATGAGCCATTGCCTTCAAACAGCTCTCTTCCTACACCCAACTGGAGATTATATTTTCCTCATAAGACAGCAACTTATATAGTGGTCAGGCTTTATGATGTCATCCACTATGACATACGTTGATGTCATCCACTGTGACATAGGGTGATGTAAGTCTGTGAGTTTCTATCCTATGTACTTTGGGAATTCACCATGGACATTGGATTCATAGCTCAAAGACAGGGCCGTCCTTCTTTTGCTAAATGTTAATCTGTATTTATCATTGTCTGAACCTAAATTATATACAGCGCTATGGAATATGTTGGCGCGTTATAAATAATCTATAATAATAATAATAATAATAATAATAATAATATCATCCACAGAGGAACAGTATCAGCATCAAATGAGCTTGTCTGCATGTGTGAGATTGTGGCCCAAAGGGCCTGATGAGCACTTTACTTTATGTGGGTTTCGTGCTATGACAAATGACAACTGGAAACATTAAATAAAAAACTAATTTTTTTTTTTATATTTTCACAACAAAAAAAATTACTAAAGAAGAATATAGTAAAAGCCCAGCTAGGTCACTGTCACCTTATACATAACTAAAGGCATCAAGTTTCTTGAGGTCACATTCCTTCTTGCAGTCCATTATAGTCTTTCAGCATCCTGGCTAGAGTTAGCAGCCAAAGATTAGTATAAGGAAAGATAACCAGCAAACTTTAATATGAAAAACAACAGTGATGTTTGGACTATATAGAATGGGAGTATCTAGAACTAAAGCTCCTATTGATGAGGGCGAAAGAAGAGAGTGCAAAAGCTGGCCTGCTGCTCAATTTTAAAAAGTCGAAGATCATAGCAAACAGCAATCTCAGTTCCTGGCAAATAGCCGGGGAAGTAGGGAAGGCAGTGACATATTTTAGTCTCTTCAAATGATGAAATTAAAAGATGTTTGCATCTGTGGAGGCAAGCTATGACAAACCTGGACAAGCTAGTAAAAAGTAAAGACATTACATTATCAACAAAGGTCTGCATGGTTAGAACTATGGTATTCCCAGTAGAAACATACAGATGTGAGAACTGGACCATAGAGAAGGCTAAGCACCATATAATTGACGCCATTGATTTGTGGTGTTGGAGAAAACTGCTTAGAGTCTCTTAGACTGCAAGAAGATCCAATCAATAAATACTACAGAAATTCAAGTCAAACTGCTCACTGGAAGGTTTGATCATGGAGCTCAAATATTTTGGCTATATCATGAGAATACAGAATTCCTTAGAGAAGACTCTGATGCTGGGAAAAAATGAAGGCACACAAAAAGAAGGGGATGGCTGAACCAAAGATGATAGATTAGGTCATTAAAGCAATGGACATGAGCTTGATGGAACTCAGAGGAGCACTGGCTGACAGATGTGGCTGCAGTCCATAGGTCACAGAGATTTAGGCATAACAACAACAAATCTAGGTTTTAATCTGCAGCATTGGCCTAGGCCTAAATACTGCACTACATTATAGCCTTTCAACCTTTTTGATTCAGAGTTGTGTGACCTCTTGGTTACCTGACTTAGAATCAAACCCAGCTCAACAGCTTTGGAAGCACTGAGTCATAACCACTGGACCACCAGGTAACCCGTTGGAAAGCACTGAGTCCTAACTACTGGTCCACCAGGGAACCCATTTTCACATTAGCATTTGCTATATATAGTGTTATTTTGTAATTGAAATTTTTATATAAATACATACATACATACATGCACACTCAACCATTAATATATACACATATACAAAAAAAAATATTTACTTTTACAATGATTTGAATAAAGTACATTTTATCTCCTGTTAAGTTAGATAATAATATGTCTGTAAGTGTGACTAACGCTAACGGTATGTTCCAGTGTCCTAATTCCTCTTTGTTTGTGAGGGCCGTCAGATAAACCTCAGATACCGACGGTTGAGAACCACTTAACTAGACTGTTACTGTAAAAAAATATAAGGAATAGTTTTTGTTTTGCTTCAATAAACCATAAATAAACCATAATTATATGCCTCGTGAACCCAAAAAATGCAGAAAAAAAGACTACTGAGTCCATTTTACCACAGTATATACTTATATTCTGTGTGTTTCAGCCTTGTAGTTAGTTTTATACATAGCATGTCTTTTAATTATAAAAATGCAACTTTTAATGCAGCAACACAAACTTAAAAATGTAAAATCACCAGTTTTTATCCAGTATCGAAAGTAAAATATTTTGGTTAAACAGTATATGTGGAAAGAAGAGAACAGGAGAAAAACTGCCTTTTGATGTTAATCTTGTTACTGGTCATACCGATCCACTTGGTATTCATAGCAGCGATACTGGAGATTCCCTCTCCAGTGGGCCACAGCATCTAGCTTCTTGGATAACTAGGTGGTCTCCCATCCTAGTACTGACCAGGCCCAATCCCACTTGGTTTCAGAGTGGTGTGACCTCTTGGTTTCCTGATTTAGAATCAAACCCAGCTCAACAGCTTTGGAAGCAATGAGTCATAACCACTGGTCCACCAGGGAACCCATTTGCACATTAGCATTTGCTATATATAGTGTTATTTGGTTATTGAAATTTCTATATAAATACATACATACATACATACATGCACACTCAGGGCCTCATTCAAATGGGATTTGGCCAATTGAATAGGGTTCTCTATAAGCACATAGCATATATTTTTAACAGATATTTTTAGTTAGTGAAGACCTTGCTTTGGGTTAGATGTTCACTAACTAAAAACTTCTGTAAAAAATATAAGCTTTTTGCTTATAGAGAGCCCTATTCAATTGGCCAAATTGCATTTGAATGAGGCCCTCAATCATTAATATATACACATATACAAAATACCTTAATTAAGAGAAATTAATATAATATTAATAATATAGTGTATGCTTTTGAATACTTTAACATACTTCTTTTGGATAGTATAACATATACACAGATTATATATTCAATCGATATTACAGATTTAAATCAATATATTTACTATTATTTTTCTACGATAAGGTCCATTAAGACCACAAAGCTTTGTATAATTCAACAAAATCTTTTTTCAAATAAGCATGTGCTGGGAAAAAGCTATGAAGAGTACTTTCATATGTGTAGTTAGAGAAAATAATAGTAGTTTTAATTGACTGCAGTTATCATATATATTCAATAAAAATCATCAGCAAATCAATACTACTTAAATATCTTCTTTAATCATCATTTGATTGGTCTTATAATTGACCTCTGCATTGATCATGGGATGATTTCTGGTGATTTGAGGATAGCCTGCCCTTTTCCCCTGAATGGCAGTTGTAGGTTCCATGGGCCCTCATTCAATTGCAATTTGGCCAATTGAATAGGGCTCTAAATAAGCACATAACATATTTTTTTGTAAAGAAGTTTTTAGTTAGTAAACATCTATCCAAAAGCAAGGTTATCACTAACTAAAAACTTCTTTAAAAAAAATATGCTATGTGCCTATTTAGAGCCCTATTCAATTGGCCAAATTGCAATTGAATGAGGCCCATGGTCCTTAAATACTTCCTTTTACCTTATTTTATATCTTTTATTCATCCTTCTTCTTAGTATATTGAATGATGTATTTATATTTTATTTGTTCCCATTCATATAGCCCATTACATCACTGGCAATGTTTTTACAGCTCATATTGTACAACAACAATACAAAATATATCCTTTTATGATGTACATTGAGATACTTATCGGCTTGTTAGAAAGTGATGTATTATACTTACTTAAAGAAAAAAAATGTTCTACTTCTGAGAAACCCTATAAGTGCTGAAGGGCAAATAAGTTGATGAAGATCAGTCTGAATCCTCCTCTCTGCATTATTGAGTTCATTATTGAAAGCTTCCTATTCATTTTACTGATAGTGAAACTCAATACTTATTGAATAGAGGTCCAAATCAGATAAGTAAATGTTTATTGCTAAATCTCTCCATTTAGATAGAACAAACTTTTCTTAAATTGTAGCATCAGCTCTTCTGAAAATAACTTGGTCTCCCTGTTTATCCAATAATTGAATTGTAAGATAAAATATTGTTAGGGGATGTGAAATGCTGTTTGCTATTTTTATGTAGTCATGAAAATGCAGAGCTATTAAAAAATCCATAATATTGTAGTTGGTTTCGACTGATTTTTTTTTCTATTTCAGAGTGTCCGCAGTAAGCAAAAGAAAAAATGAGTAATTTTAACAATTATTAAAAACAGATTACTGTTGAGAAATAATTTGGTTCATTTAAACAGCAATTGAAATGAAGTATAAATTGTAAATGTAATCATTGTGATGCACAAAAAATGAAGTAGTTCAAGGGACAACACTAAGGCAAAAAAAGACTATGGGCCTCATTCAATTGTGATTTGACTTATTGAATAGGGCTCAATATAAGCACAGAGAATATTTGTTTACAGAAGTTTTTAGTTAGTGAAGATCTTGCTTTTGGATAGAAGTTCACTAACTAAAAACATCTGTTAAAAAATATGCTATGTGCTTATATATAGCCCTATTCAATTGGGAAAATAGCAATTGAATGAGGCCCTATATATATATATATATACTGTGACCCTCATTCAATTGTGATTTGGCCAATTGAATAGTGCTCTAAATAAGCACATAACCTATTTTTTATATATAAGTTTTGTAGTTAGTGAAAACCTTGCTTTTGGATAGACGTTTACTAAGTAAAAACTTCTTTAAAAAAATATGTTAAGTGCTTATTTAGACCCCTATTCAATTGGCCAAATTGCAATTGAATGAGGCCCTAGGAAATTGCTCATCAAAAATGACGGCAATAACATTTGAAGCCTGGCAATGCTGTTTGCCACACAATGCAATGTTCTGCCCTCTCTGAGCACCTTCGGCGCTCATTGCAAGCCTCTCCTCCCATCTACTTCACCGCTCATTACAGGCCTCGGCAACTTGCAACTTTTGTGTTTGGGAATGCCATGTGTCTCTTTCCACCATCTCCTTGTCCCTTCCCTATGTCTTTCTCCTCTGTGTCTCTGCTCAATCTCTGTGTGGCGCACCCTGACTGCCGTTGGTTTTATTTTCAAAGTCCTGCGTGCCTGGCGTTGTTGGTGTAAGTGTTACAAGGGATGATGTTATGGGAAGAGGTCTTAGGAAGGGGGATGTTATGGGAAAGAGTCTAGGTGAGGGTCTCCAAGTGAGTTAGTACCTTGTTAGGGCCCGGCACCAGGGCCCTCCATGCTCTAGCTCCACCACTGGACTAACTATTTTGTCAATAACAAATTAATCACAAAAATGTCATAAAGCTAGTTTTTTAATTAGAAAAATAAATTGTGATGTCAGTTTGAATGTAAACAGCACATTCATCTGTTATGTAGAAAAGGAGAGAAAAGTGGCATTATACGTTTATAAAATCATTAAATAAGAAAACAGATACCTTCTGGGAGAATACTGGATCAATAGAAAGAGTTATTGAGTGACAATGACTAAATAGACGTCTGCCAGGTCTCTTATGCACATTATTCAGGAACAGCCAACAGTATTTAAATAAAACTTACATAGAATAATAATTATGCTATGTTTAGCAAATACATTTATTCCTGCCCTTACCTTCCTAATTCTGTAGCGATCTTGTGGTATTTAACTTTTTTATGAGACAGAAGTGCAGTAAATGTTTAAGACTCCTCAGCTTGCAGCACTGGAAGATTACACATAAGGAGTGTTTTCACCCCTGAGATAAAGGACCACCGTACTTAAAGAACAAATGCATGCAACAAACTAACAACATTAACACTTGTGTAAGCTATGCCATTTTTAGAAAATATAATCGATTTTGAAGATTTTATATGTAGTAGTCTGTAGTAGGACTACGGGCTTGGATGAACCCATTCTCCAAGCCTGGCAGACTTGTGGCCACAAGTGACAGTATTGGCTAGCAGCGATGTGCCAGCTAGCCAATGTACTACATGTCATCCTCATGTTCCCCAATGTGTCCCCTATCAATTACAGCACTGTACAGTGGCAACTAACATTAACCCCCCCATGCTGCGGGGTCCCCATCAGGACCCCCGGAGGGTCCCCACATTAACCCTTGCAGTGGGGGTCCCATTAAAAATTAAAATTTCCCGCCCACGCGGGTGCTGAACGGATCTTAAAGGTTTGCGTGAGAAATAAAGAATTACCCCCCCCCCGTCACCTTCAATTAACCCCAGCATTCATAGGGTCAATATAGACCCCCATGAGACCAAAATTAACCCCCTCAGTCCAATAAGGGTCTACATAGACCCCTAAAGGACACTATTAACCCCTACGTTAACCCCATAAGTGCCATGAGGGTCCTCCAAGATCCTCATGACAATGTCTAAGCACTACACTACACTATTAACCCTAACTATACTCCATTAACCCATTAATCCTAACTATACCTCATTAACCCATACTAAACCCTATTTAACCCTAACTGTACCTATCTAACCCTAACTGGGCCTATCTAACCCCTTCTAGCCCTATTTAACCCCATCACATATGGGGGTCTATACAGACCACCATAAGCCTCCATCTAACCCCATCACTTATGGAGGTCTATACAGACCCCCATAAGCCTCCATCTAACCCCATCACTTATGGGGGTCTATACAGACCCCCATAAGCCTCCATCTAACCCATCACTTATGGGGTCTATACAGACCCCCATAAGCCTCCATCTAACCCCATCACTTATGGAGGTCTATACAGACCCCCATAAGCCTCCATCTAACCCCATCACTTATGGGGGTCTATATAGACCCCCATAAGTCTCCATCTAACCCATCACTTATGGTCATCTATACAGACCCCCATAAGCTTCCATCTAACCCCATCACTTATGGGTGTCTATATAGACCCCTATAAGCCTCCATCTAACCCATCACTTATGGGGGTCTGTACAGACCTCCATAAGCCTCCATCTAACCCCATCACTTATGGGGGTCTGTACAGACCCCCATAAGCCTCCATCTAACCCGTCACTTATGGCTGTCTATAAAGACCCCCATAAGCCTCCATCTAACCCATCACTTATGGGGGTCTCTACAGACCTCCATAAGCCTCCATCTAACCCCATCACTTATGGGGGTCTGTACAGACCCCCATAAGCCTCCATCTAACCCGTCACTTATGGCTGTCTATAAAGACCCCCATAAGCCTCCATCTAACCCATCACTTATGGGGGTCTCTACAGACCTCCATAAGCCTCCATCTAACCCCATCACTTATGGGGGTCTATATAGACCCCTATAAGCCTCCATCTAACCCATCACTTATGGGGGTCTGTACAGACCCCCATAAGCCTCCATCTAACCCGTCACTTATGGCTGTCTATAAAGACCCCCATAAGCCTCCATCTAACCCCTCACTTATGGGGGTCTCTACAGACCTCCATAAGCCTCCATCTAACCCCATCACTTATGGGGGTCTGTACAGACCCCCATAAGCCTCCATCTACCCCGTCACTTATGGCTGTCTATAAAGACCCCCATAAGCCTCCATCTAACCCATCACTTATGGGGGTCTCTACAGACCTCCATAAGCCTCCATCTAACCCCATCACTTATGGGGGTCTATATAGACCCCTATAAGCCTCCATCTAACCCTATCACTTATGGGGGTCTATACAGACTCTCATAAGCCTCCATCTAACCCCATCACTTATAGAGATGTGAATGTCATCTGTGGATGAGCAGGTGGCAAGTGGCACTAGTGTCGCCTACCTTGGAAGTGCTCCATGGGGTGGTAACATCCCTGGTAATACACCCGGATAACCGAAGTTTTTATCGAGGGTAGAAAAGGATCAAGTTTGGTAACAGCTTCCAAATGGGCTAGCTTAGAGGATCGTTCGGTGAAGGGCCAAGTAAGGCCTGTAGGAGAAGTAAATAGGTAAGCCCAAAAGTAGTTTGCTGGAATAGATAAGCTAAGGGCTTCTGGCTTAATTATTCATGATTTTAGCTGGTCGAGGTCATGAGTAGGTGGAGTTTTAGTGTTAGGGGCTAGGGAGGAAGGCGTCTGGCCATGGCGTTTTTTGGGGGGAGTTGTATGCCGCAAAGGTATTCTGCTGCCTTCTCCATGGGGGTGGTGAGCGGAGTCGCCGGGACAGTGGTAAAGTGGGTGTGATCCTACCCTACGGGGGTACGGATGTTCCATCACGGTAGGCCCTGGACGAAGGTTCAGGGCGGAGAGTGTACTGTCTTGGGTCAGGCTCCTCACCTCACTTGTTTATGTTTACTTAATTAATGGTATTGTTGTTATTATGTGATTTTGGGTTTACCAATAAACACCGTGGCCAGTATGTTACCCCAAAAAGTGGTTGTGTCTAATTATTTACTTAGAAGGCTCAGAAAGTGTTTTGTGCCAAATGAATTATTCAGGAAGCGAGTTGTGCCCAAAATGTCATACGGACATACCCACTGGGCCGTGCTCAGGTCATGTCATTCTGCAGTCCATGGGGTCACAGAGAGTCGGACATCGCTGAACCACTAAACAACAACATTTTTTTCTAGAAATGGAATTAAAAATGGAAAACTATCTTCAGTAATTTACTATTTATTGCATATTAGCATATATTATTGCTGTGATATCACAATAATTTGGTGTACTTTAAGTAGAAATCAAACATTTCTCTAACATATATCATAGTTACAAGGTGAAATGTGACAGTGATTTAACGCATTCACTTTTACAATATCCTTTCTGCTTCTTCAGTTTAATCATGAAGTGGTTGCACAGCACAATGACAGGTCAAATACCATTTTCTGAAAAGCTGTTCAAGGGCTTCTTGTGGTTTGTGAAGATTCCCTGGTGTCTGTGACAGATAGGAAGCTATGTGAGAATTGTCATGGATTAGTTGATGGTAACGTCAAGAATTTCAAGACAGGATTCGGCTCATGCATAAAGTTTTCAGGCGGCAGAAAAGTTCTCCAACTCTCAAGAATACATTTAAATGACTTTCAATATTTCAATATTAAGCACTATTTCATTCAACCTCATCGGTCAAACATTGAAAACATGATATCTAAATCTATGTTTTATTGACATGTTTAAAATCCATTACATACCTGTAATATAATCCCAACATTCCCCTTTATTTTGTCAAAAATACTTTTGAATTGGTGTTACCCTGATTACAAAATAATGATAGGTTCACCTGAGCGAGGTAGAGCAATAATCATTTACTTGGTGCACTCTTGAACAGGGAAGTAAGTATCCTTATGTAAAACATAACTTTTAATTGCTCTTGTGAAAAATTAGAATATAATTATGAGTAGAAGCCATTTTCTTTGAAATTTGATTATTTGTGGTGGTTCCTAAGACAGCCTGACCTATATATAATACGCTTGAATTTATACAGAATGTATTCTGCAATTAACCAACAAATCTGCTGTATTCTCCTAATAAGTAGTTCTCTAACTAAAATGGATAAGTTGGTCATGTTCTTTTGTAATAAAAGTTTCCTGTGGGTGGTTGGTAAGCTCTATACCAGACCCCCTGACAATAATCAATAAAATACCCCCCCCCCCTGCAATAATCAATAAAATCTGCTACCTAACGCGTTTCGCATGCTTGTTTGTTTTTTTTCAAAGTGAGAGAAACACAAATGGCAACAAACAATTTCAAATCCACCAAAACAAAAGTTACACTACATGGCCAAAAGTATGTGGACACCCGACCCTCACACCCATATGTGCTTTTGAACATCTCATTCCAAAACCATGGGCATTAATACCAACTTGGTTCCCCTTTTCTGCTACAACAGCATCTACTCTTCTCGGACACCTTTCCACTAGATTTTGGAACATGGCTGCAGGGATTGGAGTAGCTCTAGCATGGCAGACATGTGACAAACGGACCTGTTGGGAAGATGGCATCCTATGACAGTGCCATATAAAAGTCACTGAGCTCATCAGTATGACCCATTTTCCTGCCAATTTTTGTCTATGGAGAGAACATGACTGCGTGATTGATTTTATGCACATTTTAGAGATGGGTATGACTAAAACAGCCAAATCCACTGATTAGAAGGATTGTCCATATAAGTTTGGTTATTTTATACTTTTATATGCAATAGCACACTTTGTGATGTTTATACATGTATGTAAAACTGTGGATCTTGTCTTGCTCCATGCTGACATTGGATATTTTTTCCAAGTTCATGCTCTATTTCCTATGGAGAAAAACTGAGATGGCAGTCCTCAGGTGAGAAGACGCTTAGTAAATTCCCCCAATGTTGATTGTTACAGTTTCTCAGTTGCTACCAAAATCATATATTTTCAATAACATCTTAAGTAGAAGCAGATTACTCACTTTCTGAGCATTTTTTTAAGTTTGAAATTTGTAATATATTTGATTTAGCAAAGGAAAATGAATTTAATCTGATTTAAATGTATCCAGACCAATGGTCTATGATTTTGGGGGATCATGTGGCAAATTGTGTATTATTAAAACTGTGCCTTTAATGTGTGAATCTTAAACAAACATTTTTATATTAACCTTAGTAAATGTATTGAGTTGTTTTTAGATGTTGGTACATATCGTTCAGTAAGACACAGATTATTGGATTGATGTCTACAAGTGATGGAATATGGATTGACAGAGCACTGACCTCTGGTTAGGAGCCTAAAAGCAGGAACAATTGATTGAAAACTTTGTCCTTGAATGCCTGGGTAGAAAGTATTAGTGCTGGGTGGAAAATAGGAACCTGTCCTTTATTTTAAAGAATTTTGGTCTGACTGTTTAAAGGGACTCTGTCACCCCAAAATCAATAATAATAATAATAATAATAATAATAATAATAATAATAAATAATTATAGTGTTTTTTTAAGTTATTCTTAAACAGGCTAAATGTTATTTTATCCATTTTTTTCTAAATTGAATAAGTCCTGGGAATTCCATGTTGTTCTTCATTTATATGCAAATATACAAATTATGCATAAATAAATCAACTTCCTGTTGAGGTGACGTCCCTTTAATATAGGGGTCTGTAAACATCTACATTTTCCATTTACTATTAATAGGGACCCTAGTCAGATTTGGGGCCATTCTTTAAGCAAGCCTTCCTGAAATGAGGTATCCCTTGGGGATCATAGGTTGCCTTATTGCTCCCCATCTGATTTAGCTTTTGCTTTAGGGTGACTCTTTTTGTATTTTAACATTTGCTGTGTTGTAACAATAGATTCCACAATAAAGTTTTTCCCTATTTTTTTTATATGTTAGTTTGTACACGGATTTGGTGTTAAGCAACTGGGAAGGATAAGGCTTTCATTTTGTTAGCTCTCAAATCTTCAACTAATCCCTGCCTTTAATTTCCAGACTAAGTTGCACAAAGTACACATAGTACACAACACAATGCACTGGACTGAATATACACACAGTAGATGGACAATGGAATGGATTGGACTGCACTGAGCACCTACACAGTACACAATGCAATGGCCTGAAATGGACACAAACACAGTACATAACACAATTGACTGGACTGGAAACACAATACAATGGAGTGGATGGATCGCACATACACTATACATCACAATGGACGGGACTGAAAACATACACACAGTACACAATACAATAGACGGGATTGAACACACACAGTACACAACAAAATAGACTGGACTGAGCACACACAGTACACAAAACACTGTATTGGACTAAATGCACACACAGTACAAAACACAATAGACTGGACTGAACAACTGTACACAACACAAAGGATGGGACTGAGCAAACACACAGTACACAACACAATTAACTGGACTGAACACACACAGTACACAACACAATGGATGGGATTGAGCATACACAATAGACTGGACTGAGCACACACAGTACACAACGCACTGTATTGGACTGAATACACACACAGTACAAAACACAATAGACTGGACTGAACAACTGTACACAACACAATGAATGGGACTGAGCAAACACACAGTACACAACACAATGGAGGGGATTGAACATACACAGTACACAACACAATGGATGGGATTGAGCATACACAATAGACTGGACTGAGCACACACAGTACACAACATACTGTATTGGACTGTATACACACACAGTACAAAACACAATAGACTGGACTGAATAACTGTACACAACACAAAGGATGGGACTGAGCAAACACACAGTACACAACACAATTAACTGGACTGAACACACACAGTACACAACACAATGGATGGGATTGAGCATACACAATAGACTGGACTGAGCACTCACAGTACACAACGCACTGTATTGGACTGAATACACACACAGTACAAAACACAATAGACTGGACTGAACAACTGTACACAACACAATGGATGGGACTGAGCAAACACACAGTACACAACACAATGGATGGGATTGAACATACACAGTACACAACACAATGGAGGGGATTGAACACACACAGTACACAACACAATGGATGGGATTGAGCATACACAATAGACTGGACTGAGCACACACAGTACACAACACACTGTATTGGACTGAATACACACACAGTACAAAACACAATAGACTGGACTGTACAACTGTACACAACACAAAGGATGGGACTGAGCAAACACACAGTACACAACACAATTAACTGGACTGAACACACACAGTACACAACACAATGGATGGGATTGAGCATACACAATAGACTGGACTGAGCACACACAGTACACAACGCACTGTATTGGACTGAATATACACACAGTACAAAACACAATAGACTGGACTGAACAACTGTACACAACACAATGGATGGGACTGAGCAAACACACAGTACACAACACAATGGATGGGATTGAACATACACAGTACACAACACAATAGAGGGGATTGAACACACACAGTACACAACACAATGGATGGGATTGAGCATACACAATAGACTGGACTGAGCACACACAGTACACAACATACTGTATTGGACTGTATACACACACAGTACAAAACACAATAGACTGGACTGAATAACTGTACACAACACAATGCATGGGACTGAGCAAACACACAGTACACAACACAATGGAGGGGATTGAACATACACAGTACACAACACAATGGATGGGATTGAGCATACACAATAGACTGGACTGAGCACACACAGTACCCAACATACTGTATTGGACTGTATACACACACAGTACAAAACACAATAGACTGGACTGAACAACTGTACACAACACAAAGGATGGGACTGAGCAAACACACAGTACACAACACAATTAACTGGACTGAACACACACAGTACACAACACAATGGATGGGATTGAGCATACACAATAGACTGGACTGAGCACACACAGTACACAACGCACTGTATTGGACTGTATACACACACAGTACAAAACACAATAGACTGGACTGAATAACTGTACACAACACAATGCATGGGACTGAGCAAACACACAGTACACAACACAATGGAGGGGATTGAACATACACAGTACACAACACAATGGATGGGATTGAGCATACACAATAGACTGGACTGAGCACACACAGTACCCAACATACTGTATTGGACTGTATACACACACAGTACAAAACACAATAGACTGGACTGAACAACTGTACACAACACAAAGGATGGGACTGAGCAAACACACAGTACACAACACAATTAACTGGACTGAACACACACAGTACACAACACAATGGATGGGATTGAGCATACACAATAGACTGGACTGAGCGCACACACTGCAATCTTGAAGGAGGAATGAATGAACGAGATGTAACTGTCAGTCCTTAAATGACATCTCCACGTCACTCAAGATAAATCTCCACCACCTATTCTAGTGACACTCCTGCAGACCTATCCCGACATGGGGAGATATCTCAGAGTCAAAAATTTAAATCTGAGGTCCGTGCCATGAAATCTGGGACATCCTGCACCCTAAATAAAAAAAGCAGAACATGTAGGTAAATCCTTAGCAAGCACCTTATCCTGGTGTAATATTGCTAAATGCAGACACAAAGCATGACAATATTTGTTTGCATCAGCATGCCCCTTTGCTATTTATATGGCCTTAGGTCACAGCTGTGAAACATGGCACGCTGCATGAGAGAGCACAAAAAGAAAGGGGTAATTCCAGAATGTGAGAATCTTTTTTCTGGAGGTTACTTACAAAAAGTGAAGACTATATTTTATATGACATTTACATCGAGGATAATGAAGTCACCTAGTTAAAGCATTTATATAAAATAAACAAATATGCCTAAAGAGGCCCTTTAAATAAAACAACAATTTCTTCCGAAGTACTGTATGACTTTAAGAGCTTCACAAGCGCTCCTGTCATTTAGAAGAAAATCCTAATGTATAATTTATCTGATGCAGTAACGGAGAGGTAACCTGAGCAGGTTAAATGAATAATACACCATTACAAAGAGGAAGGTATTGATATCTGCAGCTCTCGGAGTTCAAGGAATAAGAAGGTTTTTTAAGGCAATGCTCGATATGTTTGCCAAGAAGACCCACAGGATAGTAATGCCTTCTCTTTATTTCCTGGAAAGTTCTGTAAAGTAGCTGCAGCAGCGTATTGACCATATATTTTCTGTGCAAAAGAACAATTTAATTATAATTTCATCTTGAAATGTGCATTTTTTCATTAGATATAGTCCTATTTGTCAGCTGCAACCTAGATTTTGGAGAAAGTTTGGACAATATTTATCAATACTTCCTATATTTTCTACTTAGTCTATTTTTACGGAAGTATCAATATTAGTTAACCTTCTTATACTATTCTTTTGATATTAACGAAGGTATCATATTTACATTTTATTAGCAATATGATCAATTAAACATTAAACTGTTAAATAGAATAACAAGTACAACCATATGTAAAAGTAATTACTCTATAAAATACCTGAAATGTATATAATTGTGGAAATTAAGTCCTTGGCAAATCATTATATTAAGTGGTGGTATACAAAGAGTCATTTGGTTTTAACATAAATTTTAATTGTTCGTTTTTTAAATCCCTGATGCATAATAAAAGTTAATTTTTTAAAAGTAATAACCTAAAAGGTATATACTTTCTGTTGATCAATTTAATTGATCATATTGCTAATTTTATGGAAGCTGACTTTTAACAGCTATATTAAATATAACTCATACCTCACACCAGTGATGGAGCTAGAGGCCTTGATTCAAAAAATATGTTTTTGTAAAAAAAAAAATTGCACTGGGGCCCGCCAGAACCAAATCACTCAGTGCTCCTCCTCCAGACCCCTTTCCATAACTGCTCCACTGCCATAACAGCAAACCTTCCCAAGACCCTGTATAAGTATCACCTCTGGACAACACTCAACCCCTCTCAGCACCCACCTCACATAGCACCCATTGCTAGCTCCTTTCTTACGTGCCGCACAGGACCCCATTCCATCTGTATTTTGCAGCCCTTGCTCTTTCACCTCTCCCCTGCTACACATCCCCAGCATGCTGAACTGCTCCACACTGCCACCTCTTGGAGCATCAGTAGAAATGCTAATATTTAAACAGGCACACACCAATTTCAGACCAGGGGGTATGCAGCCAAGGCACCAAAGTGTTCAGATTGGCCCGAGGTGGGCCCAGGGGACTATGGTGGGTTGGGCTGGAAGGGTGCCTCATAGGGCCCATACACTGCAGATAAAAAAGAATTAAATGCAAAAAAAAAAAAGAATTACACAGCGCTGCCCCATATTTAAAGGCAAACCCCTTTATTGCACCCCTATGTATCACTTTCTCCAATTGCCCCTGTTTTCTCTTAATGTCTAAGTAAATGGTAACTGAAATGTTAGATATTGTTCTCACTTCTTATCCACTTGCTATAATCACAAAAAACCTGAGAGAGTAAATAGCAATAGCTTATGACAAAGATACGACATAAAGCTTGAAGGGGAAATTAGAAAACGCAGGTTGACAGACAAAAATAGCAAATATCTTTTTTTTAAATAAAATAATTATTTGATAAAGTGTTTCTTATTACATATATTTTAAATCATACCTGGAATCTTGCTGCCACCTCATAAATAAGCCTTTATGGTATTTTAAGCATCTACCATTAGATCAAAATAACCCTCCACATTCCCCTGACACATTGTTAATATCGATATATGTTCTGATCCTCAGCCATGCCCAATTTATTAAATTAGAATGATAACACTGAGCTAGGTAAGTTACGAGTTAACTGCAGCCTTTCCAGCCATTACTATTCAAACATCTAGCTTCATATTTGCAAAGGTGCTGTTGTTGGGATCTGTCTTGAAGCTTACTGTATATTTTAAGTAATCTTTATTCCACTAGTTGACACTCTTTGCCGGAGTGCTTTTCCTGAAGAAGCCCTATAGTGTGTGAAACGCGTAGAGATATTTCCACAATGATTGCTACTACATTGTCCTGGTAATTCTAAATTCATCATATTGCAATGCCATCTGATCTGGAAACACAGCGTGAACTAAGAGAGGCAGCTACTGGATGTCACATTTAATGGATGTTTATGTACATAGCTCTGTACTTGTTTAACTCAAGGACAAACCAATTACTGTAAATACATGATGCAATTTCTTTACTTTCTATGGTATGAGATATAATCAATTTTTGTGCATTTCGTCTTGTAGTCTTATTTTCTTTATTCAGCATCTCTGGCTGACATGTTTATTTTTCATGGGATCTGTTCCAGTTATCCTGACTTATAAGTGATACACCGACCTGGTGAACAAAGACTTTGGGTTGTAAGTAAAATGTTTTATAATAATAAATACATTTATAATTGAAACTTTTATATTCAATATTTCTTTAACAGCAGGTAATTTACCTTTGCTCCTAACAGGATCAGAAACTTGTAAGGAATTGTGGAATCAGATAAGATCTCTATTCAGCTCTGTTGAGAGATGATAATTTGAATAGCGACCTGACAATAGAAATATATAGAAGAGTAAGCCCCAGCAAGATAACCACCATCAAGCTGCACGCAGACTGAAAGCATTTTGCTCTTGATGAAATGTATGGGTCTGTGTCATGGCTATAATGTCATTGTTCTGCATTTCTGTGTAATAATACTGAAATGATTACCCCTTCCAAAATAGCACGGGGTGTGTCCAGGACAGATGTGGATTCCACAGATGTTCTAATAGTCTTTTGTAATAGCTAGCAATCCTCTAAATTGTTTAATCGAAATAGAAAAAAGGGGATTTCCTATATGTCGGGCACATACTTGTTATTACTTATGCTTTAAAAGCGCAACTAGAATAGTAGAGTTAAAATGACACAGATTGTGTGTTTGCGTCATTCAGTCGTGTCCGATTCTCTGTGACCCCAAGGACCTCAGCATACCATGCTGATCCACTTGGTGTTCATGTCAAAGATACAGGAGTGGGTTGCCAGTTCCTTCTCCAGTGGGCCACAGATACAGCTCCTGGCATTCCTAGGTGGTTCCCCAATCCTGACCAGGCCCGACCCCATGGCTTCAGGGTGGTGTGACCTCTTGGTTCCCTGACAGGAATCAAAACCAGGTCGCAGTGGGGAAAGCACTAAATCCTAACCACTGGACCACCAAGGAACCCCACATGACACAGAGAAGGTTCCAAATATTGTATCATGAAAACTATAACAAGTACTTTATCCAATTGAATGTTATTAATAATTAGATTATCCTACAGTAAAACAGCATTAAAGATTGCAATATTTATCTGTCAATCAGACTTTCTGATCCACCCACAAACCAAGATTGTAATTTTTTATTAATAAGAGATCATTTCTATAACAAGAAGAAACAAGAAGAAATTAATCAAACTAACACTGGGCCTCATTCAATTGCAATTTGGCCAATTGAATAGGGCTCTATTCATATTTTTTTACAGAAATTTTTAGTTGGTGAAGACCTTGCTTTTGGATAGAAGATCACTAACTAAAAACTTCTGTAAAAAAATATGCTCTGTGCTTATATGGAGCCCTATTCAATTGGCCAAATTGCAATTGAATGAGGCCCAGTGTTAGTTTGATTAATTTCTTCTTGTTTCCTCTGGATTTCACATTATTCCACTCCTATAAACAAAATGAACATGACATTTAGATGATGGGATGATTAGACCGTTGTATGTTTATAGGATTAGATCAGCACTTTCTATTGAACCACACTAGCACAGAGATGCTCTTTTAATGATCTCTGTTAATGTCATATTTACAGTATGCATTTTTTTTTATTTCCATAGTTTTTTTATTAAAGACATTTGTAAATTGTTAACAGTTCCTGTCAAGTATATAAAAAAAAAAAAAAAAAAAAACATAAGGAACCATGAATACTAATTGTCCTGTTACTTTTTTTTCTTAATTTTATAAAGATTTCTGGCAATGATTGAATGACTTTGAATCCTCTTTCCTTTTTTCTCCCTAGTAAAGTTAGTCAAAGTTATTAGCTAATTTCAAAGGAGCTGTATGTAGGAGAAAAACAGAACACCAAAGTTAACCATTTACATAATAACATGACAATACAAAAAAATCTAAAATACACATTCAAAGTGAAAAAAAAAACAAAACAAAAAAAAAATAATGAAAGAGGAGAAAGAAAAATTTGGCAAATTGGCGTCCTCCTGTAACCATTAGGCGATAATACTATTGGTGAGGGTTTAACAGTTTCTTTTTACCTCAAGTTCCAGTTCTCAGTCCGCGCCAAGGCTCAGGCCGCTCCAGTCTCTGGCTCCCCACCAACCAGGAAATGGAGGCGTCCTACTGTCTGGGGAAGCCAACCAGGGTTTCCATATTTGTAAAAAGAGGGGAATGTGTCTTTTAAAACGTGTGTCAGTCATTCATTGATGAATATATAATTAATCTCGTTTTTTAAATCCCGAAATTGGAGTAAGGGATATTTCAAATTCCTGGCTATAATATTTTTAGTCGCTAACATGATCAGTTGGAACAGTTTGTTTTGAAGAGAGTTTTAATGTTGAGAGGTGTAACGTGGTATTAAATAGTCTAGAGGTTAGTTGAATAGTTTTTTGTCCACACACGTTGGACAATTGGGCATGACCACAATGTATACAATGCCTTCTGAGTGGCTTCCTCTAAAGCAAGCCTTACCTCCCTGGTTTGTAGTTTTATACATTTTTAGCGGGGTGAAATATGCTCTATGTAAAATTTTATAGAGGTCTCTAGAAGACTGTAACTCATGGATCTTTTTGAAAGGTTGGAGCATGCTTCGGTCCATTTACTAGATTCCCATACCTGGCCTAAATCTTTCTCCCATTTAAGCATCTAAGAAGGCTTTTGTTCAATGGCTGGTGTGTTATGGATATCGTAAAAGAGACCCGAGAATCCCTTTAGCAAGGGGGAGGTTTTGACAGATAGTAGTTAACAGGATGATTTTGGGGGCCACATGTTTTGGTTATTGTTGTTACCCCATGAATGATTCTTTTGCGGGGTGTTAAAACCTCTCTGCATAAACTGGTTATTCCTAAACCAGATGCTTAGTCTATCTAATTTGGATGAGATCCACCAATGACACGATGTATCTGCATTTTGTAAGCTGGGGCGAGAGAATATTGAAGTGAGAGGTGAGGTGGGATGGACCAGTTGACCCCTGGAGTTAGCCCTCACCCAGGTTTTCAGTGTTAGGTTGATCGTTGGATTGGAGAAGTTTGAACATGGAAAACAAATGATCGTATCCCAGACTCATTTGTGAATTTTCCATAAATCTCCAAATTGTCTGATGTTTTACTGAGTGGGCCATTGGTAAAAATGCTAATTGAGCTGCTCTGTAGTAAATCCTCAAGTTGGGACACGAGAGGCCTCCCTTGGTTCTATGCCTGTGTATCATTTTCATAGCAATTCTGGGTCGTCTATTCCTCCAGATGAACCAGAATATCAGTATGCATTTTTAAAGAACCAAATTGTAATGACTAACATATTTCAATAAATAAAAAAAGAATAAATATAGACTTAAATTTTTACTATTATATGCAAATATTGTGCACATTGTACATTCATTAATAATTTAGCTGCTTTTCTGGCAGGGATGTACCTTTCAAACTGATAATATTTCCATTAGTCCTATCCATTGTACCAGAAATGTCATCTTTCAAAAGAAACAACTGTATTCTTGCATGTTTTCAAGTGGCCCACCAGCTTTTTGAAGCGGATAAACGGAAATAACAATGGCACCACCTACTACCACATAGATACATATTAAAATTAAAGATCCATTATGTGATGTAAAATACATATTTTGTAAGACTGGCTAAGAGCCTAATTAAAAAGGTTCTGATGCCTCTGTTGGACCCTGGAAGCAACCATGATACTTTGATAAAGGTTATGGGTGTGAGAGGGCCTTTTACATTTCTAAAGAGTGTCTTGCAGTTATACTATAAAGCTTCCTGCTTCTGGGCATGTGTGAGGAAAGGGATAGGTGTCAAATACTAAAAGCTCCAATGAGCATAAGGACTCATCATTTTAGATGTCATGAGGGTCCATAGTGATTCTCAAAGCAGGGAGATAAAATTAGGTACTGTGGGGTCCATAGATATCCCACAGAGATATAAATAGGGGTCCTGAGAGTCTTTAGGGTCCCCATAAGAGATGGTTAATAGGGTGTTGATTTGGATCTCCATGGGGCACTTACAGTGCCTTGCAAAAGTATTCACCCCCTTGACTTTTTACCTATTTTGTTACATTACAGCCTTAAGTTCAATGTTTTGATAATCTGAATTTTATGCGATGGATCAGAACACAATAGTCTACGTTGGTGAAGTGAAATTAGAAAAATATATACATAAAACTATTTTTCGAGAAATAGAAAACAGAAAATTGGCATGGGTGTATGTATTCACCCCCCTTGTTATGAAGCCCATAAAAAGCTCTGGTGCAACCAATTACCTTCAGAAGTCACATAATTAGTGAAATGATGTCCACCTGTGTGCAATCTAAGTGTCACATGATCTGTCATTACATATACAGCACCATCAAATCTATCATAACCAAATGGAAAGAACATGACACAACAGCAAACCTGCCAAGAGACGTTCTCCCACCAAAACTCACGGACCGGGCAAGGAGGGCATTAATCAGAGAGGCAGCCCAGAGATCTAAGGTAACCCTGGAGGAGCTGCAGAGTCCACAGCAGAGACTGGAGTATCTGTACATAGGATGATAATAAGCTGTACGCTCCATAGAGTTTGCCTTTATGGCAGAGTGGCCAGAAGAAAGCCATTACTTTCAGCAAAAATCTAAATGGCACATTTTGAGTTTGCGAAAAGGCATGTGGGAGACTCCCAAAATGTAAGGAGGAAGGTGCTCTGGTCTGATGAGACTAAAATTGAACTTTTCGGCCATCAAAGAAAACGCTATGTCTGGCGCTAACCCAACACATCACATCACCCAAAGAACACCATCCCCACAGTGAAACATGGCGGTGGCAGCATCATGCTGAGGGGATGTTTTTCCGCAGCCGGGACTGGGAAACTGGTCAGAGTTGAGGGGAAAAATGGATGGTGCTAAATACAGGGATATTCTTGAGCAAAACCTGTACCACTCTGTGTGTGATTTGAGGTAAGGACGGAGGTTCACCTTCCAGCAGGACAATGACCCCAAACACACTGCTAAAGCAACACTTGGGGGGTTTAAGGGGAAACAAGTAAATGTGTTGGAATGGCCAAGTCACAGCCCAGACCTCAATCCAATAGAAAATCTGTGGTCAGACTTAAAGATTGCTGGTCACAAGCGCAAACCATCCAACTTGAAGGAGCTGGAGCAGTTTTGCAAGGAGGAATGGGCAAAAATCCCAGTGGTAAGATGTGGCAAGCTCATAGAGACTTATCCAAAGTGACTTGGAGCTGTGATTGCCACAAAAGGTGGCTCTACAAAGTATGGACTTTAGGGGGGTGAATAGTTATGCACAGTGACTTTTTCTGTTATTTTGTCCTATTTGTTGTTTTCTTCACAATAAAAAAAAATACATCTTCAAAGTTGTGGGCATGTTCTGTAAAGTAAATTATGCAAATCTTCAAACAATCCATGTTAATTCCAGGTTGTGAGGCAACAAAACCCAAAACATGCCAATGGGGTGAATACTTTTGCAAGACACTGTATTATTTAGGTTAAGTAAGAAGGTTAATGAGGGTTTAATGGGGCACGTCTTTTAAACCAGTGTGAATAATAATTTGATATAAGGTGGAAAAAGATAAAGTAGTGAAAGAGATAGTAGAATTTTTTTTATTTTGATGTCTCTTCTTTTCTCTGGAGGGATTTATGATACATTGAGAGGGACATTTACAGTTATGGACAGCAGTGTTTGCATCTTTTGATGCACGCTTCCTACTTCTGGGACTGTGAGGGGAATGGATGCAGTGTCAATTCAATCAGATCAAATGATCTAACAAATATTCACAAACTCTCCCTCTTCCATCCTCCTCCTCCCCACCATGCAGTAGTAGATAAAAACACACTTGCATGATCTAGCTCTCAGGAAGTGATGTAATAAAGACAAAATAAATTATTTTATTTATAAACAGAGTGTTTAAAATTTCAGATTTTCTCTTAAAATGTTTTTGTTCATTGATTACACAGCTGCTAAAAGTGTTAGTTTTTTACGTACTTCACAAACAAGTGTATTTTAACTCAAACTACACTGATCCTTTACTAAAACACATGATGCAATCAATACAAAACGTAAAGCAAAAAATATCACATAAAATGTGAAACATCTGTCAGGTGAGTGTGAGGCCAGGAATATGCGCTGAGGGAACGGAACGAGCTGACAACTAATCTATTGATAGCGACTGAATTTATTTTGATATTCAGGTGTTTTTATTACAATTGATTTCCTCTGCGATGTAAAAAAGCAATATGTTTACCGGAGACAGAAAACAGATATTGGTAAATCTCATTGTTAAAAAAAAAGATCAATCTGTATAGTTGTTACGATGTTCCTCCAAAATATCAGCAGAGTCCTAAGGAGCATTCAGACATCAGATAATGAGAAGGGAAGATAGAGAGAGAGAGAAAGAAGAGAAAGGAGGTAGAGACAAGGTGATTGTAGGAGGCAGAGATGGAGAGGAAAAAATGGGGAAGGCAATGGGAAGTGATTACTAGAGAAAGGTGGGAAGACTGGAAGGGTGGTACCATGGCTCCTTGCGTATGTCCTTCCTTGTGCTGCTTGTTAATCATGTATGTCTTGCCAAGTGCTACTTGCTCCTTGTGTCTGTCTCTGCCTGTTCTGCTTGTTCCTCATTTCTGTCTCTCCACCTGCTGCTTGTTCTTTATGTCTGTCTTGCCCCCTGCTGCTTGTTTTTGCCACAAGCCAGATATATGTAGCAAGATCAAGTCCTATTGGCACCCCAACTTTCGTGCGCACGACAAATGCGCGCAGACGAATGCACGAACCGATTAGAGCGCGGTCTAAAATAGCACGCCTGACATCTGCGCGCAGTCCGGCCTGAACTCTCCCTGTCACTACCCTGAGGTCAGCCCTCTCCCCTGCACGTCAGTTTCATGCCCTGCTCATATACATGTCTAACATACATTTCTCAAAGGACCATCCTCTCCTCTGTACCCCTGGCCCTGTACTATACACACACACTAGGGGCCTCATTCAATTGCAATTTGGCCAATTGAATAGGGCTTTAAATAAGCACATAGCATATATTTTTTAAAGACATTTTTAGTTAGTGAACCTCTTTCCAAAAGCAAGGTTTGTACAAACTAAAAACTTCTTAAAAAAAATATGTTATGTGCTTATATAGAGCCCTATTCAATTGGCCAAATTGCAATTGAATGAGGCCCTAGGTATATACACAGAGATATAAATTCCTTGGACATATCCTGGTATATGTACGCGTTTCTGTGCCTACGCCCATAAGTGGTTAGGGGTTTCGGGTTAGGGGGTTAGGGTTAAGCCCGGTAAGAGGTTAGGGGCTTAGGGTTAGGAAGGGAGGTTTAGGGGGTTAGGGGCTTAGGGTTAGGAAGTGAGGGTTATGCTAAGAGGGTAAGGCGCTTAGGGTTAGGAAGGGAGGGTTAGTTCTTGGAAGTGAGGTTGACAGAAATTGGAGGGAGGCTGAATGAGCAGGTGGAGGAGTCTCACGCTGGATGTTTTTTGATATGTTGGTAGGTGATAAATAAGAAGAGTAGTGAATGATGCCCAGTAAAATGAAGTATGGCTATTATGGCAGCTTCTATGCACTAGCACAGTCTGCTGCTACTGTTGTTAGTTTATTGCATACTTCTGAAGTATTACTTCAGACATATGTGATGTTTTTCCTAATCTTCAGTGTTGTTCTAAGACCCTGTCTCTGTTTGTAGAAAGGTTCACCCCATTGGTTTTATTGTACAGATTATAGTTTGCATATATTTATTCAATGATTCTGAACATCCCATTACAAATATAATCATAATATGCCAGTGAGAGAAAGAACAGTGAATATTAGACCATGATGTGCCATTAAACTGCAAGGGTCCGGGTTTTACAAGGCTGCCATTTTATAATAAACTAAACTAAACGCTGCATGATTTTTCAGGACAATATATATTTTTTCGCTGGCAAACATCATAAGTAGGGAATAGAAGATAATACTGTAATTTTATGAATAAAATATAAATAACATTTCCAAAAGTCATGTTTGCACTGAAAAAATATAAAGTAAGCCTGTTTAAGCTTTCTTGAAACTAATAGAAAATGTACAGAAAATATTCTAGTTTGTAGAACAGACAAGTGTGACTGACAAGCTATATTACTGCTCATTGGCTGACAGGGGCAAGCCCCATAGAAAAGCTATATATTTGAATACGTTTATTTTGCTCTAAGAGTATAATTTGAAAACAGAAAACACACCAAAAAAATACAATTTTAATAGTGATTTACTGAAAATTATTGGAGTCTTATTCTGAAGGAGCACTCTGACTCCAAACAAGAGGTTTATTTTATGTTCATGGTACAATTTGGTAAAGTGTGGCTCGGTATGCTAATTTGTGCACCCAGAGTTAACTTCCACACACACAAAGTCTGCACAAGAATGATGGTTTAGAAGGGAATGCCTAGAAGAGACTGGCAGAAGGCAGGGTAAAGAATTGCGTTAGGAGAGGGTCCTAACATTTGGGTTAGGAGAGGGTCGTAACATGTGGGTTAGGTGAGGGTCCTAACATTTGGATTAGGAGAGGGCCCTAACATTTGGGTTAGGACAGGGTATATAATTTCCATAGCCTTGCTGTCATTATAATAATTTTTAGCTAAAAGTCTATGTTTTATAACAGTAGTGGACTAAGAAATATATGTTTATAGCTTGAGGTCAATTGTAGGACCCAAAATATATATTTTTTTATGTTTATCTTATCCATTTATTATCTATAATAATTTTTGCGTATGCCCTCAACAGGGGTGATAAGCTACCATATATACTTGAGTATAAGCTGATGCACCTAATTTTACCACAATATCTGTGAAAACGTATTGACTCGAGTGTAAGCCGAGGGTGGAAAAGAGGGTTCTTCCGCTGATTATCTTCCCCCTTCCCCCCCCTTATCATCCTCCTCCTTCTCCTCCTTCACCTTATCATCATCTTGCTTCCCCCATAACCTTCTCTCCAATCCCTATCCCCCTCTCTCCTTAGTTGCTACTATGCTCCGATGAGCTGATGCTGATCCTGACGCCGCAGCACGTCTTCCGTACCTGCATATGCTAATTACGTGACGCGCATGTGACGTCATTAGCATATGCCGGTACTGAAGACATACTACTGCATCAGGATCAGCATCAGCTCATCGGAGCATAGTAGCAACTAAGGAGAGAGGGGCATAAGGATTGGAAAGGGTGTAGTAAGGAGAAGGTGATGGACGAAAGAAGATGATGATAAGGGGGGGAGGAGAAGGAGGAGGATGATGATAAGGGGGGAGGGGGTGATGATAAGGGGGGAGGAGGAGGATGATAAGGGGGGAAGGAGGAGGAGAAGGGGGAGAAGAGGGAGGATAAGGGGGGAAGGAGGAGGATAAGGGGTGGAGGAGGATAGGGGGAGGAGGAGGATAAGGGGGGGGAAGGAGAAAGATTTTATTTTTTCTTTAACTTAAGTATAAGCCGAGGGGGGCTTTTTCAGGATAAAAAAAATTGCTGAAAAAGTCGGCTTATACTCAAGTATATACGGTAAGTTGGATTTGTCCTGTTATTTCCATATTTGCCCCACTTATCTCTTCCTGTGATTGTTGGGATATATTATAATTTTTTCATAAAGAAAGAGAGGATATACATATAATCTATATGTCTATATGCAAAATATGGCAATGTATTATATATATATATATATATATATATATATATATATATATATATACATATATATACATATATATATATATATATATACAGTTGCAAGCAAAAGTATGTGAACCCTTTGGAATGATATGGATTTCTGCACAAATTGTTCATAAAATGTGATCTGATCTTCATCTAAGTCACAACAATAGACAATCACACTCTGCTTAAACTAATAACACACAAAGAATTAAATGTTACCATGTTGTTATTGAACACACCATGTAAACATTCACAGTGCAGGTGGAAAAAGTATGTGAACCCCTAGACTAATGACATCTCCAAAAGCTAATTGGAGTGAGGTGTCAGCCAATCAATGAGATGAGATTGGAGGTGTTAGTTACAGCTGCCCTGTCCTATAAAAAACACACACTAGTTCTGGGTTTGCTTTTCACAAGAAGCATTGCCTGATGTAAATGATGCCTCACACAAAAGAGCTCTCAGAAGACCTATGATTAAGAATTGTTGACTTGCATAAAGCTGGAAAGGGTTATAAAAGTATCTCCAAAAGCCTTGCTGTTCATCAGTCCACGGTAAGACAAATTGTCTATAAATGGAGAAAGTTCAGCACTGCTGCTACTCTCCCTAGGAGTGGCCGTCCTGTAAAGATGACTGCAAGAGCACAGTGCAGACTGCTCAATGAGGTGAAGAAGAATCCTAGAGTGTCAGCTAAAGACTTACAAAAGTCTCTGGCATATGCTAACATCCCTGTTAGCGAATCTACGATATGTAAAACACTAAACAATAATGGATTTCATGGGAGGATACCACAGAGGAAGCCACTGCTATCCAAGCAAAACATTGCTGCACGTTTACAGTTTGCACAAGAGCACCTGGATGTTCCACAGCAGTACTGGCAAAATATTCTGTGGACAGATGAAACTAAAGTTGAGTTGTTTGGAAGAAACACACAACACTATGTGTGGAGACAAAGAGGCACAGCACACCAACATCAAAACCTCATCCCAACTGTGAAGTACGGTGGTGGGGGCATCATGGTTTGGGGCTGCTTTGCTGCGTCAGGGCCTGGACGGATTGCTATCATCGAAGGAAAAATGAATTCCCAAGTTTATGAAGACATTTTGAAGGAGAACTTAAGGCCATCTGTCCACCAGCTGAAGCTCAACAGAAGATGGGTGTTACAACAGGACAACGACCCAAAGCATAGAAGTAAATCAACAACAGAATGGGTTAAACAGAAGAAAATACGCCTTCTGAAGTTGGCCCAGTCAGAGTTCTGACCTCAACCCGATTGAGATGTTGTGGCATGACCTCAAGAAAGCGATTCACACCAGACATCCCAAGAATATTGCTGAACTGAAACAGTTCTGTAAAGAGAAATGGTCAAGAATTACTCCTGACCGTTGTGCACATCTGATCTGCAACTACAGGAAACGTTTGGTTGTAGTTATTGCTGCCAAAGGAGGTTCAACCAGTTATTAAATCCAAGGGTTCACATACTTTTTCCACCTGCACTGTGAATGCTTACATGGTGTGTTGAATAAAAACATGGCAACATTTAATACTTTGTGTGTTATTTGTTTAAGCAGACTGTGATTGTCTATTGTTGTGACTTAGATGAAGATCAGATCACATTTTTTGACCAATTTGTGCAGAAATCCATATCATTCCAAAGGGTTCACATACTTTTGCTTGCAACTGTATATATATTATGGGTCAAAGCTTACATGCATTTCATGCCTAATGCAGCACTGCAGCAATTTTTTTAAAATTATATTATTTGGACCTGACTCCAGTTGTGTGCTCATTGAATCCTGCAGAAATGCCTTTAAATGTAAATTCTATTGAGCCGAAATCTTGCGCAGAGCAGCACAACAGTTTGTGTGTTTTTTTCATCTTAACACGATGTCGGCTCCTGGCCTGAGAGCGAATAGAACGTAAACTCCCTGGTGAGACAACACAATGAGCGCAGCTGTAGGGACATAAAGTATTAAACTGATACAGCACGTCATGCATCACAAACTGTCCTTATTACTGTACCTTAATATAACTACTTGTGTCATTTCCTCTCTTGTTCTTTAGCACACTTTTGGGTATAGTGATTAAATTGTATCATTTATCACATTAGAGATAATTAGATATGACTAAAAGTATTATTAAGCAGGAAAAAAGTCATATCGCTAGTTTTTAATCAGAAAGAAAGAAATATTGAGGTCTCTGCTGGACCCTGGAGGGATCCTTGATATATAGGTAAAAGTTATGTATAAAAAAGGGGCATTTACATTTCTGGAAATTTGTGGTTGCATTGATTGATGCAAGGTGTGGTTGCATTGAATGATGCAAGACGGTCAGGTGTGATGTAAATTTCAATCTTATCTTAGGATAAAAAAGATGCTCTGGACTTCTGTCAATTCACTTGCCCCCCTCTATAAATACCCCCATCGCCTAGCTCTCAGGAAGTGATGTAACAAACACAGAATGGATTTCTGTACTCATAAAAAGAAACTTAAAAAATGTTAACCCAAATTGTTTTATGACATTTTTTGTTTTGGTCGTTCAGTCGTTTCCAACTCTTTGTGAACTCATGGGCTGTAACACACCAAGACATCTTTATGCCCATGGTCAGGCTGATTCACTTGGTATTTATGGCAGAGATACTGGAGTGGGTTGCCAGTTCCTTCTCCAGTGGGCCACAGCATACAGTTCCTGGTATTCCTAGGTGGTCTGCCATCCAATTATTGACCAGAGCCAAGTGCTTATAGAAAAGAGTTTCATTTGTTTATTTGGGAACTGATTAGCAATAAAATGAGCATTTGAAGAAGGTAAATTCAATGTAGCTTTTAAAACTTATGTTTGAGTGTTTGAGTGTTTAGTAGAGCTGCTTCGTTCGATGTTAGGAGTCCAATGGTGGGGATGATATGCCCAGAAGCATTAGCTATTTTTCTCTCAGTATTCTGGGAGTCTCATTCAATTGAGGTTTCGAGCGATTTGGTACCGGTAAGTGAGGTCGCAAGCTATTTTGCTATTCTACGGGCTTGCTGAATTGATCATGTCCCGCCCTAAAATGCTCTGACCAGTTCATAGTTTACTTTTTAGCTTGGGGTCAGTAACTTGTGGCCTTGATCAATTGAATAGCATTGTAATTGGAGACCAACAAGGAGCCAGCTACCCAACCACAGACATTCGGCGGTCTGCAATTGAGTTGTGGCCTTCAAATTGAATCTGGCCCTAGGTTTGCCTGCAGTGGAAAGTAAGGACAGATAAAGACTTCAATCAAGACTCGTGGGAAGATCATCTCTCATCCCCCCGGCAGCTGATAGGTTTGCAGATAATCAAATCTACTGAAATAGTAAAGTTGAAATGTAAGTTTTAAAATCTACACTGATATTTTTCTCATATACAGTGGGTCAGATTGAAATGGACACCACACTCCTTCCCTAAAGTGGCCCAGAAGCAGGAACATCCATCAATAGATGCAACCACAGCTCTTCAGAAATATAAACACCCCTCTTACACGCATAAATTCCATCTGGATTCCTCCAAAGTCCAGTAGAGGCATCAACATGTTGTTTTTTTAATTTTAAACAAGCTTTATACAATTTTGCTTTAATGATAATGGACATTCTGTCTTTGAGCCTCATTCTATTAAAGTCCGTAAAATGGCCGCAAAACTGAGATTCCTTGCGGCCAGCTTAAAGCCCTGCGTAGCGCTACAGCTAGGCTGCTATTCAAATGGACGGCGCCGCAAAGGAGGTCCCCCTTGCGGCCGGTCGCAAACTATGGCCGCAATTGGCCACTAATTGGCCGCAAGCATTTCCTGTGCGCCCTTAAATTGTGTTTCAAGGCAGCAAAGTTGGAAAACTGTAAATGCAAATATAAATTCAAGACAGCACTGTAAAGCACTGTAAATGATGGGGAAGATAATGGGGGGCATGAGGATTAATAGCAACACCCTCTTAAGCTTGCACATCGCCCAAATCCAATATTTAATTTCAGGTTTATTTTCCGTTCCAAGTCCCGCAGGCTTCAATGACCTCAAAGCCAGTAAATTGTTGTTAAAACCCGTACGGGTTCGGAGGTTGAAGGCCGCAAACTCAAAGCATTGTAAATGCAAATATATGTTTAATCCAGCACTGTAAAGCAATTTACAACCTTGACGGAAGGGTTCGCGTAGCATTTGAATAGCGACCTGAGCTTTCTTGCAGCCGAGTACGATCAAAGGCTTTGCCTGCGGCGGGGGTGGCCGCAAGGGATAACAAAGCGGCGGCCGGAAGCCGGCCGAAGCCATCAGCCACAAGGAAATAGAATAGGGAAGTAGCTTGCGGCCATCCCTTGCTGCCACGCATCTCCTACAGCTCTTAATAGAATGAGGCCCATTGTTTCTAAAAATATTAGAAATCTGTGAGGGGTCGGTATGTTAAAATTCCCTCTCCAAATAACATACTTGACTGATCCCTTAAGTATTTACAGTTCCATATGTTTTATCCGATACAATATGTTGTTTGTTAAGAATTACACTTAATAATGGCAATTTTTCTTGTTTTAGAAACTAAAAAAAAAAACTATTTTTTTTTATTATTAACTATTATATGCAATTATCTGCCGGATTACCTGTGTTTGCCAGTAGAATTCAACCAAATAGAAATGTAATCATTTTACACTGCTCAAACTGGGCATTATAAAAATAATCACATATTATACTTAAAGGACCGCTGTAGTTAAGGAAAAAAGTCATTTGTTTGTGAAGTATGTATGTACTGTATGTATTGTTATTATATATATACTAGCGAATTGCCCGTCAAAAAATGACGGCAATGAAATTGTAAGGTAGCTAATGCTGTTTGGTGTATAATAATGAAATATGTAATACATTACTAAATGAATATACTGTACCTATTTTGAAGCATTGTGATGAAGAGCTGGCAATCTGTGTTGATGTTGCTGGAGCATTAGTGGTGTGGAGCTGCTGTGTAAGCGTGCTGAATGTGTGCACTGTGTGGTATGAATATCCGTAGGTGGTTTGTGGCGTTTTGCGAGTTTCTTGTGGTGTTTTGCGAGTTTCTTGTGGTGTTTTGCGAGTTTAGAGTGCTGTAGCCTCGTTTTCGTTTTGTTCGGCGGCCATTTTTTCTGTCGCTTAGATTTTTTTTTAGTCTCTAAACTCTTTTATTTCGAGTAAAATCGAGGTCTAAGTTGCATTTTTGAGGTCCTGGGTGCTCCCTCTTGGTGTAGGTAAGGTTTTTATGTATGTGCTGTGTGTATGTATTGTGTTTTACATTTTGTAATGTTCGCGAGTTGCGTCCGAGTGTTGCGAGGCCGTAATGTGTGTGAACGTGTGTCGTATGTTGTTTGCGAGTGTCGTAATGTGTGTGTCGTGCTGTTTGGGTTGCGACGTGAAGTTTGCGAGGGTCCTCAGTTGCTGGCAAGGAGTGCCTTCGGCGCTCCATGCCAGCAACTGAGACCCTCGGCCAGTGCCCTCGCTTTGCGAGGGCCTTGGCTCGCTGCGCGAGACGCGGCCCTCGCTACGCGAGCCCGCAGCGTTAGCAACAACTCGTACGCTCACAACTATATATATATATATATATATATATATATACAGGATTAGCATGCAAATAGAAATTAAGCCTGAGCTATAAAACAAGAAATGTCTATCACATATGATGAATAGGAAATCCCTTTATGTAACATTTATATTATTGGTATGATTGATGGAGATAAGCACACCCAGCTGCTGCTCTTTACAGTTGAAAAGCCAGTAGATTATCTACGGATATCCAGACGGTCTCTGATGTGGAATACATGACTGCTCAGCTGAAATACTCTGATAAGGTAACTTTATACATGAATGTACTCAAACACTACCAGAAATATGAATATTTATACGAGCAGTGCCACTTCCCTTACAAAATCTGACTTATAAAACTAAATAATACAGTATTTTTAAGCTATACATTTCCACTTTGCTAAAATAAAAATATTTCTGAATTGTAGCCTTAAATTACTTTGTCACCCAAAACTCATGAAGCTTTTTTAAATAAATTTTAAGGCGCATGAACAATTGTACTAGCCATGATTTTCTAAAGTAAATAATTGCTGAGATATTCTGTGTTGTTTGTTCTGTCATAATGAAAATGTGCAGCTTGCAAATACCAATTAGCTGCTTTAAAGTGCTAATTAGAGACACACTGTGGGCCTCATTCAATTGCGATTTGGCCAATTGAATAGGGCTCTAAATAAGCACATAGCATATTTTTTTTAGCAAAGTTTTTTGTTCGTGAAAACCTTGCTTTTAGATAGATGTTTACTAACTAAAAACTTCTTTAAAAAAAATATGTTATGTGCTTATTTAGAGCCTTATTCAATTGGCCAAATTGCAATTGAATGAGGGCCTGTATTTGCATATGCATAATTAAACAGAAACATGTCCCCCCAGTGTTAGGCCCTCATTCAATTGCAATTAGGCCAATTGAATAGGGCTCTAAATAAGCACATAACATATTTTTTAAAAGGAGTTTTTAGTTAATGGAAACCTTGCTTTTGGATAGATGCTTACTGTAACGGAGCTGGAACACGCAGTCCAATATCTCCGCTGGTATACGGTCAAATACCCAAGAGGCACTACAGTTTCACCATCCCCGACCTCCCATATTGGACGACACACAATTTGGGAGTCAAATGAATACTGACTTTATTTACCTTTACAGAAATATTTATACATCTCTTTGGCCACAGGTAATACACATGCCCATATTTGACCACACAATAAACATAGAGAGAACAATAGGTGGGGTCACACCTCCCAGGGACTAGCCGGCTACTTTGATACAATAACAGACATTGATAAGATAATGCTTCTCTTTGTTCCGTCTTTCACAATGTGAACACTTTACACAATAGGGCTCTCCTGCCTCTAGGAGACCCTAATAGGATTATGTATTCTGCTAGGTGTCTGTAATATTCTGAGCTAATATCCTGCAGAGCATCAACCAACATACATATACAGGGAGTGCAGAATTATTAGGCAAATTAGTATTTTGACCACATCATCCTCTTTATGCATGTTGTCTTACTCTAAGCTGTATAGGCTCGAAAGCCTACTACCAATTAAGCATATTAGGTGATGTGCATCTCTGTAATGAGAAGGGGTGTGGTCTAATGACATCAACACCCTATATCAGGTGTGCATAATTATTAGGCAACTTCCTTTCCTTTGTCAAAATGGGTCAAAAGAAGGACTTGACAGGCTCAGAAAAGTCAAAAATAGTGAGATATCTTGCAGAGGGATGCAGCACTTTTAAAATTGCAAAGCTTCTGAAGCGTGATCATCGAACAATCAAGCGTTTCATTCAAAATAGTCAACAGGGTCGCAAGAAGCGTGTGGAAAAACCAAGGAGCAAAATAACTGCCCATGAACTGAGAAAAGTCAAGCATGCAGCTGCCACGATGCCACTTGCCACCAGTTTGGCCATATTTCAGAGCTGCAACATCACTGGAGTGCCCAAAAGCACAAGGTGTGCAATACTCAGAGACATGGCCAAGGTAAGAAAGGCTGAAAGACGACCACCACTGAATAAGACACACAAGCTGAAACGTCAAGACTGGGCCAAGAAATATCTCAAGACTGATTTTTCTAAGGTTTTATGGACTGATGAAGTGAGAGTGAGTCTTGATGGGCCAGATGGATGGGCCCATGGCTGGATTGGTAAAGGGCAGAGAGCTCCAGTCCGACTCAGACGTCAGCAAGGTGGAGGTGGAGTACTGGTTTGGGCTGGTATCATCAAAGATGAGCTTGTGGGGCCTTTTCGGGTTGAGGATGGAGTCAAGCTCAACTCCCAGTCCTACTGCCAGTTCCTGGAAGACACCTTCTTCAAGCAGTGGTACAGGAAGAAGTCTGCATCCTTCAAGAAAACATAATTTTCATGCAGGACAATGCTCCATCACACGCGTCCAAGTACTCCACAGCGTGGCTGGCAAGAAAGGGTATAAAAGAAGAAAAGCTAATGACATGGCCTCCTTGTTCACCTGATCTGAACCCCATTGAGAACCTGTGGTCCATCATCAAATGTGAGATTTACAAGGAGGGAAAACAGTACACCTCTCTGAACAGTGTCTGGGAGGCTGTGGTTGCTGCTGCACGCAATGTTGATGGTGAACAGATCAAAACACTGACAGAATCCATGGATGGCAGGCTTTTGAGTGTCCTTGCAAAGAAAGGTGGCTATATTGGTCACTGATTTGTTTTTGTTTTGTTTTTGAATGTTAGAAATGTATATTTGTGAATGTTGAGATGTTATATTGGTTTCACTGGTAAAAATAAATAATTGAAATGGGTATATATTTGTTTTTTGTTAAGTTGCCTAATAATTATGCACAGTAATAGTCACCTGCACACACAGATATCCCCCTAAAATAGCTAAAACTAAAAACAAACTAAAAACTACTTCCAAAAATATTTAGCTTTGATATTAATGAGTTTTTTGGGTTCATTGAGAACATGGTTGTTGTTCAATAATAAAATTAATCCTCAAAAATACAACTTGCCTAATAATTCTGCACTCCCTGTAATAAAACACAAGGGTCATATTTTAACCAAGAATTAAATAACCATAAAACAGGGTAAAACAGTGATGGGTTCCGTTACACACCTCCCCCGTGACCATAAGCCGGCATACACGGTCTGATCCCAACGGATCGGCCTGGGGATGTCCGGACAAAAGTATTTGTTGGTCAATTCTGTAGTTTGACAACCCATCAGCCTTACTGCAATTCATATTTCCTCACATTTCACATATCCCCAGATAGCTGGGATCTGAGCGCACAAAACTAACGAATAGCGCTCAGATCCTCTTCACACAGTTCAATTGCCATGTAGCTAAAGTCTTTCCCATAGTCTTTCATTATATGAATGGGCTTCATGGCACAGTTATCTGGAGTATCATGGTTCACACAGGGAAAGTACAGAATGACCCCCCTGTATGTAAAGGGCCAGAATGAGTGACTTACACTCTGGTATGGCCGAACACTGGTTCCAAAAGGGCAATATGTCCCAGGGCAATAGTCGCAGGGCAGGAGGCTGGCAAACAGTCCTCTCCACGACAAAGTGGCGAAGGGCACTTCGTCACACATCTCCCCTTTGCTGTGGTGATGGGGCAACACGCTGAGGGGACTTGAGGGGCAGAGGCCAGCGGCAGAGGCAGGACGTATTCCGGCTCAGTAGCCAGGGAAAGGTGGGGGTCAGTGGGGGTTAACATTTCCTCTGTTAACCCTGGGGCCACATTAGGAGTTAGCTGGGGAGGGGAATTTGTACTTACCCCCTCCTCCGGTTGTCCCAGCGAGAGTAGTTGGGGATCTGGTCAGGCTGTCCAGCATCCCGGTAGGTCAGGCACAGAGACCCTGGTCACATCTGCGCCGTCTAGGGGATTGGTGTCTCCCCTTGTTAGGGTAAGCTGTCGCTGGGGGGAGAGGGCGACATCTTCAGCTCCCTGGGGTTCACACTGCCGCTGGGGAGGAAGGACGACACCTTCTGCCCCCTGCGGTTCACACGGCCGCTCGGGGGGAAGGACGACACCTTCTGCCCCCTGTGGTTCACACTGCCGCTGGGGGGGAAGGACGACCCCTTCTGCCCCCTGGGGTTCACCATGCCGCTGGGGGGGAAGGACGACACCTTCTGCCCCCTTGGGTACACACTGCAGCTGGGGGGGAAGGACGACACCTTCGGCCCCCTGGGGTACACACTGCTGCTGGGGAGGAAGGACGGCACCTTCTGCTCCCTGGGGTACACACTGTCGCTGGGGAGGAAGGACGACACCTTCAGCTCCCTGGGGTACACACTGCCGCTGGGGAGGAAGGACGACACCTTCAGCTCCCTGGGGTACACACTGCCGCTGGGGAGGGAGGACGACACCTTCAGCTCCCTGGGGTACACACTGCCGCTGGGGGGGAAGGACGACACCTTCAGCTCCCTGGGGTACACACTGCCGCTGGGGGGGAAGGACGACACCTTCGGCCCCCTGGGGTACACACTGTCGCTGGGGAGGGGAATTAGTTGGAGTATTCCACGTGGAGCGGTTTCTGTTTCTGGGACAGTCTCTCTGCATGTGGCCCTGCTGGTTACACGTGTGGCACCTGATGTACCGTGGAGGGGTTTGGTAGTTCCCACCACCCGGACGCAGTGCTGGGGGGGGGGGTTAATGGTTGGAGGTGGGTTAGCAGCTCCCAAGTTGGACCACTCCCGTGCCCGCTGCTTTTCCATTATGAATTTGTGGACATCTGTCATTAACCATTCCAAGGTTTTTATGGGAAGCGTACCTGGGAAAAAGGCCAGTCTGCTTTGGAGTTCTCTTTCAAACTCAGTCTGTGGGGTAATAAGAGGTACTGTAACCATGAGTTCCTTTCTGTCTGCATCCCTGTAGTCCGCGGCCGCCTCCTCTTCCTCATGATGGAACGCTGTCCGAAAACTAGCCGGTTCCATCCTGCTGTAGCCAGGGGCGCTGTACGGATACTAGCGTTGCCCTCAATTTGTACTCTACGGAATGGTGTCTCCTGTAGCTGTCCTTCTGACCGTGGGAACAATTCCGCCACTTGCCACCAATTGTAACGGAGCTGGAACACGCAGTCCAATATCTCCGCTGGTATACGGTAAAATCCCCAAGAGGCACTACAGTTTCACCATCCCCGACCTCCCATATTGGACGACACACAATTTGGGAGTCAAATGAATACTGACTTTATTTACCTTTACAGAAATATTTATACATCTCTTTGGCCAGAGGTAATACACATGCCCATATTTGACCACACAATAAACATAGAGAGAACAATAGGTGGGGTCACACCTCCCAGGGACTAGCCGGCTACTTTGATACAATAACAGACATTGATAAGATAATGCTTCTCTTTGTTCCGTCTTTCACAATGTGAACACTTTACACAATAGGGCTCTCCTGCCTCTAGGAGACCCTAATAGGATTTTGTATTCTGCTAGGTGTCTGTAATATTCTGAGCTAATATCCTGCAGAGCATCAACCAACATACATATAATAGATTTGCTTTGGCTCCTACACCCATGTAAGACTTGACTCATTATGCAGCAGACCTCCACTGTATGATCTCATTACATTCTCTGCCCATTGCAGAACCTCACTGTATATAGGGTACTATATGGTATAACAACCATACATTCGGGAGCCCAACATGATATACTGTATAGATGAAATGTTGTTGTTATTCCTTTAGATATATTTTGTGTGTTACATCAAGTTGATTCTTCCATTCTTACTTGTATTTGATTATACTGCTGCAATGGATCCCCCTTATGATTGTATAAGCTAAGAGAATCTGGTCACAATTTAGTAAACTGAAATAAATGTTACATTTTAAACATATATAAAAAACTTTTTGTTTTACGACTAATTGTTGGATATGCGAATAAAGCCACCGAGTGCACGTTAATCCTGCCAACTTTTTTCTTGACTCTTTATTTAGCTTATATAGTAGCACCGGCATTTTACATTTTTATCAAATATATGTGGAGTATGGGATAGTGAGACCTGGTGCAGGTTGTTTCTATTGAGTACAGTGCTGTAAAACTTAACTTTTATTGTAGAGTGTAGATTATGTTAGGTCTACTCATTGTGTAATTTGGGCTGTTCTTCAGCACTTTTGTAACTGAGGCTTTACATACTGTAAGAGGCGATCTGTCACTTTTTAAATTTTAGTGATTTCCCCCTTCTGGATTGCTTCCTTGTTGTGGTGAAGACGCTTATGTATCTTAATGAAGCTGTGAGCCATCTCCTGTTGGTCACTCAAGATGCAGGTCGTAGAAGATAGATTAGACAAATTGTGGTCCACTGGAGCATGAACTGGCAACCCAGTGGCGGAGCTGCTGCTAGTGCAGAAGGTGCAAAGCAACAGGGCCCACAGCCAGATCGGGGCCCACTACTATCTGCATTCCTCTTAGTTTCTTTATTAGAGGAGGGCAGATGATTTTCTTTTTATAGAAAGGTAATCTGATCACCCTGTGGGTGATTTAACCAACTACATACATTATGATTTTGGGTTTTGTATCGATTTAGAGATGTGCAAGGGGGCCCCACATTTTTTTCCTCCCCCTATTCACTAGCTCCGCCACTGCATTAGGACATTGGTCAAAAGTTGTTTGTGAGGTGAGAGTCTTTAGAAGAGGGAAGGGAAAGAGATAGCGCACAGATTCCTAGTGTAGGTCACTTCATATACGTTGACAATATTCGTTCAAACTCTGACCTTGGACAACCTCAAAAATGATGAGGTAATACACATGGACAAATCCGTTAAGCTGGTCAATGATGGGATGGTATAGTGGTACAGTCCTCCTCCCACAATATATTTAACTCTGTTCTACCAAAAGATGAATAGGATTCTCCAAGTACATTTAATAAATGATTTTGTTGATATAGCTACATAATCAATAAAATAAAAAATATAAGAAATAGAAGACTAAAACGCGTTTCTCCATTATTCCCACGGCTTCCTCAGTTAGCATATAATATTAATACTCCTATGTATAAGTTGCAGAGTGTGTGTTGGAACTCTTTGTATGCCCCTTACAACACCTTGCCCTGAATAGCCTCACCGTGATGATTATATTAATGGCATGAAAGGTGTTGCAAGATCCTTACTTTAGAAGAAACATAAATCTGACTCACACGGACTCTGCAAATTAGATTAATGTAAAAAATATCTGTATCCATACAACTATACAGCAGAATAATTTCCTTACAAGGGTTTCATCTTGTATGTGAACTGAATACACATGTATCAACATAACATGAGTTTGAATCTCATAACATTTCATGTAAGTGAGGACTTTCCATCTATTCACTGAAACACAAAAGCAGCAGATTAGATTGTTAATTACATCAAATATGTAGAATTATTCTGTCATATTTTATTAGGAAAATAGGCCTAAAGGAAAATAAAGCAAATCTTTTTCCATGTGGCACTTTCACAGGGACAGTTTGCCATCACTCAAATCCTTCTCAATTTATTCTCTCTGCGTCTATTGAAGAGTCAAGTGATTAAACATTCATGATGGACCCTTTGTCCGTCTGTCACGGAGCATTGTGAGTATCGCAGCAAACCTTGGAATAAGTCAGCGTGAGCAGAGCTGTAGTTATTCATCCACAACAATTCAGATAAAAGACATTTTTTACCACAGGGCTTCAGAGACCGAGCTACGCATTTCTAAATTTAGGCCTTAAGAGAAAGAGGGATGGAAATGGATAGAGTGAGAGAAGGTAAGATTAGAAGGAGGGAGATGCAGAAAACAGCTAAAAAAAGATGAGAGAAGTAGTGGAGAGAAATTGTTCTTATAGTGTGGAGTGAAAAATAAAAATCTTGCAGTGTACAGTGATACCTTCTTTAAGGACAAACATTTTATTTAATTCAACACGTTATGAAATAGATACAACTTTATTTTCTCCAACTCTTCTCAATTTTCTGCTCCCTCCTCATTTGCTGCACTAGAACCATTCACATATGTATGCTCCCCTCACAAATTTCTCTTTTTCCTAATTCCTTTTTTCCTTCTTATGCTAGGATTAATATCAACTATAATAGTTGGCATACTGCAAGTTGTTGACATGCTTTGCAGGCCTCGAAGGCGCTCATTGCAGGGCTTGCGATGAGCGCCACCATCGCAAGGCCCGTAGGACATGGGCGTTCATCTAAGGGATTTCGATGAGCACTGCAGGACCAAAGCCCGTAAATCCAACTGAGGTCCTCGCAAGCTTAAATTGCGAATTTAAAGGCCGAACCACGGAACTGGAAAGAACAGAAAAAAAAAACAAATATGCCTCAAAATAACTTACACACTCACACACAGCACAGGAGGAAAGACAGGAAGCATGTGAGTGAGGTTGCAAGTTAATTTGAGGAACATTTGACGTTTTTTCGCAATTGAAACGAGCAAGAAAAAAAAATGGCAGCCAAAAAACGTAACAGGATGAAAATGAGTCCGAGGGCAGTAAAAAAGAGCCCCAAGCCAGTAACACTTAACTTAAGCCAGTAACATTTAACCAAATCCGGTAACACTTAACCCAAGCCAGTAACCCTTAACCCAATGCAGTAACACAACCCAAGTCAGTACTCTCACTCATCACAAGGCCCCCTAAACTATATGGAGGGAGAGGCCTGCCATGACCCCCGAAGGTGATTATTGCAAAGCAGGAAAGTTGAGGCTTGCCAAAAAAGCCTCTCATTGCAGGGCTCGCAAGGCCTGCGAAGTACACAGGGGGAGAGGCTTGCCATGTGCACCGAAGGTGCTCAGAGGGGCCATAGCCACGCATTGTGTGGCAGACAGCATTGATTGGCTTAAAATGTTTTTGCAAGTTGCAAGTATATACATATTAAAGTAAAAGTATAAGTGAATATGTAGGTCTACAAGACTTAGTAGTTCTCTGGCACATTGTACTGGCAAAGTGAGAAATCCTGCAGCTATGCCGAAATATGCCGCTCTTTTGGCCTAGGCAGAAATAAACACTCCCTCATTAGCAATTCCTCTCCTATTTTGTCAATTGTTTTTCCACTCTTTTGCCATTCCATATAATATAGGGGCAGTCAATCATTCACTGCACTATTATAATAATTATAAAACTAAAACTTGGTGGTCCCTTACCCTACAGTGTAGTGGTAGGGATGGGCATGTAGTGGAAGAGGTCTCTTAGACCAGGGGTCCCCAACCCCCGGACTTCAGACCACCACCAACCGATGCCTCTGTTAAGCCGGCCCGTGTGCTGCGAAAAGCATGGGCGGGTCTATCACCGGTGTCTCCCCCAGGGCCCTCTCAGCAGCCCCCCCAGCTCCCTGCTCTTACTTGTGCACAGAGTTCCCATTAGTCAGAGGCTGGATATCCTTCCCCTGCCGGCACTTCATATTGGAGGGAATTGGGCTGAATTTGGCTGCTGGGGGGTTATGGGGCTGCTGGGAGCTAAATGGGACAGCTGGGGGTGGAATGGAGCTGCTGATGGAGCTGAATTGGGCTGCTGGGGGGTTGCGGGGCTGCTGGGGGGTTCTGGACTCAATGGGGCTGCTGGGGTCTAAATGGGGCTGCGGAGTGGAATGGAGCTGCTGGGGGGAGATGAATGGGACTGCTAGGGGTTATGGGGCTGCTACGGGGGGGTGAATAGTGCTGCTGGGGGCTGAATAGTGCTGCTGGGGGTGAATGGGGCTGCAGGGGGTGAATGGTGTTGCTGGGAGGGTTAAGGAGGTGCCGAAGGTGCTCAGCGCGAGGCATGAAAGTACGACATCTGCAATGAGCGCTCATTGCGGGGCTCGGGCTAAGCTGCGAGATCGCTCATCACCGGGCTTGCAATGAGTGGCGAAGGTGCTCATT
This sequence comes from Discoglossus pictus, assembly GCA_027410445.1. Taxonomy (NCBI): domain Eukaryota; kingdom Metazoa; phylum Chordata; class Amphibia; order Anura; family Alytidae; genus Discoglossus; species Discoglossus pictus. Next base: position 430,757,414 of record CM050165.1, read on the forward strand.
GCATGCATGAAAGTGTTGTGTGGGTCAAGCCCTGCAAGCGCAGCGAAGCCTGTAAAGTAGATGGTGGGAGAGGCTCGCATGAGCGCTCGGCGCAAGGCCCGTAAGTTAGAGGTGGGAGAGACTTGCATTGTGTGGCAAACAGCAGTGCCAGTCTTCAAATGTTATTGGCGTCATTTTGACAGGCAAGTTGCTAGTCAAGTATGGTTAACAAGGCTGTCAAAACAGCAATTGAAACACTTGTTTCAATAGACAAATGTTAAGTGCTGACAAGTGCTCTGCAACTGATACCCCTTTGAGCCTTTGTCTTGTTGTTAACCACAAAATGAAGAAGTATTTGACCTTAGCCATTGTTCATAACCGCTGTAAAGTGTTACAGAATATGTTGGCGGTTACAAATATAGGATAATAATAATAGTAGCCCCACTTTCATTCAAATAGGAGCCTGAATGTCTAGAATTACTTATGGGTATCTTTGTCAGCCCCAAAAAGTGAATACACCCCAGGCCCAACAAAAACCCCTTTGCCAACTCCTGTCTAACTCAACAAAGGTATTTCCCTCCAAAGGGAGGTTAGTTAGGGAGCAGGTAAACCCAACCACATAGTTACCTGGCCCTACCACTGCTTTCTCTCCGCTCAAGAGGCAATCCAAGTCTGCTAACAACCCCACTAGCATCCGCTAGGTTACGTGCATAGCGACACACCTGTCTACGGGAATCTAAACATTGTATACCACAGGACCACGGTTCCCCAAGTGGGTTATAGACCCAAACCCCTCACCCAGACATGATGTCTCCAGCAGTTACACTACCTAACAAACCCCTGCTGCATCTAGATGATGGCTGAGTTAACTGATAACCAGGTCCAGAGACCCCTTAGCACCTAGGGGGTAGAAGAAACAGGCTGACACCAAGACCATGGAGAAGGACCAGACGTGCGTGGGCCCCAGGAAGGGGCTATTGATTATTGGTGAGTTAACTGTATAAATATGTGACCTAAAGATAAAGTTTATGATCTGCTTGAGATACATATGTATGGTGTTTTTCATTTAGAGGGAAGGAGTTTATTATATTTTGAATCTAAATTTAATTTCTGTTACTACCCAGTAACGTGTCCTGAACCTCTGTAACTTGGTCTGGAGAGTCTTCAACTTGTCCTAGTCTCCATTTGAGCTATCCTGTGTGTGGGGATAAAAGAACCTAACAACCTGCGAGTAGGGTTGTTGATCTTGGCCTTTTCAAGCACCAACGAAGAGCAAGTTGGTGTTTTTTGAAGATGTACTGTCCAGAACACGACACTGCCTTCTATATATATGTATGTGTGTGTTATCCAGAACTTGATCATAATAAACAACATATTCTTATTTCTTCATTATTTTTACCAAACTGGTACTTTTTTTTGTTTTCCTTGAGGTGATTGAAGCATACAACAATGCACTGTGACCACTTGGTCACCAGTACAGCTCTTGATAGTGGATACAACATGAGCCAATTCTTTAATTGGTATTTAGCAACTGCACTGCCAAGACCCCAGTAAGCCTTATCCATGACACTGGTGAGAGACCCATGACAACCACCGAACTTGGATATGGGACCAGCGAGAAGATACATTGAGCAGTGGACCTCAACAAAGTGGGGGACACGTTGTCTGGATAACAGCTCTGAGAATTGCCATAAACTGTTTTCACTTAAGAGCCATGTAATTGCATGTTTGCTTTTATTGCTGCAAATACATTTTAAGTTCATTTCAGGAGCTATCTGCTTCTTTCTGAACCTACTGATGTACTCATTGTTCATACCACATCTGTAAAACTGTTTCGAGATTAGCTCTAATCATACTAAAGCCAGTAAAAAATGCATAATAACCTTTTAGCTCAAAATAAAATTAATTTTCAAATAAGTATTTTGAAAAAATAATACATGGCACAGTCATACTAAGAATAAAGTACTCAAGAGCATGTTTCTATAAAAGAAGCCAATAAATCAAGTAGACTTTTAGCTAGATTGTACAAACATCAAAAGGTTCATTAACAACGAAAAGACTTGAAATAAATCAAGAATTCTTAAACTTTTATTTACCATATATACTTGAGTATAAGACAAGCCAAGTATAAGCCGAGGCACCTATTTTACCACAAAATACTGGGTAAAATTAGTGACTCAAGTATAAGCCGAGGGTGGGAAATGTCTTGGATCTCATAAAGATCCAAATGTATTACTTTCATATACACCAATTTCTTTATTAAATATGAATTTTAAATTGTAAATAAAATGTTGATAAATTGTCTTGCTGAAATCATATCTTCCCTCATAATCTCTTAAATTGGGCTCTATATAAGCACAGATCATATTTTTTTACAGAAGTTTTTAGTTAGCGAGCTTCTATCCAAAAGCAAGGTCTTCACGAACTGAAAACTTCTGTAAAAAAATATGCTCTGTGATTATATAGAGCCATATTCAATTGGCCAGATCACATTTGAATGAGGTCCTTAGTCCAATCCATACAAGATTTTATTTGTATTTTTGTTAAATCTAAAGAACTTTCTGGAAATAATACCATTACTTTAAATATTGAGACAGAAAAATAATTTGATAAAATCTAATGGCATTATTTATTTTAAATTTCGAGAAAGTATGGTTTCATTAATTCATTGTTAATGTACATTATTCCTGTAGCTTTTATAACTATAAAAATAATAATAACTCACCATTATTCCCTTTATTTAAAGATACAAGATAAGGGTGTTCATTATCCCCATTCCTCAATAATCAAACCTTATCACTTTTTATCTTAAAGGTATAGATCTTGGAAATATTGAATTAAAATGTTCAGCTTTTGTTAATGAACAATTTGTAGATTAATTTCCGTAATAAATGAGTTTTATAAAATTTATTTTTTCAAATTAATCCTGAAAAATCTAAAACATTACCCATACTTCCAATATTTACAAATGAATCAAATCAAATATTAGGACAATTTTGAAAATATCAAACTCACATATCTAAGAATTAGTTTTTCATAAATTTTGATTAGGTATATAATCCTAATCTTACATAAATCTATTAGAAAATATTTCAAGAATTAGAATCTTGGATGTCCTTTCCTATACATTTTATAAGAAGATTTAATTTAACTAAAATTATTATTATATCATAAATAAATGCTTCATTAAATTATTCCCTCAGATTACCTTAAATTAATCAATAAATTATGTCAGCTTTTATTTAGCAAAAACAGACTAAGATAAAAAAATGTTTTAATTCCCTAAATATTAAACATTATAATTCAGTTATCTCAATCAGAGATTTGATTGGGCAAATACAATTATCTAATAATTGATGAGTTGATCAAAATGTTATCCCACATATTAATCTAAATTATCTATAACATATATCCTTCTTTAATTCCTAATAACTGTAAACAAAATATTTTAATTATAAATATAATTAGAGCATTGTAATTAGTTAAGCAAAAATATTTGGTTCTAAACATTTCTTAAATTTCCTTATAGTCTTCGAATAGGTATTGCCCTCTAAAGATAAAGATCTGTCCAAGTTATAATTTTACAAAAAATGGGAAACTTTTATTTTTATTCTTTCAACGGAAAAACAATAAATATATAAAAAATATGTAGTGGTACAGTGAGCATAATTATACTTGATGATTATTATTGCCAGCTACAGTATATAGTTACTCCAGTTCAAAGAAGTGTTTACAGAATTGAAAATAATAAAATGTTATTATTTTAATAATTATTGTTTATTATTTTTTTATGTTCATACATTTAAATAATTTGCCAATTAATGTTTACTTTAATTGTTATATTTTACTTATCAATTCTGAAATTATATATTTATATTGTTTAATTATCAATTTGCATTTAAATATATTTTACAATTTGAAGATTATATACTTAATGGTAATTTGATAATGGCAACATAAGATGAAAGGCCTTGCATGTTATTACATTACATGATTTAAAAGTAGGTAAATAATGCAACAATTCAGCAGGAAATAGGATGCTTAGATGTATTGAAAGACCAACTAGCAGAACATAGACAAAGGTACTAATGCCTCTTTTTACATTCTTACGAAAACATATCCAGTACTTGAGACTGTATCTCCAAAAAGATATTAACAAAGTAAAAACAATTTAAAAAAGAGCATATAAAATGGTGTGTGGTATAAACAACAAAGCATCTAAGGACTTCTTAATGATATCAATATGTATACATTAGAGAACAGCAGGCAGAGGGATGATATGATAGAAACCTTCAAATATATTGTATATACTGTATATAAAACCTAATAAAGTTCACTGCCATGAATACCAAGAGGTCACAGAGTAGGACACAACTGAACAATAAAACAAACAATAACATTCAGGGAAAAGTAAAAAAAAATCAAAAGTCAAGAATTTGGAGCTGGAAAGTTGAAAATGTAGGGGTATGTGAGAAAAAACTACTTTGTAGAAAGGCCAGTAGATGAAAGGAACAACCTTCTAGTGGAAGTGGTAGAGTCAAACACAGTTAAGAAATTTAAGCATTAATTATAATGCAATAAAAGGCTTATTTAAGCCAAGCTTTTAGAAAGACATCATTAACAGACTTCATGTGCGTTTTTTGGTTCTTATTTGCTCTATGTTTTCTGCACTATTACTAATACTAGTCACTATTTATATTTCTGCACTAGCAGGGCTTGTAGTTAATATTGATATTGTTTCCATGTGGGGATGTGGGTAGATGTTAAATATTAAAAGCTTCAATGATATAATAAATCTCACTCCTGCTTTCCCCCTTCCATATCTCTCACTCACTAATAGATGATAAATACACATGGCTCCAAGCAAGCAAGAGACAAGATGGAATTTTCTATTCACAAAATTAGTCTGAAAAAAATTAAGATTATATCCATCATGTATTTCTGCTCATGGCGTATATTACTGCTAATTGTATTAGTTTACTAATTAGTAGCACAGGTGGCTTATCACTGGGATATTTTATTTCTGTTTTATTATAGCCAACAAAATACCTATTTCCATGTATGAGCTTGTAAACAGAGGGACTTATAAACTTATTTTCCTTAGAACTTCCATTTATTTTAATACTTTATTCTCCTAATCAGATATTTATGGAAAAAAAATAGAAAATTCTATTTTGGGAAGAATCCAACTAAATCATTCTGCATAATTCTTACATTACAGTCTGTTCAAATATTTTAATTCAGGTGTGCTGAATAAATATATGTTGTAGCTATTTCAAAATACCCAAAACAGATGTTAATATCTAAATAAATGAGAAAGCAGTGTGAGGCTTGGGTATTGAAATTATTTTCTTGCATGCTGTGTGTACAAAACAAGGTAAATATGAGAAAAAAAATTAGAACATTCACAGCAACAACTACAAATAGTTTAAATGCTAAATTAATGCAACCTTTAAAGGGACACTTTAGGCATTATTTTCTTATATAAAAGGTTTAACTAGATTATTTTATCCTCCTCAATTTAATTATGATATCAAATTTACAATTCCTATACTTCTAAGAACTCCCAGGTTAGTATATTATTTAGCCTCTCCCTTTCTTCCTGTTTTCACTAATGGGAAATGCCATGTTATACACCTGTGACCAAAGGCAACCACTATAGGAGAGGAGCTTCACACTACCTGTGGCTTAGACAGTATCATGCTGTGTGTCTGAGCAGCAGACAGCTGCAGTTCACAGTTGTGCAAGATGACAGCTCTTATGAAGGAACACTGGAAGAAATAGGGAGGCTACAGAATGTAATAATCTGTTACTCTGGGGGCTTCCTAAAAGTAAATGAAGAATACATTTTATATCACAACTATTTTAAGAAAGATGAAATTAATCATTTAACCTTGTTAAAACATTAATTTCCGAATTTAACCCTACAATTTATTATATTTTATATATACTGTAATTATGCGGTAATGAAATCTATTATTTTTGCTGTGAGCTGTAAGGTGACATGTAGGTATTTTGCAAACATAACAACCATCGCTCTTCTCATTATTATTATACTATTATTTCCCTTTCCCTTGCGACTACTGTGGTTGGATCTTTATATGCCGCATTGGCTTCCTCAGCCACCAGAGAGCCTGCAGATGTGGACAAAATCTCTCTTAAATCTTAATTTGCGAAGCCAAGCCAATGCATGATAATTATTATATTGTTCATCAGGGATCCAAGTTACATACAAGTCTGACCTAAAGACATTCTCCAGAACAAATCTTGTCTGTAGCCGAGACCACCTGTACTGGCTTTTTTCTTGACCACCTAACACACATGTTTTACAGAAATATTCCATTTAACAGACTCAGCTTGTGTCAAGGGGTTTTCCATCTCGTAGTGCTAGTTTGGAGCCTGAAGGGGGGAAGGTTATATGACTGGAACTTGTTCTCTACTCAGTCTTCTTATCTAATGGCTCTTCAAAGTGTTAGTCTTTCAACAGAATGGACTGGAAATAGTATCTGAATCCAAGATTTCCCTCAGCCTTACTCCCAAGTATCTAACTCTCTCAGGAACAAAATAAAAATTTGCCACCATTAAAGCACACTTGAATATAAAAGTGAACAATCAACAACTGTATTTATTTATTATAATTCTTAAAAGAAATTGCCTTTTTTCACTTCATGTTCTTCATAAGAGCATACTATAAATATGATCCCCAGGATCTCTACCTTGTCGTGGGGCAGTTGCTTGTGTACTTCAATGAAGTTGTGAGCTATACCATGTATGGTCACCCAAGATGGGCAGGTCATAGCAGAGAGGTCAACTAGAGAAGGAGCTGGCAACCCACATATTTGCCTCGAAAACTTTATGGATAAGCACAACCTGACACAAAGTGTTCCTAGAGTGCTGTGGTCCTTAGGGTCACGGAGAGTTGGACACGACTGAATACCTAAACAACAATAAATAAATGACACTTAGATGACCGTTTATTAAAGTGTTTTTTTTTAAGTCTAGTTCTTCCAAATACTGTCAATATAGGATTTAAGTGGTTTGTGGATGCTCATGTACAGTATTCATGTTAAGAGTGCTAACATGAGATAAACCCCTAGAGAGATTCTTCTGTAGGTTTTATAATGAGGTTAATGGAGGATTCCAATAGTGGAATTGCAGTAATGCTCAGTGAGGATTTCCAAGCAGCAGCTGCCTGACTGTTAGATGACTGAGCTGATATATGAGTACCTATGTGTGCTTACTGCTCAGTCACTATGAGAGGAAAGAATGGAGAGACAGCTTGGTGTGAACATATGTATCTATATTCTTGGAATTCAAAGCAACTGAAGAGTTAGAATTGAGAATTAAATGTCAATATAAATAGTACATATTATTATATAGATATCTGAGTAGGGAAACAGACTGTGGAAAGACCAGACATTAAAAAGAGAGGGCTTTTCATATTAAATATTTAAGAGTTAACATCGCTCCATCTGCCACTACCTTTACCAGACCATCCTCTCATCTGCTCATACAAGACATAAGCATGGCATGCATACACAATTGTGTGGATAAAGGATGGTAGTATTAATCTTCCATGATACCTCCATACCTGAGATCTGACTTTTTAAATCTCCTTTGGAAAACCTATTTATGCAAGCCTCTAAAACACACCGCTCCATCTCTATAATTTATCACTATTTAATTACCAAAGGTCTCAAAACACCTATATGTGACCAAGTGGGAGCTAGAATAATCTTTAGATTCAATACATGTTTAAAGCTTGTCAATCAAGCACTGTCAACATTACTTTAAAAGAAAACAGCTATACCACACTCTGTAAATTGTAATTGTATTTAACAAACAAACTTACATACTTTCTCCTAAACATGCCCGCTAGGACTGTCCAACTGTATCCTCCCTCTGGGATCCATTATACTTCTTAAACTTCAACGCAACAAGCTGTGATATCCCAAGACAAAAGACAAAAGAGGGGGAGGGGGGGAAAGACACAGGGGAGAGGGGGAAGAGACACAGGGGAGGGGAAGAGACACAGGGGAGGGTGGGGAAGAGACATATGGGAGGGGGAAGACACACAGGGGAGTAGAGGGGGGAAGAGACACAGGGGAGAGCATAGCTTTGGATTAGGGTTCAGTGTCAGAAACCCACTTTCAGGAAGCCGTCAGACCAGTCACAAAGTTGAAGTACTCAGAATAGTTTTTCTTTCCATACACTGGCTTCCCTTAGCCTCAAGAATAAAATTTAAAATCATGACCCTAACTTAAAAAAGGCCTCAACAATAACGCTCCCCCTTACATTTCTGCTCTCATCTTCAAATACTCCCCCAAACCGCCCTCTTCGTTCTGCTAATGACCTTCTTCTTTCTACAACTCTTGTCACCTCCTCTCACTCCCGCCTCCAGGACTTTTCTCGTGCTGCCCCTAGTCTCTGAACTCCTTGCCTCACTCCACCAGATTATCCTCTTGCCTCAAAACATTAAAACGCATCTCTTAAAAGAAGCGTATCACCCTCCACCCTAACACACTTATCACCTTTCTCTCCCTCTTTTACCACTCACTATACCTTCGATTGTAAGTCTGTGAGTTTCCTAGCTCAAAGACAGGGCCCTCCTTCCTTTGCTATATGTTAATCTGTATTTATCTTTGTCTGAACTTAATTTATGTACAGCGCTACGGAATATGTTGTCGCGTTATAAATAAACTATAATAACTATCATAATTATACTTAATACTGTATATACTATGTAGGGTTTTTTGATCACCTTTCTACCTTCAGTAACATACTTAGTGTCTGGTCATAGTCTCTCTCCAGCCTTGTTTCATAGTTGCCAGAAATAACTTCAGATTGATAAGCCCCATATTAGGGTGCAACTCCAGTCACTGAGTGGGTTACTGGCACTGTACCCCAACCCATGGCTATCTTTTGAAGGCTGCCAGAGAGCAGCATCCTTTCTCCTACATAGATCACATGTTAAGTGGACTAGAGGCACAATGTGGTATATACTGAACCTAATTTGTTTGTCACTACTGAGAATCCTTCTCTAAGGGGGTAAGGAGGAAAACATGTCCCCTTATGTGCTTGGGACACATAAATGTACTCAAAATGCACAGCTTTCTATTAGTCCTGTTTCAGCTATCTTTATTTGCTGCGACTTCTGTCCTGAGGCCTGGCTATCTGCCTTGTTGTGTTCCCTGGTCCGGTGACACGTGCCCTATTGCCTGGCTATCTGCCTAGCTTGCCTTTGCCAGCTATTTGTCCTGGCTGTATACAATGTTTTGTTCCTTGGTCCCTAACACTTGTCTTACTGCCAGACAATCTGCTTTGCTTGCCATTGTCAGCTATTCACATTTGCCCTGCTGCCTGTCTAACTGTATAGCTTTCCATCAGTCCTGCTTTGGTTTATGTCCGGTTGTTTGGATTGTGAAGAACTCTTCCTTTTCCACTATTGATACAACTATGGATTCTAGTGTAGTAGTTAACCCAGTTCTAAAGTAGTGGTGACCCCAGTCCTAGAGTGGCATCTACGACCTACCATTAGTTTTAATTAGTAAAGCTTTTGCCTGATTTAAGACCACTGTGTAACTGGTAACAGGGATAACCACAATCCAAGAGTGGCGTCCTGGGTTTCCCCTAAGTTTGGATTCACCAAACCTTTTGCTTGGACTTATCTTTGTCTGCACTTAGCTGCCTGAGCTTTCACCATCGTTGGGACTTCAGCCATGACATTGAGGGGAGAAGCTGCAAAACTAAAGAAAACAAATGACCGTTCTGCTGTCCATATGTCTGTGGAAATTGTATCTAAATCATTTTACACTAAATCAGGTTGCAAAACCAGCCTCTACTGGTTAAAATGGAAGAAAACTTTTTTTAATATCCATTGTCCATCCAGTTAAATTATCATCATTGTATGTGACTAGTGATGTCGCGAACATAAGATTTTCGGTTCGCGAACCGCGGAAGCAAATTTCATCAAATGTTTGCGAACGGGCGAACCGAGCGAACCGCCATAGACTTCAATGGGCAGGCAAAACCCACAGGGACTCTTTCTGGACACAATAGTGATGGGAAAGTTGTTTAAAGGGGACTAACACCTGGACGGTGGCATGCCGGAGGGGGATCCATGGCAAAACTCCCACGGAAAATTACATAGTTGATGCAGAGTCTGGTTTTAAGCCATAAAGGGCATAAATCACCTAACATTCCTAAATTGTTTGGAATAACATGCTTTAAAACAACAGGTATGATGTTGTATCGATCACATGCTTCACATTAACAGACCAATCTCCCCGTTTAATGCACCGCAAACAGTCCCTTTGCACAACCGCAAACTCCCCATTTGCACAAGGTTGGATACCAAGCTAGCCATGTCCCGTTCCTTGTCCTCACTGATGTCATTGAAGGTCTCTTCCTCCACCCAGCCATCAAGGGTCCCGGAAAGGTGACAACAAGCCCCCTGGGACGCCTGCTGTGTTTGGTCTTCCACCTCCTCAAAGCCACCTTCCTCCTCTGACTCCTCTTCTTCAGACTCCTGTCTCTGCGTTGCCTCTGTCTGCGTTATTATAAGGTGTGTACTGTTAAGTAGTACTATTCCTATCGGTTTAATCCCTGTTACGTCCACTATTAGGGGACGTGTATATGGCATTGATTTTTGGAACAGGGAGATGGAAAAAGATGCTTGGTCGGACCTCCTACTTCGAATTTGGGGCACTGCACGTGCAGTTTAATGTGCCACCAGATAGCAGTGGTGTATTAAGTTGTACTATTTATTCCTATCAGTTTGATACCTGTTACGTCACCTATCAGGGGACGTGTATATGGCATGGATTTTTGGAAGCGGGAGATGAAAAAAGATGCTTGGTCGGTCCTCCCACTTCAAATTTGGGGCACTGCGCGTGCAATCTAGGGTGCCACCAGATAGGAGTGGTGTGTTCAGTTGTACTATTTATTCCTATCGGATTCAATAAAGCCAATAAACCTGGCCTGTTACTGCCACAACTACAAACCAAAACAACACAAAATAGGATACTTAAATTTTGCACTAGATATGAGTGTCACTGTGCACTGGCAAAAGCTGGCAGAGTAGGCGCTGTAGGCCTCACACACATGCCTGAAGGCAGGCAACTGATATTCAATCGATTACAGAAAAAAAAGGGTTCTTTTATTTCACTGTACACTAGGTTGCACCAGATATGAGTGTCACTGTGCACTGGCAAAAGTTGGCAGAGTAGGCGCTGTAGGCCTCACACACATGCCTGTAGGCAGGCAACTGATATTTAATCGATTACAGTCAAAAAAGTGTTGTTTTATGTCACTGTACACTACGGTTGCACCAGATATGACGTATCACTGTGCACTGGCAAAAGTTGGCAGAGTAGATGCAATAGGCTTCACACACACGCCTGTAGGCAGGTAATTGCTATTCAATCTATTACAGTCAAAAAAGTGTTGTTTTATTTTACTGAGCACAATATAAGCTGTGACACAGGCAGGCAACTGAAATTAGATTAAAGCAAAAAAGGGTTGTTTTTTTTCAATGTATGGTACACCAACTATGACTGGTGAAACAGAGCAGAATATTAGCTGTGAGCCTGACACAGGCAGGCAACTGAAATTAGATTGCAGGACAAAAATGGTTGTTTTCAATGTATGGTACACCACCAGGTATGAGTAGTGAAAATAAGCACAATATAAGCTGTTAGGTGTTAGCCTGTCACACACACAAGCTGGCAGGCAGGCATATGCAATTAGATTACACAGAAAAAATGATAAAATAAAATAAATGATGTTCTAGCCCTAAAAAGGGCTTTTTGGGTTGCTGTCCTTGCAGCAGATATCAGATGAGTCCTTCAGGTCTGTAGTGGAAGCTAAATACACAGCCTGGCTATCTATTTCCCTATTAAATCTCCAGCAGCTACACTATCTGTCCTCTCACAACGAATGCAGCTTCAGAATGATTCTAAAATGTATGCTGTCCTTCAGATGGAAGGCTCTGGAAGGGAGTGTATGCTGCTGATTGGCTGGAATGTGTCTGCTGACTGTGAGGTGCAGGGTCAAAGTTTCCTCAATGATAAAGAATAGGGGGCGGACCGAAAAGTGCATGTGTCCGCCGTCCGATGCGAGTGCGAAAGAGCCAAAATCGTTGCGAATAGTCCGCGGGCGAACTGTCCGTGACATCTCTATATGTGACTATTAAAGGACCAGTGCTGTCTGGCAAAAACTTTACATAGTTTTGAAGCATACAACAAACTAGCAGCATTAGCAGCATAAAAGCATTTGTAGAGAAAATCTTATATTTAGACGTTTCAGTCACATGGGATGCTATGAGAGATAGTAATTCACTTGTTAAGTAAAATTTACTTAGCAAGTGTTTCTGAAGCCAAATAATGTTGCTATTATGTGCAACTGGAATCGCTAATTAACATTCATATACCAAGGGGAGGCCATCGCTAATTGTTTGCCTTTTCGCTCACTCGCTAATGTGTCTACCTATTTGATTCTGCTAATAAGAACACATTAGCCTCTCATATCCACACTACTCACTATAAGAAATAATGGAAAAGTTTCAATATTGAGTCTGTATGGCAGTGGCAGGCAACATGTGGCTGTATGTGGCCCTCATGCACTTCCCATGTGGCCCCTAACTATGCAGTGAAAGAGCATGCCCCTTTTCAGCAATACACAATTATTATATCTCTTAAGTTACTTAACTGTACTTTTAATCTTAATCTTTAATACTTTTAATTTTTATCTATACCTCTATTGCCAAATAATTCCTTTCATAAATCAATTATACTATTTTGCTCTTGGTAGAATAAGAGATTTAAAGCACCATGAGGCCCTTGTAAGGACTCAGGTGCTGGATATGAGGACCTTCAAACATAGGCACCTCCTATATAGGCAAGTGCTTATCATACAAACATTATCAGCCTTATTAAATTGTGAATCGGCCAATTGAATAGGGCTCTATATGAAGTTTTTAGTTAGTGAACTTCTATCCAAAAGCAAGGTAACTCACTAACTAAAAACTTCTGTAAAAAAATATGCTCTGTGCTTATATACAGCCCTATTCAATTGGCCGAATCACAATTTAATAAGGCTGTATATGTATAGTGAGATGCAAGATAACATGCAGGACTCTAGGGCTCTCATTCAATTGCGATTTGGCCAATTGAATAGGGGTCTAAATAAGCACATAACATATTTTTTTAAAGACGTTTTTAGTTAGGGAAAACCTTGCTTTTGGATAGAAGTTTACTAACTAAAAAATTATTTAAAAAAATATGTTATGTGCTTATTTAGACCCCTATTCAATTGGCCAAATTCCAATTGAATGAGGGCCTAGGAATGGAGGTCACTATCCGTAGGCTCTAACATCCCATTCCATCTATCTATCACATACACAATCAACATCAGAAAAGGAGTGCGACAAAGTTGTATATTGTTACCTTGTTAATTCAACTTATACGCAGAGTACATTATGCGTAAGGCTGGACTGGATGAATCCAAAGTCGGAATCAATATTGCTGGAAGGAATATCAACAAGCTCAGATACGCAGATGATCCTACTCTGATGGCTGAAAGTGAGGAGGAACTAAAGGACTTATTAAAGAGGGTAAAAGAAGAGAGTACAAAATCTGGTCTGCTGCTCAATGTTAAAAAGATGAAGATCATGGCAAACGGCAATCTCACTTGCTGGCAAATAGACGGGGAAGAAGTGGAGGCAGTGACAGATTTTATTTTCCTTGGATCCAAGATCTCTGCAGATGGTGACTGTAGTCATGAAATTAAAAGACGTTTACTTCTGGGGAGGAAAGCTATGGCAAGCTTGGACATGCTAGTAAAAAGTAAAGATATTAAACTATCAACAAAGATCTGCATAGTTCGAACTATGTTATTCCCAGTCGTAACATATGGATGTAAGAGCTGGACCTTAAAGAAATCTGAGCAATATAGAATTGACGCTTTTGAATTGTGGTGTTGAAGTAGACTGCTTAGAGTCCCTTGGACTGCAAGAAGATCCAATAAATCAATACTTCGGAAATCAAGACAAACTGTTCACTAGAAGGTATGATCATGAGGCTGAAGCTCAAATATTTTGGCCATATTATGAGACGGCAGGATTCCCTAGAAAAGACTCTGATGCTGGGAAAGATTGAAGGCACAAGAAGAAGAGATGGATAGATGAGGTCCTGAAGCAATGAACTTGAACTTGATGGAGCTCAGAGGAGCAGAGACTGAGAGATATACCTGGCATGCTGTGGTCCATAGAGTCAAGGAGAGTCGGACACAACTCAATGACTAAACAACAACAACAGATGCTTTGCCATGTCTGTAAGCCTCATATTATCTTGTGTATGATAATTAAGAATGGTTTTCCAATGTATTTTTTTAGCCTGCTAGTAGTATTTACCATGCACGCTTTCCCCTCTTTCAACGAGTTTCAGTAAAGGGCTCCCTAGGCGTTTTGGTGGTTTTGTGCGTTTTTTGCGTACTTGTCAAAAGCTGCTGACCATCACTACAAATTAGCAAGTGTCATATTATAGTTTACTCACTATTTCTCTTGAAAACCAATGGAGAGCATGAGGTATTTAGCACTCGCTAAGCTCTGTCTAACTAACTAAACTTTATACTCAGGGAACCTTAGCATTAAACTGCTACTCTGTCTGTAGATTGAGGTGGAGGGTTCTTCTGTGAGGCTCTTCCATTGACTTCCATTTTTAATAGTGAAGGAATTTTCAAAGAGAATACAGATCTTATCTGAGTAAGCAGTTTATTCACAAAACGTAGGTTTCTAATCCTTTTAAGAACAAAGCACGTCTGTCACCATTAAAGCAAAACTGAATACAATAATTATCAATGGCTATAGTTATTTATTTTAGGCAATGTACTTGCACATTATCAAGTCAAAATATTAAAAAGAGTATAAGATAAATATGACGATTCATTGGTCATTTCACTCAGTGGATTGCATGATACAGAGTTACTATAGTGCGAGTTAAAAAAAATGGCAATCATTGAAGAGCACAGAGGCGCTATGCAACCACATCCGTTGTACCGCTTCTTAACCTGACCAGCCAGACCGGTAATACATCATTAACCTCTTATTGATTGAGTTCAAATACCCAGTGTTGGGTTCACACTCTCCCATTGCAACACATTCCAAGAAGCCACAATCGACGTTTTGATTCCCTACAGAGTTGCAAATTGAGGAGTCGCAGTGTGAGATTTTTATGTCCGTTTGCTGTATGTATTTAATGATGTGTTTTAGGGCCATCCAGTCTTACAATGTATTGATCCGTCTGTCATTACGGCAAGGATGGAGATGCAGACTCATTAAACATAAACTGCTAGATAACCGACATGAGTCATCTCATACATCTCTGCAGGGATAGTATTTTAGTCTTCTGACAGGTTACTTATTTATTCAAATTATATATGCTATAAATAACAAAACTTGATACTTTACAATGCTGTTTATAGACATCTTGAAGAATAATCTCTGCTAATGGCAGCAATATATTTATGCATTAGACGGCCAGAAGATTAGCAACAACAACTTCTCAAAGTATGTAACAAATGAACAATTTAGCAGACCTGAGTATAAAAACATTTTCAGAAAACAAAGTCATGGCAGTGGCAGTAGAAAACGATGAAATTTCCATTGCTCATATAATTTCCCTGTGTTCACACTTTCTTTCCACTTTAGTAAGCAAATCAATAGAAACTGAGGCCCACATTCAATTGAGGTTCCGATAGCCCGTAAGTGAGGTCCCAAGATAATTTGCTATTCAAGTGGCATCTTTTTGCGGGCTCCAAACGGGTTACGAGTTACGGCCTTGAGAAATATTGTGATGGTTAAACCCGTAACTTACAGCCACTAGAAGCCTTTGATCGTTCACTTTTGCAAGAGTTACTATGATTAAAATTGCAAATCCCTATTCAATTGCTCAATTTCCTCAAGCCCGCAAATGTTTTCACACCCGTAAATGGCAAAAAAAAGGTGCTAGAGAGGACCCGCAAGGGGGTTAAACACCTAATTGTTGCACTGTAAATGCAAATAAAAAAAATCAATACTGCCCTGTAAATAATAGGGAAAGTGATGATAGACATTCGAATTAATTGCACACCAGTCTCAAGCCTGCAAATTGGCAGGAAATTCAATTTATATTTATGTTTCATTTCGGCGTTAAATCGATCTCGGGTATCAATGAGTTAATACATATCAGGCTACCCACGTGGACTAGAACAATATTAGCATTAACTTTCATAATTCTTTATTGTTGGGATGTACGAGTCTGATCACATATTGGACCCCCGAACCTAATGGATTGACACATAACCTCCATGTTTTACTGCCATAATAATGACAGTCTCATTCTCTATTGGCTAATTCGAAATGGGCGGTTACGGGCTTGCTGAATTGATCATGTTCCCGCCCTGAACTGCTCCGAACCAGTGCATGGTTTACGGTTTTGGCTTTGGGCCAGTAACTTGCGGGCTTGAGCAACTGAATAGCATCGCAATCAGAGACGAACGGGTGCCCGCAAAATAACCCGCATACATTCGGCCTACTGTGATCGAGTTGCTGGCTTGCAATTGAATGTGGCTCTAAAATGGTAGCATCCACTGCAGCATAATGGCATATAAAAAGTAATAAGCTAAAGTATGTATTTATATTTTAAAAACTGTTTTCCCTGTTTCTAGTACATTCTTTAAAAGAGTATATTTAGAACATATAACTACTATGGCTCCTGAAAGGTGGCAATCCTTATTGTCTTTGCTTTTAATTGCACTGATGGACATAAAAAGACACCTTCCTTGTTGATCAAAGAGCTCAATCAAGGCTAACCACAATGAAAAATAATTTGATATAATAGTTAATATTTAAAGGCTGTATTATTTTTTATTTCAATACATTTTTGCCCATTATCAAATCGTAAAAGAGCATATCGTCATAGAACTACAGTGAGAATTTAGCATCTTAATTTTAAAACATCAAGAATTCAATCATTGGATTTTTTAACTGAACAAGCTTGTGAACTCTGAATGTACATAAATAATTGAATTTCTAATAAGCATTTTTGAGTTTATCTTTTCCTAATGCCAGAATGACTCTGGCATGATAGCTTTTTTTCATTATAAGGATACTTACATTGGCTTAACTAGACTTTATTATTGAAAAAAATATTGTTAATTAAAACACAACAGATGAGGTTTACTATAGATTAACACCTAATTAAAATGCTGGTCCTGAGTTTAAAAATAACTTTAATAACAATGTACACACCTATATCTCAGAGCTCTTCTTCAAATACTCCCCAAACTGCCCAGTTTACTTTGCACACTTGGAATTCTCTTTCAATGCAGCTTATAGGACTTCTGCACTGTCGCATCTAATATATAGAAATCCTGACTCTATTTGATCTATCTTTACAATACATTCTCCTTGAGGACTAGAGTTGGACAATTCTGTTGTTGGTACTATGTACTGGAAAGTGATTATTTACCCTTTCATCTACAGGATGTTTCATTAAAATGTGAGATCATAGGTTCTACATATGGTATAGATTCAGACTATTGTTAAGTGCTTTATCAACTGAATGCTATTAAGAAAAATGCATGGTGACCACAGCATGACATTAAAAGACGTTTGCTTCTGGAGAGGAAAGCTATGACAAGTCTGGACAATCTATTAAAAAGTTGAGATATTACATTATCAACAAAGGTCTGCATGGTTAAAACAATGTTATTCCCAATAGTAACATACCGATGTGAGAGCTGGACCATAAAGAAGGCTGAGCACCATAGAATTGACGCCTTTGAATTGTGGTGTTGGAGAAAGCTGCTTAGAGTCCCTTTAGTACTACAGGAAATCAAATCAAACTGATCAATGGAAGGTTTGATCATGAGGCTGAAGCTCAAATATTTTGGCCATGAGAAGATAGGTGTCCCTACAGAAGACTCTGATGCTGGGAAAGATTGAAAGGACAAGAAGTAGGGGACAGGAATGGTAACTCCCTGTTCAAAATAACTAAGTAGTAAATGTAATATAAAATATAGTAATTTATTTTATTTTATGAAACATGTTATTGTCTTGAAGTATAGCTTTTTAAACAATAATAATATAAATATAAAACTATACTGTCTCTTAAAAAAATCATCATTAATTTCTCATGCAAAGAAAAAAATGCTATCTAGTTTAAGACATGCTTTTAAAGGAGTTATAAATATAGCAAATGTATAAATTCAATGTAATATATACTGCATTAATACATATATCTTCTACATGGAAGCATGAATGTAGTATGACTAATCATTGTTACTTGATTAACAATTTCCCAAATAAACCCCCAGTTCTCCTACTTCCTTTTTTGCTATCAGATAAATACATAGTAAGAGAGTAGAGCAATCACTTCACTTCAAATCCATCCATTTATGGACACGGAAATAATTGGAACTTAATTATTGCCATTTACTGAACGACGCACTTATTTTGATTAATTCCGTGGCAACCAAATGTGTTAATCTGACAGCACAGGTACATTTATAATCATCATCTGCAATCAGACTGGCAACATTAAATGAAAACTTGGCTTAGCCATTATGCAGACCATAGTCACAAGACGGGTACATTTAGCCTGAGTGCCTGTTAAGAAATTGCCTTTTATGTTGCTGCAGGCTATAACTTAGAAGAAAACATTTCTAAGAAGCAACATTGATTATGCTTTTTTCCCTAACAGGAAGACAATAAATGCATGGAAACAATGGAGGATTTGGAAGCTGTATACCCTAAGAAGTTGAACACACTGTGTAAAATAGCCTGGTCATTTTATCTTACAATTAATCCAAACTAGTGCATTTCAATGGGAGTTTAAGGCATTTTTCGAGTCCTGCATAAATACTGCGCTGAATAGCTTGAAAACGCCATTGGGTCGGATCTGGCTGTGACATTAATTGGAAAGGAGAGATCACAAAGACACAATGGACGGACTTTGTATGGATGCATGTTCAGAAATCAGTGAATAAGAGGTTGGAATGGGATAATGAAACTCCCGCTGGTTATTCATAAGGCAAAGCTTTATCAAGGGACGAGTTGGTTCCAACGTCCCGTAAGCTAAATCTGGATTGATTCAGTAACTTCTTTGGTTTTCTTTATGAAGCAGTTCAAAAGAGTACTAAGAACATGGACTTTTTAGTAGTCTGAGACAGAGAGCAGAATATGGAAATATGCCGTTAGTTGGAGATTTCCCGGTGATCATTAGAGCCTTGTGTAATTGATTAAAAAATGTTACAGTAATCTGCATTATTATTATTATCTTTTATTTGTATTGCGCCAACATATTCCATAGCGATGTACAGGGGATAAGAACAGGGGATACAAGTTTAACAAATTAAAAGTTGAAGGGCCCTAATTTGAGCTTAGAATCTTAGCAGAAAGTGCTTTATCCCAATGAACCATACAAGACTGACGACGAGGAGGCTGCAGGCTTCGGACCAATCACCTTACGTCGGGCGGTGGGACTTCCGCCCTTGTTCGCGTGGGGCAGTTGGAGCGGTCCTACATCGGAAATCCTACCCTCCCACCCTGATATTTGGCTTTGTGTTAACTTGTTGTTGTTTATGAACATGTTTAAAAAATAAAATAAAAAAAAGGAAAAATGTAGCAAATTATAAGAGAATTATGTGGTTTTGGAGTATTTGCCTTGTCTATGTTATCATTTTGTATTTACTGTTGGCGGGAGGTGAGTTGCCCGGCCCACCGGCGTAAATGGGCGTTGCCCTACCTCACTGGGCGTGCTTAGTGTAAGCATTGCGGGCCTTGGGCAGGGTCCAAGGTGTGAGGTCACTGTCCGTGTCCGGGCTCCTCCCCCTTGTTTAGATGTAAATATACGTACAGTATTTATGTTATTGTTAAATTGGTTATGTAAATAAAGCTGTAGTCCGTTGTTTTCTCCCACTCGGTTGTTGTGTCCTTTTTTTTTAAATAACTTAAGCCTTATGGATCATGCATGGGTCATGGAAACTCGCTACTTACAATCTAAAGGGAATTAAAAGGGCAGAGAACTGGATAAGAGTAACAGATAAGGAATAGCAAGGGTCAGGAAGTAAGTGAAAGATAGAAAGAGTTTTATTTATACACAACTACTTATAATACTTATAAACTTCTGTCATTGCACATATTTATACCAACTGGGTGGGCCCTTCCTGCTTATAGCACCCACTGTGAGAGTTAAATTATCAACTCGGACAACATTCAATATGAATTATCAAATATTCTTATTTATTGGGACTTTTTCTGTGTATCTTTAATTAACAAAGGTAAATTAAGGCCACAACTGGTTTTGGCATGAGATTTGAGCATCTGCGGCAATGATCGAATAAAGATAATACAGAGTAGACAACACAATTTTATACTAATATGGGATTGGTTGAAAGAAGGGCACGGTACTGTCCATGTAGACTCTTCTAGGCAAGTCTCTTTTTGAAAGCACTCCATAGCAATAAATATATTTAAAAGGTCATTCTAGTGGTTAAACAAATCATGATCCTATTAAAGTGTAAATTGGATGTAGGATAATAAAAGCTCTAGTAGACCAAATATATAAAGTTACTATCTATTACCAATGTTTACATTTCCTTGTGCTAGCCTTGTTGGAGCAACCATGTTGACCTCCCACTATATTCCCTCCCCTCATAGAGTATCACCACTGGAGGGCACATTGTGAATCTCCATATTACAGCTTTTAGTGCAATAACTTCCTGTTTATCAATGCAGTCATATGATGCTGTCTGCTGCACTATAAGTTGCTAAAGGATATTCACAAACTACTGTCCATCAACTTCAAACAGTGATACTCAACATGTGTCCTTCTAACTTTCATAAATACACATTACATATACACTCCAGAATTAATGAAACAAATGTCACAAATGGGGTTTGTATGCCAAATGGAATTGTATTTTTCTACATTTTTGATCAAAAATAAATCTTCATATTTGGTTAAATCGGTTTGTTTCTGCTAAAGGGAACTAAGTGTTTGTTTCCATATCTAGGCATGATTTTAATAATAAGCTCTGTTTTTACTCCCAACAAAGCTGCCTCCAGCAACTCACGCACACACAGTATTTCTATTGATATTAGATGTAAAAGCCAATCACATACTCATTCTCAGTAGAATGGTTTGAAATGCTGCAGATTGGCTAGTACTTCTAGTATTACAGGGGGCAGGCATTTGTTCTGACTATTTCAGTGAGTAAAAATAGAGCTTTTAATCACTTGTTAAAAATGTTTTAATATGCAAACAAACACTAAAGACAGGGAACCTACTATTTCTCTTGACCGTGGCTTAGTAAATACGGATTCATAAATTGGGATTTTAAAGGCCACATGTCTTTTATTAGTAAATTACTTAACAGGTAACAAGAACAAAGGATAAGAGGAAATTGCCCACCCATAAACTCAACTCGAGGGGACCCCATCCCCAAGAGTACCAATGCCATATGAGCAAAGCTTGATGCCCACACCTCACTGTGGGCAAGCACCCTCTACCAACCAGCTGTGACAAGGCCACCATACTGATGATCCAAGGAGGCATAACTGCTGTACCAGGGTAGAAAAGGGTGGGAGGGTAGATGTGAAGGTCATAAAACCTACTGAGTTAACACCAACCCCTTATATTAACCCCTTAATAAATAACCCCTTACATAACTAATTGTCAGGCAACCAAAACTTCCCATCCTATTACTAGCCCGGTCAAATTCCCATTACCTTAACTACGTATGTTCAAGGGATTCCTTTGATGTAATATTTGTATTCAGTTTTGAGTTATAGGTAGTTCTGTGTAATGTATTAAATTACTATAAATAACTCTAACAATAAGAGATTTTGATCCCAGCAATACTGCTATTAACAGGCTCTCAGAAATAAACAAAGAAGCATGCCAAGGTCAGGTGCTGACACCCATTTAATATGTCTGTGTCTGTAAGCATCATTTGTGGGCTGCTGATTTAAGTCAGACCTATTGCAGATTGAGTACATACCGCAGCACTTGAGATGTCTCAGAAATCTGTTAATTGTATACACTGCTGTAAAGCTTTTTTTTTAAACTATCTATTATGCAGCCCGTCCTATTGACCTGAGGTTGTCTGCTCCATTCTGTTCTTAGCCACAGTCACTCAGCTCTATCAATGGTGTAACCTCTTCCTCGAGTGCTGGGAAATGCAAAATCAAAGACAAATGAGGCTAATATTAGTTTTAATGAGACTTCTAATACAGAGGTGGGCACGTTTGGTCCTGGAGGGTCGCGCACAGGCCTGGATTTGAGGATTTTCTTTCAGTAAACAGTCGAGTCAGCCAGGATGGCTGAAGAAGCATTAGTCTGACCTATAGCAGGGACATACTCAAATCCATGCATGTGTGCCGCCCTACAGGACCAAACTTGCCCACCCCTGTGATAAAATATATAACCAAGACAATAAGTTAATTGGACAAAGACAAGTTTAAAGCAATACAGAATGAAGGTTTTCTTTTTATAGGTATGCTACCCATGTAGGCAGTGCAACAAATAATTAGACTTCAACATAATATTAAAAAATATCTGAACAAACAAAAATTAAACCTAAAAAGTCACTGTTTTTAATTTGATTTGAATTTGAACCACGTTACTTCTAAAAATATATTCCATAAAAACACAATGAAATTTTAGACTTTAACGCAAAATAGACATCTAAACTCAAAAGAAAAAATTGGGAGAAGATAAGTCCTTTGATCTCGATGGATCCTCCTGCCTGGAAGCCTCTTTAACAGAAGCCCCAAAGCTTACTAAATAGCCTACTATAAATAGAAGGAAACAGAAAAAAATGGATGAATGAGCAATTTTGAAAGTCCCTTCATTGAAAAAGAAAGAGAAAATTAGGTAGGTTAAAACCAAAGAATTTGGCTACCCATATGGACATTCAAGTTCATGTTCACTGCTTCAATTACCTAATCTTTCCATCTTCGGCTCTGCCGTCACCTTCTTTGTGTGCCTTCCAAAAGGAGTTAGAGTCTTCTCATGATATGGACAAAATATTTGAGCTTTAGCCTTATGATCAAACCTTCTAGCGACCAGTATGACCCGGACTCCTGTAGTGTTGATTGACTGGGTCTTCTTGCAGCCCACATGGTCTCTGAGTAGCTTTTCAACAACACCACCACTCAAAGGCGTCAACCCCTACGGTGCTCAGCATTCTTTATGGTGCAACTCTCACATCTGAATGTTACTCTGAGGATACCAAAGTTCTAACTATGTGAACCTTTGTTGATGTTATAATATATTTACTTTTTAATAACTTGTCCAGACTTGAAATAGCTTTCCCCCAGAAGTAAATGTCTTTTAATTTCATGGCTGCAGCCTCTATCTGAAGAAATCTTGGAGCCCAATAAAAAAAAAATACTGCCAAATCTTCTTCCCATCAGAATTGTATTATCATAATTTCTGAGGCTGTTGATATTTCGCCCAGCAATATTAATTCCTGCTTTGGATTCGTCCAGCCCAAACTTATACATTATATATTTTGCATATAAGTTGAATAACGAAGGGGACAATATACAACAATATACATTGTCACACTCCTTTCTTGAACTTGAACCATTTGGCTTTGCGGCCCACATACAGATTCCCCACGAGGAGGATGAGATGATCTAGTACTCTACTCTCTATAAGATCCACAAAGTCAAAGGCTTTAGAATAGTCTATTATGCAGAGATAAATGTTTTTCTGGAAATCTCTTGCTTTCTCTATTATCCAGCATATATTGCCAATTTGATCTCTTGTGCCTCTTCCTCATCTTTCACATGTGCCAATTCTTGGTCCATATATTGTTGGAGCTGAGCTTGCAGCATTTTAAGGAATACCTTGCTAGCATGTGAAAGGAGTGCAAATGCTCAATAATTGCTGCACTCTTTGGCACTGCCTTCTTTGAGGATTGGGATGTAGACTAACCTTTTCCAGACTACTGGCCACTGGGAGTTTTCTAAATTCCTTGACATAATGCAAGCAACACTTTCACAGCATAATCTTGTAGGATTTAGAACAGTTACCTGTGGATTCCGTCAACTCCAGCTGCCTTGTTATTAGCAAGATATCCTAGGGGCCCATCTCACTTCACTCTCCAAAATGTCTGGCTTTATCTCATTGGACAAACTATTGAGGTTATCACTGATGTTAAGATTCTTCCTGTATAGATCTGCTGTATATTCCTGCCACCTCTTCTTTTCCTGATCTGCTTCTTTCATGTCCCAGCTAATTTTGTCTTTGATCAAGTCCACTTTAGCATGAAAGGCTCCCTTGAGAACCCAAATTTTCTTAAAGAGATCTCTTTACTTTCCCATTCTGTTATCTTCTATCTGTTCACATCCCTTATTATAGAATGTCTCCTCTTGCTATCCTCCAGAATTTTGTACCGAGGACTCATGTTCTGGTTCTGTAAAGCCTTGCTCTATCTCAATTGCACGTATTTTTACTCTTTTGAATAAATACTATAGATTCTGATGGCATTGTAGTTCAGACCCACTGTTTCTCATTATAAATGCAGAAATACAGATCAGGTTATGTCTGTACCCCTTAGAGTGATTACAATAACTTCTCTGTAAGGAAAATATTGCAGTAAAATGTATTTATGTTGTGACTCGGCCTGTACTGTGAGCAACTTCACTGGGAGAAATTCCAATATCATTTTATGCTGCTATATTTTATTTTATGGCATATTTAGTTCAGGACTGCTGAAAAATCACTGCTATGTGGAATGTTTCTTTTTGTGTGAGATTTATACATCCCGCTGATTTATATTTTATGGATCCTTGATCAGTTGAGCAGCTACTACTGGTGCTGTAGGTGCAAAAGCACTGTATGTATGTAACTATGTATGTATCTATCTATCTATCTATCTATCTATCTAACTATCTAACTATCTAACTATCTAACTATCTATCTATCTATCTATCTATCTTATCACAACAATCATTTAATATATGGTGGACAAAAGAGCAATAGAAGCCTCCAACGTACAGTAGTACAGTAAATAAATAGTACATCTGTGTTCACATTTAAACGTCTAAAATAAGTTAAAAAAACTTTTTCCAGCTCAGAATTCCGAGATAAACAGTTATTACACTGCATTCTGGGACCTGAGAAGGGACATGCAAATGTGCCCACAAATGCCTCACTCTTCAATCCATAACCCATTTTAACATGGCTTCCTTTAAGCTTATGTCTGCTGTATAACACAGCTTTTATGCAAAGCCAAGGTTGGATTATACACAAGCTGGGAATCCTATCCACGTACAGCTGTTTCAAGCTTACTGGCTATCATCAGCGTGGAGCAGGATCCCAGCTTATGTTGTGAACCTTCTATTTTTCTTTGCCCACCATATATTAAATGATTGTTGTGGTGAACTATCTACTCATAAGGTCCACAACACAAGCTGGGATCCCGCTCCACGCTGATGGTAGCCAGTAAGCTTGAAATAGCTGTACGTGGATAGGATTCCCAGCTTGTGTATAATCCAACCTTGGCTTTGCATAAAAGCTGTGTAATACAGCAGACATAAGCTTAAATAAAGGCATGTTTAAAATGGGCTATGGATTGAAGAGCAAAGCTTTTGAGGGCACATTTGCATGTCCCTGCTCAGCTTCCCAGAATGCAGTGTAATAACTGTTTTTCTCAGAATTCTGGGCTGGAAACAGGTTTCTTTTAACATGTTTTATACATTCAAATGTGAACACAGATGTACTATTTATTTACTATATATATATATATATATATATATATATATATATATATATATAATGCAATTAGTCTTTACTGTGTGGATCCATTTCGATTACTGAGATTCTTCTTTCTGCTGTTTACCGTAGATCCTGCTGACACAACGGAGAAGAGAGCATTAGTTCCAATGATGAAATAACATTCTATTTATTAAACAAAGGAAATACTTGAAATCCTACTTACAAATGTCCAGATGTACACACATCAACACAATAAAATGTGTGACATCAATGCATTTCAATGGTCCAAAGGCAACTTCCTCAGTGTAATCCTACTGTAAGCACTGGCTTTGTTAACTGCCACATTTCCATTGTAATATATATAAGCTCCTTCTGCCTTCAAATTCTCCTTTAATATACAGAAGCAAATCAGCAGAAATCAATAGATCATCACAACAGTAAATGTTAAACATGACACTACAGAGGAGGTTTAATGATAAATAACCCATAGGTTTATTTCATGTCTGACTTAGCTTTTAGCAGTTATTCATTAACTGATAATTATCTATAATTTCAGTTTTACAATTAAAACCCAATAGTGGACACATCGGGTTTTACTTGCTGTTTTTTTCATACTCTGGAGAAGGGCTTACATGTTAGTTTGAATATTAAAATTACATTTCTAATAAACACTGGTAATAATGGTGTAAGCTTTCTACTTAAATATATTGAACATAACTAATTTTAATCAACATGTAAATAAATAGTCGGAATTTAATATCTTACTTAATGAATGTTTATTTAAGCCTAAGAAATATCAGTACTTGTAATCTTTGATTATCTAATGCAAAATCACCTTTATATTTTTATTTATTTATTTTACAAAGAGGAGATTCATTCAGCATAGCAGGAACTGAAATGTCTTTAAATATGCTAAGATGTGTGCTCTAGCCTAACATCCATTTCCAGCCTCTGTGATTACTTATTGAATTTCCCCCTAAAGCTACTTCCTATCTCTCTCTCTTTCTGTGTACATATATATAACTTCTATATTTAGACCAACGGTAGTCAATAAAAAGTCAATAATATATACATGTAGGGTCATAAGATCACCTTTCAAAAAATAATTCTATGTCTTCCTCCTAATAAACTAAGGTGCCATGTCTACCTCAAGGTTGCTGCTGGTAGCAGCTGGTCCTTACAATGCAGTATCTCCACCAGGTGTGTGTTTCTGCCTAGTCTGCTGCCAGCGGGCTGTCTTAAGATGCAGTGCAATACATTGAAATATGTTTGCATATGAACAGAAATGTCTATACACAGTGATATATGTCTCTAAGTGTAACGGACATTTTTGACAATATATATACATAAACATACAAACTTATGATTTGAGATATAGAAAATGGAAAGGAGGAATGCAAGTGGACCATGATAGGCATGAATCTGGCCTAGGGCAGCATAAAAACTAAATACACCCATGATTTTCACCCAGGGCCAGATCTACCTTTTTGGAGCCCCTGGGCAGTGAAGTGAAGGAGCACCTGCAAGTGCGTGTGCAAGGTTTGCATGCACTTGCACAAACATACTGGTACAGGCACACACAGAGTTACAGACATGCACAAACACAGTTACAGAAATACAGACATACACAGATTCACACATACACAGTTACAGACTCAAACACACAGAGTTACAGGCTCACACACACATACACAGACTCACACATACACAGTTACAGACACACACACACATATAAACTCACACATACACATATTCACACATACAGACTCACGCACACACATATACAGATTCACTCATACACAGTCACAGCCTCACACATACACAGATTCACACATACACAGTTACAAAACTCATACATACACATACACAGACATACACAATTACAGACCCACACATACACATTTACACTCTCACACACAGACTCACACACACACATACACAGACATACACAATTACAGACCCACACATACACATTTACACTCACACACAGACTCACACACACACACACACACATATATCTACATACTCACACATACAATAACAGTCTCCACACACATTCACAGATACACACATACATGCACACACAGCCTCACATATACACAGTTACAGACTCACACACATAAATTCATACACACACAGAGATACACAAGATTCACACAGACACACACAGACTCACAGTTACAGACTCACACACATACACAGACTCACACATAGACAGTTACAGACAAACAAACACATACACAGACACACATACACAGATTCACACATACACAGGCTCACAGATACACAGGCTCACACACACTTACACAGACTCACGCATACACAGCTCTACATATACACATACACAGGTCCACACATAGACATACACAGGCTCACACATACACAGTTACAGACACACACACACATATAAACTCACACATACACATATTCACACATACAGACTCACGCACACACATATACAGATTCACTCATACACAGTCACAGCCTCACACATACACAGATTCACACATACACAGTTACAAAACTCATACATACACATACACAGACATACACAATTACAGACCCACACATACACATTTACACTCACACACACAGACTCACACACACACATACACAGACATACACAATTACAGACCCACACATACATATTTACACTCACACACACAGACTCACACACACACACACACATATATCTACATACTCACACATACAATAACAGTCTCCACACACATTCACAGATACACACATACATGCACACACAGCCTCACATATACACAGTTACAGACTCACACACATAAATTCATACACACACAGAGATACACAGATTCACACAGACACACACAGACTCACAGTTACAGACTCACACACATACACAGACTCACACATAGACAGTTACAGACAAACAAACACATACACAGACACACATACACAGATTCACACATACACAGGCTCACAGATACACAGGCTCACACACACTTACACAGACTCACGCATACACAGCTCTACATATACACATACACAGGTCCACACATAGACATACACAGGCTCACACATACACAGTTAAATTATTTTATTTAAGGATAGCCAGATCACTCCTCTTCTGAAACAAAAAAGTAGGAGATTTATCATGACCCAACTTGAAAATGTACTTCAGAGCGACACAAATATCCTTTCTCCCCCAAGCGCACTCTATGGAACACCAACCCACATGGGTATTTATTGAAAACCAACAAATGTCACCTCATACATGGCAATCTCTTGTCTGTAATCCCTCATTACCATCCAACATTACTAGACACACTAACCCCATGATTAGACTCTCGTTATCCAATTGGAATTGGGCTACTTCAAAATATAATTTAGCAACTAAATTAAAAAATGTAACCCCCACCCTAGTTTCCACAACAATCTGCGATAATTTTAAAATAGAGTCGAAAAATTGTTGGGCAATAAACCAACTAGATAAACTAGAAATGTGGATATTAAAGACCAAATTCTAAATGTTGGCCAACTCAGAGTTAATTTTAATACTCCTTTAAGAGAACATTACAATTTTTGTAATATTAGACACTTTATCGCAACCTCTATTCAAACTTGGGGTAAGCCACAAACTAGCTGGATATCTCTCATTTGTAACAAAGCCCCACTGACTAGAGGAATTCTGGGATTTTTGTTTTAGATAATGAATATCCCCCCAGAATAATTTAAACCCAAATTCATGGTAAATTGGGAAACTGATAATGGTTTGCATTGGGATTCACAAAAAATGGGAGAATATATGTCCGAACCTACTATAAGGATCACTCAACTACAGTTTCCTAGAAACCACAATAAAAGTTCTACATAGAGTTTATCTTACTACAGATAAGCTTCACACTTAATCCCCAAATCCCACCTAGCTGCTAAAGACTTAAACAAAAGGTACTTTCATACACACTTGGTGGGAGTGCCCAGTTCCCCAAAATATTTGGACCAAATCTCTAGAATTAGCCTCAGTAACTCTAAGAAAAATATCCACCCATAAATAGACTTATGCTTGCTCGGCTTCAATATTTAATTCTATATTTAATTCTGGCTACAAATCGCCATAAAATGGAGAACCCCAACACTTAACATTCAAGAAGTTATAAATAAATTAAACATAATAATGATTAATGATAGAATGACCCACTTTTCTTCAAATACTTACCCTTTATTATTTGATATTCAGGGCCCCCTGGCCTAATTACCCACATACAATTACAATAGTATAATACCTTTCCTCCAAACTTCCTTATTTTTACTTCACCAAAACGTGGTAGTCTCTGCACTCCGATGTCGGCTCCAGTTGAGTAACTTTCATCTCTTTGCTTGATGTAAATGAAAATTATATTTCTGTCAACTTTAAGAGTACTGCTATTCAGAACTCGCTCAAGGGAACCCCCTTTTCCCCCTTTCTATGGTTTAACTTATAGCTCTTTACCATACGATCTTAATTGAATACTTAAAGCTGTAAAGTGCTACGGTTTATTAAGTTATATCTTGATTATGTTTAAATAGAAAACAGAAAATGTGATAAGACTGTTGCAGACTTACTAGAAAAGAATGAAACCACTCATAACTTCATATCACAGATTTTTATTTACAAATGTATAATAACATGATTATTGATAGAATTTTTTTTTACTTAAATAGCCAAACAGATGACACACAAAGGGACTTACCTTGTTCAGCAGCTCCTCGTGGTCGGTGCTTTCCCACACCCTGGTTTCCACACGCTGCCGATCTGATCTTACTGTACTGATGCAGTAATGGACCTCCTCCAGGAAGTAGGAAAGTGGGAGGAGGAAGGGGGAGGCGGCGCTAGGGCTGGGGATCGGGCTTATTTGTTTTAGTTTTTGCTTAAGATGTTTAGTTTTTTTATTAAAATAAGGCGCCCCTCACTGATGAGCGCCTGTAGACGACTGCCTTAGTCGCCTAATAAAAGATCAGGCCTTGTTTCCACCCCTGCAGCACATGGAGCCACCATTGCTGTATATACATTGGCAGTAGAGTTGGGCCCTCCAATGCTGCTAAGCTTTCTATTATTTCTTAACAAAAGTGCAGGCCACTTTTTGCAGTGGGTATCTTATTTACATTCACAATTCAATGTATGGCAATGAGTTTTTTAATAAACAAAGCTTATATATTTATTGTTTGGCAACCTATATATACTGCTTACCATTTAATGTGGTTATTCAAAAATATTTGTACTATGCAGTATATATTATTTAAATGTACTACCTCTTGCCATTTTAATATTTAAAAATATATGTCATCTCCTATTAGAGTATATATTTTTTTAACAATCTGTAAAGAATGCGTACATTGTCTTGATAAGTGCTTTAAAGGGCAAATTGTATATATAGAAATTCAGAGCAATTATATAATGACGACTTTAATTGAGTGACTATAGACTGCATGCTGATGAATCAGGTCCCACTTAAGATGTAATTTGTGTGACCGCAGTGGGACATTATTAGTGTGTCTACGTGGGCTGGATACACTGGAATCTGTGTAAGAGTTTCTTAATCAGTTTCATGTATTGGTGGGTGGCTGCCACACTGTAATAGGTCAGAGCAATAATATGCCATTCATGGACATTAAAAGGTCACAGACAGCTCAGGAAAACAGACAATTACTTTAAGTGACATCATTGCACCATGGTTGAAATGTTTTCACCATTTTATGTTGTCTAAACTTGCATTTGTTCTGTTTGTTAATAATAAATAGGTCAAACTGGTTTCAGTTTTCAAATTCCAGCCTTTATGTGATTTAAAGACACTTGTCCGAGATTCAAATTCAATAAAGGGACATGGAACACAATTCTATTCTTTATGCATTTAAAAGAGCATCCTTTAAACTTTACCAAAGTTGTGCTTTGCATGAAATATATTAAGTAAAACTTGTTTAAACTTTATTGAAACTGACAAAAATTCACAGAACATACGCACATTTCAATGGCAAACTTGTCAGACATGTATATTACTGATCCTGCCTGACAGGGGCAAGTCCTAGATCAAAGTGAGCTGGGAGTAATGCGTCCCTCGCATAGCAAGGGCCACATTTGCGGAGGTGGAGGCTCGAACGTCGGCTGCAATGAGCCAAAGGCTCCTTGCAGGCCGCAAATGCGGACCCTCTGGAAGCAAGGGGCCGGATTTGCGGAGATGGAGGCTCTACGGCGCCTCACTCGCGGTAAAAAAACAACCCAGAAAAGAGGAACTTTGATAACAAAAACCACGCAGCGGTACTTAGAAAAGAAAAAAATACGACCCGCGTACATCAAAAAACACCAAAACCACTGAAAAATAACAAAACAAATCTCACACAGCACAGGGGGGCAGCCAGGACGTCTGGGGGTCACGTTGCACGTGAATTAAAGTCAAATTTAAGGAGTTTCACCATTTGAAAATCGGCTAAGCTAGAATAAAAATACTGGCCGAAAAAAATGAAAACGAGTCTACATGACCCGGAAGCGCAGAAAACACTGACAAGGACGTACGACTTTTAATTACGAGGTTGCAAAAATACGAAATGAAACGGACGATATGCGTACACTCAAAAACAACAAAAACACTACAAAATACAAACAAAACAAAAAAAAAAAATTTCACAAACAGCATGGGGGGACAGCCATGACATCTGCCAGTGAAGTTGCACGCTAATTAAAGTCGAATTTAAGGAGTTTCGGAAATTGAAAATTGGCTAAGCGAGAAAAAAAATGTTGTCCGAAAAAATTAAAACAAGGCCACACGACCCCGAAATGCGTAAAACACCGCCAGGCCTGTATGAGGTACAAAAATACACAGTTAGGAAGCTTGGAAAATGCTAGCGAGCCGCGTAGCACATAGACAAATGACGCAATTTTAACTTGCCACTAACAACATTATGCATCTAAAGTAGCGCTATACACAACTAAACCAACGGTTTGCCCTCGCACACCCAGCATATTTCTAATGCACAGCTGGGACATTGATGACACTTTCTCCTCAGGACAGCAACACTACAACTGTACATTGTATGATGCAGGAAAATAAAAATAGATACTTAGCTCTTCAGGCTATTCATTGCTGGATATATTAATTACAAATAGGTAAAGTATATTAATTTATTAAGTAAATAATTAATTAATTATTATTGAAAAAAATAGACATATATATCTGTCTTTTTGATGAGAGCTAAAGGCGCTCAGAGGAGCAAAAGAAAACGAGAGGAGAGGCTCGCTATGAGCGCCAAAGGCGCTCATTGCGAGCCACGCAATGAGCACCGAAGGCGCTTAGCGCAAGGTTCGCAATGAATGCCGAAGGTCCTCAGAGTATAAAAAGCTTTACATTGTGTGTCAAACAGCATTGCCATGACTTTAAAAAAATTTGCCCCATCATTTTTGACGGGCAAGTCACTAGTATATTTATATATTTATATATATACAGTAAACTCCCAATTATCCGGCACTCAACTAACCGGCACCGGCATCAATTCCCCATTTTAAAAAAACTAACTAACTGCTAAACCGTCATAACCAGCACTATCCAGCACTATTCGGCAGTTCGAGACTGCAAAAAAAAAATACTAACTTTTTTTCTAGTTCTTTTTTTCTGGTTCTAAATGGCCCAGTTTAGGTGCTAATGCCTTTTTAATGGCATTTTGAGGCTTTTTTGAGGGGGATAAGGGTTGTTTAGTACCTTTATTTTGGGGATTCCCGATTAACAGGTAACTACACTTATCCGGCAATAGGGAGTCCCCATGTGTGCCGGATAACAGTGAGTGTACTGTATATATATATATATATATATATATATATATATATATATATATATATATATATGTGTGTGTGTGTATGTGTATGTATGTATATATATATAATTTATTTATTTATTTATTAGACATCATCAGAGCCTTCTGCTGGTATACTGGGGATTTTTGTACACATTTCTCTTATTTTTATGTATTTAATTTTGTGCTCAGAATCTCAAGAAATAGAGTAGGGTAGGATTCGGGGAGGGAGAGAATGAGGGGAGGAAGAGAACGTGGGGAGGGGGAGGATGAGGGGAGGGAGAGGATGAGGAGAGGGAGATGATGAGGGGAGGGAGGGAGGAGGGGGGTGATGTGAGCCCTGGGGCTCCTGGTGCTGTCCATTGGGTTTTCTGGCTGTGTCGGGACCCGGCATATGCTAATGAGGTGATGCGCATGTGACGTCATGTCATTAGCATATGCCGGTTCCCGACACAAAAGACGCAATGGAAAGGAGCAGGAGCAGCGTGATGAAGGCTAAGTGAGGGGAGAGGGGGGGTTAAATTGAGGTTGAGGCGAAGGAGGGAGGAGACACTGGGGCTGCTGCACTGGGGGTGCTGCGTGACTGGGTAAACCCTGTTTTTGAACTAACATATTAAGTACTTTTTCAAGTATCAAGTATTCTTCATGATTAATTACTCCCAAACTTGAAATCTAAGGGATTTGGAAGGTGATAGATACATTGGTCATATTAAGGTAGAAGATAACAAGCTTTATTAAATAGTTGAGTTTTTAGTGAGGTTTTAATACTAAGAAAAAAGAGAAATAGGTGGCTCAAGGTCCAGTCTGAGGAGTAGTAGTAGTATTTAAAATATAACTTTTATTTCATTATTATTAAAAACTGTGTTAAAAACTCTCAGATGCTGTTATCTTTAGAGGATAGTAATATCATATAGTAATAATTAGGGGATAAGCATTACTAGGAGGTTCACACAGTGATTAAGTATAAAAAGTGCAAGTGCTTAAAAATATAAAGTGCTTTGAAGAATATCAGAATTAATTCTGATATAAATTGTGATGCTATGATAAATAAAGTGCTAATATAATCTAGTGTAATCTACCACTAAGCTATATCCTATTAAATCTGCAATTGCATCTCGTATTCAGGGGTAGCAGAGCTTTATGAATGGCATCTATTATTGCTTTGTCTATTAGAATTATAATGCTCGCCGTGGCCTACTCGGCCCCCCGGTTCCACTCTGCTAAATCTTCTGTTGCTAAATCTCTATTATCTATTTGCTCTGTTTTTGGTAAGCATATTCTATTGCGAGAGTAGCAGAACCTTTTGTATCACGGTTGAGACGCCTTTATGATGACGTCATCAACACGCATACAACGTGCACATCGCCTGACCCAACGCACGTTTCTGATATTTCATCAGGGGTCACCACTACCCACATGGAGCTTGCTTTATAACTTAGTTGCTGTCATGGTGATGATTGTTACTATTAAAAACACCTTTATTTTACCTAAAAATGTATTTTGTCTATAATAACATATAATAAATTAATCATAAATGAAAAATAATAATAATTGTACAGTACGTATAAAGATTGCGTTATGTGAATTATTATTGATTGTATTCAGTAATTATTTATTTGTAACTTGTTGCTGCCTGGCATGCTGCGTTGTTGTTGCCATAATTATCATGTGTGAATTAATGATCAGTGTCAGAAAAAGCATAAATCACTAATAAACCTTGTATGTATGTAGGTATGGTTGTATATTTGTTTTTCTTTTTTTGGCTTAAAATAAATACAAATTAATTATAGCCAAAAAACAAGAAACCAACTCTTGTTTATTACTTTCTTCATAGTAGAAGGGCAAGCACATCATCGGACTACTAAAAGTAAAAAAGTTTCTGCAAAGAGAAAAAAAAAGTATGAAATTAAAATTGAGTTTCTTCCACCGTAAGAGCTGGACATGTATATTTGCATTATCCATAGTTTATCCATAGCATATGCTCATAGTAGAGGGTCATCACCAATCACGGCAGATGACAATTTTAGTCTTATATAACAAAGTAAAATCTAATGTATGTCATGATGAACTAAATTGATTGCTGCTACAGTAAACCAGATATCTATCACATATAATAAACCAGGTGGTCCAAAAGAACTGTCAGCTTTAGCTTTTGGAACATCAGATTTATTGTGTGGTATTGATAGTCATACTGCTCACTGTAACTATTAATTTAATTCACAAAATTGTTCAACTGTTACTTACTACTACATAATTTAAAAGTGACAGGTGACACCTATACACATGCCCTATGTAAAAACTGAACCAAAATTTAATTTCACACAGTCCTCCAGATGTGATATAGATTATTTATTATATTTAATATTTCGTCCCCAACACTCCACTGAGACAGCTCTGACTAAAGTCACCAATGACGTGCTTACCGCCAAGTCAAAAGGTCACTTTTCAATTCTTCTTCTTCTAGATCTCTCTGCTGCCTTTGACACTGTCGACCATCCACTTCAACTCCATATCCTCTTCTCCCTCGGTATTCGAGACACTGCTCTCTCGTGGTTCTCATCATACCTACAAAATCGATCATTCAGTATCTTCTTCTCCTCACCCCCTGTCTGTTGGTGTACCCCAAGGATCCCTCCTAGGCCCCCTCCTCTTCTCTAACTACACTTCCTCACTTGGTACCCTCATAAACTTTTTTGGGCTTCATTATCATCTCTATGCAGATGACACCAAAATCTACCTCTCAGCACCAGATCTATCCCCCTCTCTTCTAACACACGTCTCCAACTGCCTCTCTAGTATATCCTCTTGGATGTCCACCCACCATCTCAAACTCAACATGTCTAAAACTGAACTCCTAATCTTCCCTCCCTCTCCCACAGCGTCAATTCCTCACATCTCTCTCACTGTTAACAAAGACATCATCACTTCCTCCTCCCAAGCCCGTTGTCCTCGAGTTCTACTGGACCCCGCTTTGTCTTTCATCCCTCACATACAATCACTAACTAAATCTTGTCTTCTCCATCTAAAAAACATCTCCAGAATTCGTCACTATCTAACACAAGTCACAACTAAAATCCTTATACACTCTCTCATCATCTCTCGACTAGACTACTGTAACTCGCTTCTTGTTGGCCTACCCACCACCCGACTATCTCCACTTCAATCCATTATGAATGCCTCTGCTAGACTAATCTTCCGTACGCAACATCACCTCTCTGTCAATCACCCACTGGCTTCCCTCAAGAATAACATTTAAAATCATGACCCTAACATACAAAGCCCTCAACAATAATGCTCCTCCTTACATCTCTGCTCTCATCTCCAAATACTCCCCCACCCTAATGACCTTCTTCTTTCTACAACTCTTGTCACCTCCTCTCACTCCCGCCTCCAGGACTTTTCTTGTGCTGCCCCATGTCACTGGAACTCCTTGCCTCGCTCCAACAGATTATCTCTTGCCTCAAAACATTTAAAACCTCACTTAAAAACGCATCTGTTTAAAGAAGCGTATCACCTTCCACCCTAACACACTTATCACCTCTCTCTCCCTCTTTTACCACTCACTATACCTTAGATTGTAAGTCTGCGAGTTTCTATCCTAAGTACTTTGGAAATACATCATGGACATTGGATTCTTAGCTCAAAGACAGGGCCCTCCTTCCTTTGTTATATGCTAATCTTTATTTATCTTTGTCTGAACTTAATTTATGTACAGCGCTACGGAATATGTCAGTGCGTTATAAATAAACTATAATAATAGTAATACATTTATTTCTGAGCTGGTTAGAAGACACCTAATCCAGTTGGAAAATTGAAACAAGTAATGCTGCCAAAATGTAGTCTTTATTTATAAAAAAAATGACCAAACCATTGATAGAAAACAATCATTTATCAGGCAGTTAGCCAAATCATTATGAAGTTGCATTAAAGTAGAGAGAATGTAGCCTGTGGTGCATTTTTTCCCCATTGTAGTATGCCCGAAACATTGGTAATTGGTACCATGACTGATACCTATTCATGCAAAAAGATATGTTCAACTTCTAAGAACCTAATTAATCTCAAATAGTATCTATAACGCAATGCAATAGTTTAGAATTGTAAATGTCATTGTGGGTGTCTAGATGAAGTGATTTTTTTTATTATAATCCCCTGTTCTTATATAAACCTAAATTTTTTTGATATGTGTCAGTAATTAATTAATTTAATTTTTTTGAAAAAAAAGAATTGATTAAATGTTCATTTTTAAATGTGGTTAGTCCAATCACATGCGAATGAGAATCTTTTTGTGAGTGTAAGCATTTTGTAATTTGGTAGATGTGGCAGGTACCTATACACATCTTTTAAATTATTATTTTTTTATATGCAATAAGCTGCAACCTATTATGCCATTTTGGTTCATGGTGAACTATTTCCTGAGTTGGGATTCCTGAGGAGATTTTCAATGGAGAGGAAGAATACCTACACAGTGCAAATGTAATGTGACATCTACAACTACCAGGACTAATTGAAAACCTATTAGTTTATAGGTACACACCCTAGTGAGAAGCTGCAGAATGCAGTTCAGAACAAAAAATGTCAACCTGCAGTAAGGAAATAATGCATATATGAATGTAATATTTAAAGGCTGTGTTCAGCGGCTATATAACATAACAGGGCAAAATAAGGCAAACAAAACTTACTTGACCAATCAGTCGCCTAATTCCAGACCTACATAATTGGACATACAGCAGTTGTAATCTTCAATAGCACAACTTTATCCCTCTCCCCATTCTCCTGTGGTGTCCCCCAAGGACCTGTCCTAGTATCCTTGCCCTTCTCCCTCTACACATCACCTCATTGAGTCCATGTTGTCTCCTTTAGTTTCTCTTATAATTTCTTCTTTGCAGATGACACCTAGAAGCTCTTATCTTTTCCTACATTCACCCCAGTTTATCTTCTTGCATCTCATCTTGCCTCACTGTAATATAGTCCTAGATGTCATCTGACTTTCTCCTCATAATCCCTCAAAAACAGATATCATATACTTTCCTTGCAAACTTTGTTTTTAAACGCATTTCATGCAAATAACTGATAATAAAAATGTGGCATCTACAACAATCAGTGCTCTCATTAGTAGTAATGGAAAACTCATTAGTTAACAAGGACACATCGTTATGGGAAAGTAACAGCTTGAATCAGGTGCGAAAGAAAAACAGAAGCTTAAAGTAAAAGATATTTGTAC
The DNA here is from genome assembly GCA_027410445.1 of Discoglossus pictus. Lineage (NCBI taxonomy): Eukaryota > Metazoa > Chordata > Amphibia > Anura > Alytidae > Discoglossus > Discoglossus pictus. The sequence continues at coordinate 430,796,174 of CM050165.1, forward strand.
ATAAGAAGATACAATTTTTTGTTCCTGACTTAACCGAAACAACCCTCATGGATAGATGAGGAGATAGTGGTCCCAACTCTGGTTGTGGCCCCTGGGATGACAAAGAAGTACAAACCACAACTTAATCATTTATAGGTAAGTCTAGAGGAATGAGTGGAGAGATTAAACTGGAGAAGTGGAAAACATTTATTATATTATTTATTTTCTTTTATTTTTTTTCTCTCATTTTGACTTATTGTATTTTTTTCTATTTGTTTCTCCTCTTTACTACATTTATATACACCTTATATTAAACCACTTTGGTTGAAGTTAATGTGTACACTATCACTTAAAACACTTAAATATGAAAACAAATAAATAAATCAATAAATAAAATAAAAAGAGACACTGTATCATAATGAAAAGAGCCTTTGCTAAAGCTGTCTCCTGTACAGCAAAATGTCCGTCAGGCGTGTTTCCAAGCTGTTCTAGTGATAAGTACAAAAGTGTTTTTAATAGTTATTATTTTGTATCATGGCAATCCTGTGATTACAAACCACAATATGAGGATTACCTGTCCCTCAGTACCTCAAGTTCGGTTCTTTCCTTCCTAGAACTATATAGGATATTCAATAATAATTGTGTAACGAGGCTGCCTTTTTGAATTTACTTATTACAGGTAGGTGTTTATTCCACTTTGGATTAGCAGCCATTATTATCCAAAAAGTTCATGAACTGGGTTCCCATAGTATATGTCTGTGACATTTCTTTACTATTAAAGTGATAGTCAATAATTAGTGTTTAAATATATTGAATAATATTTTTTTTAAAGGTAAACAAGAGAGTAACTAAGCTATCTCAGGCTAAAGGGGTATCAAGTCAATTTTTAAAATATTAAACACCTTACATATTCAATTTAGGAGATTGTTTCCCCAATATAGCTTGTATGGAATTGGTTGGCCAATCAATAGACTTGGAACCATTTTTAGAAATATTATAGTTATATATTGGGAATGGGAACTTTTTGTGTACAGATGTTATAAGCAATCTATTTGGCTTATTAAAAAAGGAAGCTATAATACAATTTTAATTGCAGCATTGTTTAATACTTGCAATACAATTTGCAATGTTTTAATGTTTAACTAGAATATTTGGGTGTTAAGCACCAGGGAATTTAATGTTGATCTCTATGTGTAAAATGTACTTATTTTCTTTTAATAAAACTGGAAAAAATATAAAAAAATGTGTATTTATTTATTTATTTTTCCTTTTTGGAATTATTTTCTAAAATAATACTGCATTTTCCAGCTTAGTTATTTTAAATACCATACAGAAACCACAGTGGTCTTTTAATGGCCCTTTTGAAAATGAAAATGATTTCCAAGTTGTAATGAAATGTTGCAGATTTGTGCACACAGGAAGCTGACCTTATCCGCCTGTAATCTGGCCGTGATTTCATGTATTCCAATCTATTTTAAGTCCTTTACCGCGTCATTCATGGTCTGTCTGACTCCTATAATTTCATCTAAGAGCAGATGATATGGTGCACATGAATGCACGGCAGTTGCATCCATTTAATTTCAATTTTGTAGCAGATGACACATAACTTGTTGATATCTAGAAAGATGCTGCATTAAGAAAGCATTTTACTCAGCTGGTCTTGGTGAGCCGGCATCACATGGTATGACAATTACATGGCTCCAGCCTCACATGTCATGTTGTTGAAAGGATTGTCACTTAGTCCTGTGGCTTTCAGTGGCAGATAATATTTAGGAGCATGTAAAGACGTAAGGATATTTGAAGCTGACCATGACTAATAGAGGGGTAAAGGAGAAAAACAAATTATTTTTATTCAATATGTCAGGAAAAAAGAAAGATTGTAGCTCATGTGGATTATTATACTTTTTGATGTATATTTATTGTTTTGACGAAAAACATTTTTTAAAGGGGAACTTACTTTGCTATAGGACCACTGTTGTCATATATTTCAAATATACTATGTTGAAGAATAGGGGAAATTCTACTAGAATGAAAAAAAATAATATTGCTTCTATTTTATTACATTTTGTGTGCAATTATGCTTCTTTGCAATTTACCATTTGAGTTCTGCTGATCAACTCCTCAGAACGAGGAGACTTGGCCTTCTATTTTGACAATGGGAATATTATAGTTAAAATGCTCAGGGCCTCATTCTATTATCGGCCGTAAAATGGCCGCAAGGCTGCGATTGCTTGCGGGGGTTCCGTTATCTTGGAATTCAATTATACGGCCCCGCAAGGATCTCCTCTTACGGCCGGCCGTATATCTTGCAACCGGCCTTTAGCTCAGAAAACTTAAAAAGCTAAAATAAATTCAAGACCGCACTGTACAGCTCTGTAAATGCTAGGGATCATATTGGGGGACATGAGGATTAATATCAACCCCCTCTCAAGCTTGCACATCAGCCCAAATCCGTGTTTACATTAACTGTTTATTTTCCGGCCGCAGCGTGGGCGGGTCTGAGGTGCTCCAAGCACTCTGGACTTTTTACATGGATATGTGACATAAATTAAAAAATATTTTTTTTACGGATTTGAGTGTAGGGGAATGTTGTGCTATTTTTGCTAACACCTACAATCACTTTATAGTCTCCTCAGAGTGCAGGATGGCTTTATTTCGGCTTTATAATGTGCTTAATTGGTGCTAGCGGGACCTTTTTCCTGCAAGTAAGCTGCGGCTCACTTTTAGCCTTGCAGAGAGGGTTCCCGGAGCAATAGAATAGCAACCGGGGCTTTCTTGCGGCCGAAACTCTTGCGGACGTTTTAGATCAAAGGCTTTCCTCCGGCGCGTGCGGCCGCAAGGGAAAGCAAGGCGCCGGCCACAAGCCTGCCGGAATCCCCGGCAGGAGGGGAATAGAATAGCAGAATAGCTTGCGGCCGGTCCTTGCGGCCCCGCATCTCCTACGGCCGTTAATAGAATGAGGCCCTCAGTGTTTTAAATCTCATTAGTTTATGAGGACACACCCACCTGTTATAAATTGTGAGGTCTCTTAAACCCAAATATTTTATATAGTACACTTATTAAAAACATCATGCTTGATTATGGAACATGACAAGAATATGGCACTGTTCACCTACTTGTGTTAATTCTGGACCTACCGTTCTCATTGAGTTATTTAGGTTCACGAGGGCTCCCTTGCTCTCACTGTGTCTTTCCTGATTGGTTGAGGATTTACTCTCATGATGCTCATGGCCGCGTTAGGCCTCTCCATTAAGCTTTTGTCCCAATGACTTTGTGAAGACACAAATGATTATTTTTGATAAGGTGAGACCCTTACCTCAAAGATACAGCAGGCAAATTTTTTTTCCCAAACTCATCCATAAATCCAATATCAGTCACAAAATGTAAAAAAAAACAGACAGAAACAGTCAACATTAGACAAGTCTAGTGCAAGTGAATCATTAAGAAAGGGACAAAAAAGACATTGATCACCAGAATTGAAGTTACCTGATGTTAAAAGGAAGGTGACTCCCCTTCTAGACAATGATTCCTTTGCTCCTCGGCAGCTTCTGCTATCATTGCTCCTCAGTATAGTTAAAGTTCTGGCTAAACTTTATTCATTGTGTATCAGATTCGGGGATGAAAATGGATTATTTCAATTTTAGTTCATTCATATGGAAAATAAATTAATTCTATATTCATCCGATTTTGTATCTGTCCGTCCCTCACCAACAAATGAATTATGAATATAAAGGTTCCACTGTATAACAAAATTGTTCATTGTGCTCATCTTTGCTTGTTTAGTTTTGAGGAATACACCCATTTTCAAAGGCAATTAGTTACTGTTGGTTGTACTAAAAGCATAATTAGGCTGTAAAAAATGCCATTAAGCTAGTTTCAATTTGAAAGAAATATATTTTGATGCCTCTGCTGGACACATGATATTCTAGTGAGCAAGGCTTGCAGTTATCATTGGAAGATACTTCTAAATATATGCACAGAACCAGGTAGGTGCCATATTGTAAAAGCTCCAATCATATAACAAATCCTCCTCACTTAGCTTATCTGTACAGTAGGTTGGTACATGCCACCAGGCTTTCTGCTGTCAGGAAGTTCTCAAGTCAGACAGAATGGAAGTTTCTGTATATCAACATTGTTTTTAAAAGCTAAGATGGTATTTACAAATGGCTTTATATTCATAACTTGTGTGTGTTGGTGTCGGTCAGTCGTGTCCGACTCTCCTTGACCTCATGAACAGCAACACACCATGCTGATTGGTATTCATGGCAGAGATAATGGATCCTTCTTCGGTGGGCCATAGCATACAGCTCCTGGTATTCCTAGGCGATACCCCATTCAAGTACTAACTAGGCCCAACTTTGCATGGCTTCATGGTGGTGTGACCTCTTGGTTCCTTGACTGGGATTGAATCAGAACTTAGAGTGGTGCTAATGCTGCTAGCTTGCTACATACTTCAAAAAAACATGTGAGGTTTCTCCAAGAATACAGTGGCCCATTATACACCAGGAGACCCAAGTTCGTTGCGCCCTTGCCTGTTTTTCTCGCTCCTTAGACCTCCAAAAGCAAGCTTGCTCTTCTCTATACCTCCCAGTAAGCTTCCACTTTCTCTAATGTACTTCATTATTTGACTGCCTTGTTCTTGCCATCACCCACTGGCCCTTTTATGTGATTTCTGCTCTGATATAGAAGAGGTGACTTTATCCAAACATCCTATGCCCTCTAAGAATCTCTACTGGGCACTCTTGTGTCTACATCTACTCACATTCTAATTCCTTCCACTCTATGGCTGCCATTTCCTCTTTCCTGAAACAATTTTTATATATCTCTATTTTTCTGCTGTTCATCACTCATACATTTCTCCTTAATACCCCTAAACTCTTCCAATGTGACAATTTTTTCTTTGTTTTTGATTCATGATTTCTTTATTTTTTTATTCTTACAGCAAACAATCATCCTACACCTGTACCCTTCGGGTTGGATGGTAGAGATTTAAGATTAAAATAATAAATGATGGGTAATCTTTCAGGTCAACCATGGCTATATATTCCACCCCTCCTACCCCTTTTTTCTCTTTTTCTTTCCTTTTTTCTTCTTCTTTTCTTATATTTCTCTAGTCCTTGCTTTCCTTTACTTAATATTCCCTTTTTTTCCTTTGATTAAGGATGCTCTTACACATACGTGAATATGCAATATGCTGTATGTGTAATTCAAAATGGTAATATCTAAAAGAAAAAAAGAAAAAGACTCAAACAAGATTAAAATGTTATTGATATGTTTTTTTCTTCCCAAGTGATGTACCTTTAATGTTTATATTTTGCTTTTGACACCTTTGGGTTAATATATTAACCTTATTTCCTCAATAAAAATTATTTAAAAGTAAATAAATAATTCACCCTATTCCTTATTACTCATTTGAAAGCTCTAAAAGAAAATAATTTAATTAAGGCAAAAGAACAGATCAAGTGCAAATGTATTCACTGCTGACACTCTTTTGTCAATTAACAGCATCACTCTATATATTTGTAGTTGTTTTTTCACTTATTGCATTTCACTGAAATACATTAAATCAGTCTTTTTGAGTATGAAAAAATACAATGAAACTAATAAAGTCAAGTAAATTAAAAGCATGTAATATTTGAATATAAGGCACTAAATATTTTCCCTGATTTTCAAGAATTCACACTGCTTGGCTGTAACAGTTCTCCTTTTTTTTCTTACACTTCTCCAGTATTTTTCTGGTTCTGGATGAAGAGTAGGGGTAGAAAGCTTACTGCTTGTTATTGTATCTTTAGAGGCGCAGAAGTCCAGAACCAAATATTTCAGCCAATAGCAACCACTTGGCCTGCAGTAGATCTATTTCTGTTGGAGGGGATACTTTTGTGCGGGGCCCATCTTGGAAGGTGGCCCCATGTTGGTGCTTTATAAATAAAGAGTAATAATAAATATTGACAGGCATTTATATTAGGCACTGTGCTGCCTGACGTCTAGAACTTTTGGCTAATTCTGTTCATGTCAGTGGATGGAAACAGTCTGGGGTAGTTTAAGCCAACAGGCAATTAAGTAGTGTTGTATGTGTAAGTTTAGTTTCATCTGTGCATTGGGGTCTCAAATGCCAGATGAAATAGTTTACATAAAAAAATCAGCTGCTCATGGGCTAGTGAATAACTGGTGCAGTACAGCAGCATATGAACAATAAGAGCCATATGGTGCTCAGCCCCTTAGAGAAAGCCTTATATTTAGCTTCCATCTTGGACTGGTAGTCTGCCTGTAGCATGAGAGGGGGGCTACCCTACTAGGGTTTACTTGAAGTAAACCTTAGTCTTTAATTAGAGATCTTATCTGAATCTGTGGTTGTTTTCATTTCTCCTAGGTGTCCATTCCTTTTGGAATATAGACAACACATCTGCTGCAATTAAAGTAGCATTAAATATAGTAGATAAAAAATGAAAATTAAAGTCTGTCATTGGTCTCCAGAACCCATTCCCCATACACTCTATCACTACGTATCTTTTTAGTTTTTCTGTTTTTTTATTTTAAAAAAAGGACCTTTATTAGAACCTAATGTTGATTCTAGCTCCTGATTATGGATAGCATAACATTTAACATGTTCATTATTCAGAATAAATGAGTGTTTTATTTACTTTTCAATACCACTCAATTTTACCTATTTCTAATATACTGCACTATGTATTTTATTGTGCGGGAGCTGACCTACTTCTGCCAGACTTGCTCAATGTGAACTTTTTCTGAACAATCAGCAGCAAGCTGATGTTGTTGAGCTTTTTCTGGTTCACAGCAGCAGATCATTCAATAAACAGCGTGAAGCAATTCCTCGAGAAGAAAAAAACGCATGTAAGTGAAATGTAGAGTTCAAGCAAATTTTACCGGCTGCTATTTCATATTGCTTTTTGTGCTGTGCTATCTTTCTCTTCATAGCGAAGGGCCATTAAACATATCAGTACATCAAAAGTACCAGATCAATATTCCTCAATCATTGTGTTACACCAGCCATGTCAGGGGCATCAGAGGGGTGAAAATTCAATCTCAGAATGGAAAATGCTGCCTATATGTGATATCAGTTTTAGAGCAAAGCTAAACCAAGCAAGTGCTCTGCTCTTCTCATTTTGTGATAAAATAGAAGATACAATCTAAAAAATATCACAATGGCCTAGTAAGTACCATAGCACCTCAACTATTTTTGAAAACTAGCTTGGGATATCAAGAAGAGTTATGAAATATAACCTCTCTCTCTCCATCCTCTCTCTCTCTCTCTCTCTCTCTCTCTATATATATATATATATATATATATATATATATATATATATTGTGACAAGGCACTGTCTTTCTCTCTTTATCAGTGCCCTGTTTTAACTAACTATGTCACTGTCACACTGTCTGTTCCATCCTTGGTATAGTCAGTCTTGCTAGGCAATGCTCTCTTAAAACTCTTCTCATAAATTGCAGTCTGTAGACTCTCACTTTTTGAGCCCCTGCCCATACTAGCAAGCTCCTTCACACACAGTCTCTCCGTGTTATGTCTATTTGCATCTCTCTCAGGAACCTCTGTCCCAGTTCTCCCGCTCTGCTCTCCAGCAATCTCTAGGTTACAGCCAGGCCCATTAGAGGGACCAAACCCATGCCTCTGTGTGAGCCTTATAAATAATAATTTAACTCTCTTCTTGCTGGAATCAATGCTGCTGCACCTCTACCTTCATCCATGGGAGGCACTCTGTCATAATATATTTATATACAGTGTCTCACAAAAGTGAGTACACCCCTTTCATTTTTGTAAATATTTTATTATATCTTTTCATGTGACAACGATGAAGAAATGACACTCTGCTGCAATGTAAAGTAGTAAGTGTACAGCCTGTATAACAGTATAAATTTGCTGGCCCCTCAAAGTAACTCAATATACAGCTATTAATGTCTAAACCGTTGGCAACAAAAGTGAGTACACCCTTAAGTGGAAATGTCCAAATTGGGCCCAAAGTGTCAATATTTTGTGTGGCCCCCATTATTTTCCAGCACCGCCTTAACTCTCATGGGCATGGAGTTCAGGTAAAGGTGATGGACTGGCCAAGCATGTCTCCAGACCTAAATCCTATTGAGCATCTGTGGGGCATCCTCAAACGGAAGTTGGGGGAGTACAAGTTCTCTAACATCCACCAGCTCTGTGATATCCGTATGGAGGAGTGGAAGAGGACTCCAGTGGCAACCTGTGAAGCTCTGGTGAACTCCATGCCCATGAGGGTTAAGGCAGTGCTGGAAAAATGGTGGGCACACAAAATATTAACACTTTGGGCCCAATTTAGACATTTCCACTTAGGGGTGTACTAACTTTTGTTGCCAACGGTTTAGACATTAATTGCTGTGTGTTGAGTTGAGCAAATTTACACTGTTATACAGGCTGTACACTTACTACTTCACATTGTAGCAGAGTGTCACTTCTTCAGTGTTGTCACATGAAAAAATATAATAAAATATTTACAAAAAATGTGAGGGGTGTACTCACTTTTGCGAGATACTGTATATATATATATATATATATATATATATATATATATATATATATATATATATATATTGACTATGCTTGAGTGAACGTCTGTCCAGCATTGATGACATCACTTGAATTTATTGAGTTGCTTGGTTGGGTGTGTTCCTTGTAACAGCAAGTATGCAATAAATACTCAGTTTAACAATCTATATGATAAAGAATTTATAGTCTAAAAAAACATAAATCAACACACAAAAATTTGATCTAGATCTATTAGTAGGTAGTCAAGAGTTCACAATAAGACCTCGGAGTACCAAGTTATAACAGCAAACATAAAGTAAATACTCAATTTAACAATCTATATGATATACCCTAAATAAAAAATTATAAATCAGCACACAAAAAAAAAATGATCTAGATCTACTAGTAGATCGTCAAGGGTTCACAATAAAATGCACTAAACACCTTCTGAACAACCACTGCGAAGAAACTATCCAACACCACAACCTGACAAGTTGCAAATATTTATTGATGTTATAACTGGTTATTCTCAATGATATATGAAAAAATGTTATGGACGATTTTATTACTGAAATATTTGTGCCACTGTTGTTAATAAACATTTTATAACGTATTGCAATAAGCGCATCCACACATACAACACATGATATGTTGAATTATTATTATTATATATTTATACATTATTGGATTTAAAATATGAAACCAGTTATATGCCTAGTTGTACAGTTGAATAAGATAAATGTCCTTTGAAGCAAAAGCAGCATTTGTCATGAGTTTCAAATGTATAGCTATGGCCTTTTGGCATATTCATGTTGTGTTTTTTTTTATTTGCTATATTTATCCAAAACCTTTGCAAAAACTAGATTCTCATTTTAGTAATAAGAGATTTTTGGCAGCAAAAGACAGGAAAAAAAATATCAGATCACTGAATATATGAGTAATCCACTTTCAGTTCTTCACAGATGCTATTATAATCCAAACTAAGCCCAGCCTTTACACCATCTCTACTGCATTTGTCGAAATAGTAATATATTTACTTGCACCAGTTTCTGTTGAAGCTTTCTCCTTACGTATTTGCACAATACAAGTAAGCTAAATGCTCTGTATTCTTTAATGATGATAAAAAAATACAGATGTTTTTTTCTATTTATATGTCTTGGCAACTTCCAGGGGACTCCTGAATTTATCACTAGATCAGTATTACTTAGTCGATATTTCTCTGTGTTACAGAGCCCCGAGCAAGGAAATCGTTTGATTGGCAATTTGATCTGGTAATTGAATCACTCAGATGGCTTGCTCAGAGTCCTATTGTGGATTCTGCTTAGAATAGTACACACACACACAGATGCATTGAAAGTCTTTCTTGCCTGGGTGCTTTTATGAAAAATATAGTTTTACCTGTAGAATTAGTGAAAACTATGAGACCTATTCTATTGTAGCAGTGCCATTTTTGTTATAGCGTTCAATCGGATGCGGAAGCTTTGTTTCCCTACATTATACGTCCATTCACAGTTCCACACCAGTAATCTTACTGAGCACAGCCATATCTTGTAAACCCAAGTCTTTGCAGTAAATTACAAGGCTCAGGTTTTGCTTGACATAAGTAACTACGTACACATAGATAACCCCAATCATAATAACAATAATATGACAGACACCAATATGGGTTTAAACAGGCCAACTCTTTTATTGAACAAAACAGTGAAACCACAGAGGTGATTGCCTATCCCCACAAACTGAGCCCAACACTTCAGAGGCCTCCGGGAACCCTGTGCCCAGGAGACCTGAGGAACAACCATGATCTTGGACCATCACCATAAGGACTCCACCCTACAGTATGCAAACACTCCCACTCCACCGGCGGTGACAACATAAAGATAAAATAACACAAAACAGGGAGGGAAGGAGGGATGTGCTCTTGTCTGGGTAACTGACAGGAGTGTGAAACTTCACTTCTATTAACCTGAAACTTCTCCCCCAAATCAAACTATCCAATTACTCTCCTGCACTAGCTCGGTCGAAATCCCCCCATGCTGTCTCCAGGGGCTGCTTTGACCGAAGCATAAGTGACTAGGTATGCATAAATAACCCCAAACCCCAACCCTAATAAAAATACAACAGACACCAATATGAGTTTAAAACAGGCCACTGCTTTTATTGAGCAAAACAGTGAAACCACAGAGGCTCATTCCCATAAACAGAGCCCAACACTTAAGAGGCCTCCAGGAACCCCGTGCCTGGGAGACCTCAGGACAAACCATGATCTTGGATCATTATAAAAAGGGCTCCACCCTCCAGTGAGCAATCACCCCCGCCACCAGCAAGCCCAACATGGCTAGCCTCGCAACAATCAAAGCAAGGGCTTTTTGAATACATTCAAACAGAGTAAAATTAAACAGTCTAAGGCCTAAATATTGAGAAAGAAACGGCTACACAGATTTTTAACCACACCAAACCATTGTGCAAATACCACAATACTCTGCAGCAATTGATTCAGCCTCAAGCCCCTTACTCCCGAAGAGTGCCCTGATATTCATAAGCAAGAGTACCTATAAGAAATAATATTATACTGTCATGATCCCCCTGATCACCAGTCCTCTGCCCAGAATGATTAGGATTTTGAGGTAGGCCTCTACTCTGGCTGCATAATGACCCCTGTCAGCACTGCCTCCGGGGTATATGTGGTTGTGGGATAGGAAAATTGTGTCTTGTCTGACCCGCCTGTGCAGTGACTGGGCTCAGTAGATGTTTTAGTTATTTAATATGTTGTTATGTTATGTTAATTCCTGCATGTTATGCTGTATGTTCAGTTGTAACCAGTTCATCAGGATTTAACAGACAATTGGTAATTCAGTTATGTAATCTGTTCTGTTATGTAATTTTTACTGTGGTAAAGTCTGTTCTGGCTAAAGTGTGTGTATGCTCCTGGCTTCAAAAGAGTGAGGTAAGAGCTATCACTATCTGACTGGATTAATTTACATATGGAACAAGATATCTAGAAGATATATATATATATATATATATATATAAATATATATATATATATATATATATGTATAGAAATCTTTAGAGAAGCTAGAAGCTCCTCTGGTCCTGTACAGTCAGGGAAGTGGATGTTATAATGCCTTGCATATGTAACATTGTCAATGCTTGTATTAGAAATGTATATAAAACCCACAAGATTCACAGACTGTTACAGAATGTTATCAGTTTAAATATATATCTATTGAACCTGTTATGAATTATAGCAGCAATAAAAGCAGTTCCAGCACCACTTGTACAGATGAAGTATCCTGTAGGCTGATCCTGTGTGTTCACATTTTTAAATACTGTATGCAAGGGGATTTTAGAGGCATCTGCTGCCTTGGTGAAGGGATCAAAACAACCTGAAAGATCTGCTGGGTAGGTTTGGCCATAACATCCTTATCAAGCCTGACTGAAGAAAGCAGATCACCACATATACCAAATGTGGACGAACATAAGAATGCAACTTGTTCCCAAACCTATTTTCTAGACTGTCATATAGACCTACCCTTGCTGCCTCTGTTGCTGCCCCAAACCTACTGTAAATTAATGTTTACCAAATTGACCTGGGTCTGCAATGCTAGACTTAAAAACTGCCAGACACTGATACTTAGATAGGCTTGAGCCATCTCTATAAACCAAGAATGTTGCCGCTTCCACTGTGCAAACCTTCAAATAACTCACAGCACCGGTTTTGGGATATAAAAAAGTGATTGGCCCTGCCTAATTGATCAGTCTTAGATCTGTGTAGACAAATATATAACTTTCTCCTGAACAGCTACATCTGACAGTAGCAAACTATTCACTGACGATTTATTTGGTGCCACTAATTCAGAAATTCTGAAAGCTCCAAAAAACACAAGGGAAAAAGGCAGTTTTATATGGTAAAATTCATACTCAGTAGAGCAAATTGGTACCAGGGCAGTAGGATATGTTTCCTGTGCATATTTATGCAATATGAAATATTGCGACACCTGTAGAATATCTGCCTGAGCCCCCTGAGACATGACCATGCTATAAAACTATCCCACTTACCCCATAACTTGCTATAATAGTTCCACGTAGCCGGGGCCAAATAATTGAATCCTAGATCCCAAGATTCCTGGGGCATTGGTGTTTTTGAAGATCTGGAATATGTACTGACCTACAATATAGATTATATAATTTTTAACATTCTAATACCAAGCACCTAAGCAATCTTACAAATGCAGTAGTGGTAGACTAATGACAGACTGATCATTACATTTAGAAAGAAGCAATAGCCAAACTTTCAATCCCTTCTTATGCTCAGCAGTAACCCTAATTTGATGGTAAGGCTGATTCACCCCTGCTGTAGATAAGGATAATCTCCTTGACAAATTGTGCCTATGGGCATAACACGAAATGCAAAATTCTACTTTTCCAACAAAGACTGCATGTCACAAAGTGTTACTTTCTTAGCTCCCATGACCCTTTGACATACACCTTCAAATCAATGACTTCATCAAAAGGTAACCTGCATCCCATCAAATGTGTATCTAATATACCAAAAAAAGTATGTGTTGGGTCCTCTTTTTTTAAAATTTACTGCCAAAGGTATACCAAATTCTGCAGGCATAAGCAAGAAGTTATACGGTAAATGCACACACTCCCCAGACTCTCTCGAGCACACAAATAGGAAGTCATCTAAATAGTGTACTAGTGAATCAAAACCAGTTCACCCATTGCAAAATAAACTGAACTTTTCAATGTAGGAGTAACCCTTAGGCAAACCAAAATCCACTGCTTCTCTACCTGATTGTCTGAAAGTTAATGAGAAGATGGATGCACTGGTAGTAAACGAAAAGCAGATTCTATATTCACATATGCCAGTAACGCACCCAGGCCAGCCCTCCAAATAAAATGAAGTGCCTGTGTGAAGGATGCATGAGTCACCAAAGCAAGATATTGTCTATACCATTGTTAATAGAAGAACCCTTGTGATAGGATAAGTGATAAATTAAACTAAAACAGCCCAACTCCTTCTTGGGCACTAAACCTAATGGAGACTCTCAAGTTATTATTAGGTAAATGCGAAACTGAGTTCTGCCTAGCTGACTTCAAATAAGAAGGGCACTTAGTACCGTCTGAAACAGAGGAGGGGAAAAAACAATTAAAAAAACGATATACAAAAGATAAGAGTCTGCCGCTCGTACCATAACATACGCTCTTAACCATGGCAGCATTTTTTACACCAGTACCAACGTCCTCCCCTTTTTGAAGTAAAAATATCTGACTTTTGGGACTTTGCTCTCTTGAAGCATGATGAGCCACATATGCAAAACAAAACCCTTTTCATGAAGTGACCATACTTGTTTTTAAACCACCCGCAACTACTGTGAGCAAAGAAGTAACTATTTTTTAACCAGGTACCACTATTCCATTATCCTATTGCATGTGTGTTCTATTTCAACCAGGTATCAAAAAAGTGCAGAACAGCACTCTGGATGCTTCTTCTCAATAATAATGGGCCAAAATTACATAGATCTGGAAACAAAATTAGAAAATGTTTGGGAGATTTACTATATTTTCACCTTTGTTCATCTTCCTCTTTCCTAGAATCCTATTTTTATCATCATGTTTAAACTCAATAAAATTATTAAGAGGACGCAAGGAAAATGTCTCAAAGGGCTCTCTTCTCTCTTTCTTTTAATTCCTAACTGATGTGCTAAACTTTAGGAATGGTATTTTAAGAGCACTAGCTCACAACCGTGGGGGAAAACACCATGACCAGGAGAACTGAGACACCATCCACCAGCCTCCTGGAATCCTGTGCCCAGGAGAACTGAAACACTGCCACCAACAGGTAGCGAACCCCATATAGGGGCTCCCAATAAAAGTGAGAAAGTACCCCCGCTACTACCTTATTCTCTTCTTCAAACTTTGATATAATCTACTTAAAACCTTCCAATAAACCCTACCATAGATGTTGATTTGCATGTCTGCTTACCTGAAGGTGTCACCACTGGGGCTGTATGTCCTGCCAAGGTTACATCATTACGTTGATTACCTATAACTCGGTCAGGATGACTGTGGTCCAGATAGAGAAGCCCACAATAATTGTCTTTTAAGAGCCTTATTTGAAATATCACTAACAGGGGCCCTTGCACACAACCCAGGAGAGCTCGCCCCCAGCCTCCTGGAACCCCATGGCCAGGAGAACTGAAACACCACCCACCAGCCTCTTGGAACCCTGTGCCTGGGAGAAACGAAACACTAAAATCAACATTGCTACGTTAATCACTTATAACCCGGTTGGAGTGACAGTGGTCCAGAGAAGACGAATGTCCCTCAAGTTCTATCTTGGAATACCTAGAATGAGAGTGACAAGTTTCCCCACTCCACTCTGTCTCTTGGTCCTCTTGGTCTCATGGATGGCTACCTACCTCTTGGACTGTGCCTTCTGCTAGAATGTTCATCATTATCTGATGATTTCCGTATTAACTAATCAAACTCACTTCTAACTGGCCTTCCCCCTACTAGTCTGTCTCTACTGCAATCCATCTTAAATAACTCTGCTAAGCTCATATGTTCATCTTCTGCATACTCCCCAACATTAGGCAGATACTAATTCATGGTCTCTACTTCCCCAGTACGTCCTTTCCAAGACCGTTCCTCAATCCAACATGTAATCCCATGGCCTTGTGCGTTAGCCATCACTAATCAAGGAAGACCAAGGACCTTGACTCCTATTATTCTTTTTGCATAGCACTGCTTGAAGAGGCACTGTCACCCCAAAAACAAGTTGGTTTCATCTTAGTAGGACATTAAAAACTGTCTATATATTGTACTAGCCATTTTTCTCTGCATACACTTAATTCCTGAGACATTCAGCAGTGATTGTGCAGCTCCTTTATACTAATGCGGGCTGCATAATACCCTTAGGGAGATATTGCTTTGTCACCACAGAGACAGGCAAGCAGACCGTAATGATAATTAGCATATCATGGTCTTTAAGAATAACTTGATTTTAGGGTGACAGAGTCCTTTTAAAAGTAGATACATAGTTGGTGAGATGTGTGATTCAATCATCTCTCGTTACCTATCTAAGGGCCTCATTAAATTGTCCAAATTGTAGTTACTGTAGCCAGAAATGTAGGCCGCAAAAGTTACAGCTATTAAATTGGCCTCTTAGTTACCCGCAACCAATCTGCAGGTGACAGGTTGAAAAACAGCTGCGGTTGCCAAAATCGTAACTCTGACCCAGCTAAGCCTTTGATCTTTCAAGCCCATAAATGTTACAATCACAAATCGCAATCACAAATCGCTATTAAATTGCTACAATTCCTCAAGCCCGCAAATGTTTTCACACTCGTAAATGGCAAATGTAGAAGAAAATCCTAGAGATACTAGAGAGGACTCACAAATAAAAAAATGAATACTGCACTGTAAAATACAGGGAAAGCGATGAAAGAATTAGAATTAATATCACAACAGTCTCAAGCTCACAAATCAGTAATAACATATTTTTTTTATTCATGTGATATCAATCTTGGTAATCAAGGGGTTAATACGTATCAGGCCACCCACATGGACCTGGTAAACTTACTTCATTCATTTATGTTAGTTTGTACATTGCCGGATTGCGAGTCCGATCGCATATCGGACTTGTAAAAGCTAATTGATTGATCTTTACTAACATCATGATGATGGTCTCATTTACTATTGGCTGTTTCTACATTGGGAGTTACGGGCTTCCGTGAATGATCATGATCATGCTCTGAACTGCTACTTACGGGAGCATGGTTTACATTTTCGGATTTCGGTCAAAAAGTTGCTGCCTTTTCTAATTTAATCGCTCTGTAACTCCAGAATCTAATGAGCCCCCATGTTTCTGCATTATTGTAGCCACACTTACACAGCTAACCGTTTAGATCCAAGTTCTATCCCGTATGATTAGTTAAGGTATGCTTTATTAAACACTCTTTCTTTGCAAATTGACTTACTTCTTCTAAAAGAGGCATTTCAGGCTTCTAGGGTCAAAGATCATATAGTAGAATGTGTGGACTACCGGCTATTTAACTGTTAAAGTGCCATGGTAATTTGTCAGTGCTGCTCCACGTCATCAAATAGAGCTGAAAAGCTGAAATTCATTGTTAAGTTGGAGAGAGTATATAATCATAGTGAGGGAGTTTGCAATTTATAGTCCATTCAGAACCTGATAGCTTATCCCCATAGCCTCAATATATTGGCTGGTGCAACTGAACCACAGATAAGATTAAATGTAAATAAACATGAGGTCTGTAAAAGCTAACAGAAATAGTTAAGAGAATTGTGAAACAAGCTTCACATGAAAACCGTTTTTACAGCTTTCGCACTTGATTTTGACTGCCCCACAGGATGGGCACCGAGCATGGTATTTAAATGTGTCAGAGAGGTATTAAACCTTATTAATCATAACTGTGGCTCGTTTGCCGGTATAACATTTTGAATGATTTGAGTTTGACGTGTTCTGCTCTAAAGGGAATGCGGCTTCATTCAGACAACTAGCTAAATGAATGCCTCTAAGCACTCCCGCAATATAAGTAACTCTGGATGTCAGGATCACAATTAACCTTTGAAAACAAAAGGGCCATTTAATACATATTTCTCAACCTCGCTTCTCACACAAGAGATTCATTTAAATGGAGCCTGAAGTGAAGGTGAAAGAGTTCCTGAGGTAAACCTGCTGCAGGCACATTATTTTATTATAAGTTGAGTAACTTCCCAAACCACAAGCTTTGTAACAGCACAGACCTGGAATGTGCTCGTCTGTACAGTCGTGTTATGGGCAAATTACAACAGGTTTACAAGATCATATCCAGGAACAGTGGCAACCATAATCATATCCAGTAACAGGGGCAGCTATATTCATGTCCAGTTACAGTGCCAGCAATAATCATGTCCAGGTAAAATAGCTGCCATATTCATATCCAGCACCAATGGTAGCTATAACCATGTCCAGTAACAGTGGCAGTCATATTCATGTCGCTGAACATTGGCAACCATAATCATATCCAGTAACAGGGGCAGCTATATTCATGTCCAGTTACAGTGCCAGCAATAATCATGTCCAGGTAAAATAGCTGCCATATTCATTCCCAGCACCAATGGCAGCCATAACTATGTCCAGTAACAGTGGCAGACATATTCATGTCGCTGAACATTGGCAGCCATAATCATATCCAGGAACAATGGCAGACATGTTCATGCCCTGGAACAGTGACAGCCATAATCATATCCAGGAACAATGGCAGACATGTTCATGCCCTGGAACATTGGCAGCCATAATCATATCCAGGAACAATGGCAGACATGTTCATGCCCTGGAACAGTAACAGCCATAATCATATCCAGGAACAATGGCTTCCATAATGTGTCCAGGAACAGTGGAATACATGGTATTGGAGGAACAGTAGCAGCCATAATCATAACCACGATGGCAGTCATGTTCATGTCCAGGAACAGTGGAAGCCATCATTATGTCCATAAACAGTGGCAGCCAGTATCATGTCCAGGAACAGTGAAAACCATCATCAGGTCCAGGAGCAGTGGCAGTCATATTCATATCTAGGAACAATGGAAGATATCATCATATTCAGTAACAGTGGGAGCCATAATCATGTCCAGGAACACTGACAGCCATAATCATGTCCAGGAACAATGGTAGTCATATTCATGTTCCGGAACAGCGGCACTGACCGCCATAATCATATACAGGAACAGTGGTAGCCATATTCCTGTGCATAACTCTGTGAGATGTTAGAACAACACACACTCTCATGTAAATGCCCCTTGAGTCCTTGGCTCAATCAAATCAATTGTGCAAAATATTACTTTCCTGATGGTGTCCCTCTTAACATAGTGCCTTGGAAGTCCACCCACTTCGCCCATAAATTATAACCTGCCCTATGTGTGTTTGTGTGATTTTTCCTTTTACTCGTTACTCCTTTTTTCTACTGTACAAGACTAGAAGTTTCCTATTTCACTGCTAACAATAAAAAAGACCTGAAAAGATTCAAAAACATTTGTGCATTCCTTGTCAAGAAACGTTATTTTATTTGTGGAACTTCTATATTTGTAGAACTACAATTGCATCTAAAAGTTAAAATATAAATGTTGTGTTTTTATTTGACCACAATGATCTTTCAAGCTTTTTATAAGCAAAGCACATGTATAGATATACCACAGGGTAACTTACATCAGCTGCCGAAATGGACCATTGGATTAGAAATCAAATTCACTGCTAATAACTCTAAATCCTCCCGTGTGCTATCTGGATCTGAGCCCATAGTTCTGCATATTACGAATATGAATATGGTTAAAGTTAATTTATCAAATTACAAAACTGATGGTGGACAAAATGTCTCCTGGAATTTAGTTTAATCCTATTAAAAGATCTTAGAATAATCAAGGTACTATAAGAATGAATCTATTTATTATCTATTTAAGAGTAGGATATGTGGATTTCTTGGTTCAGTGGTATATTCAGAAAATATGTCAGCATTTGACTTATTCCCTCTCTCTCTTATAGGCTCAATAGAGGGAGTATATGTGTAAACATTGGGCCCTATTCTATTGCCTCATTTGTAAATGTATACACACTTAAAACTGCTCTTAATATTGCCACGTATTCTATTAGCTACTCGCAATCCGATTACGAGTTCCCTGCCTACATTCACTAAGGGCCAGCCAAAAACCAGCCTTAGATCTCCATTGGTGTTAGCACAGCTCGAATTTTGAACAGTTAAAGTTACACAAAATCGATATTCTATTAGACCCGTAGCTATAACCCTCAACTCAAAAAATTATCACGTTGCTGTCAAAAATATTCTTAGTACTAAATATTAATTAAATTAATTTAAAAGGCAAATGACAGATACCTTTTGCTTTCATTGTCCCTGTGTAGTGCCACTGTAATCCCCTAATCACAGGAGATAGATTTTTTTAATTATGTACAGATCATTAATAAAATTCATATTTGACGATTTAAAAAACAAAACAACCAATATTCATTATTAAACTTTCAGAGGCCAGACTCAGGTGGGATTTACTCACTATAAGGCCAGTGGGAGAGGTGACTTTATTTAATTGGCAACTTTTAAGTTTTCAGACACAATGTTTACCAATACATGTACAATTGGCTGGACACTTGTGTTGAAGAAGTTTCCCTTTTGCTGTGGAGTCAGCCTATCCCTGATTGTTTATTCTATTATCAAATTTCAAACACTTTTGACCGTCTCTCAGCCAACCCCTGCCACCTTATCAGGAAGGAGACAAACACTTAACTTGAGGCTGATACTCTAATCCATTTTTTATTAAATTAATTTAATATTGAATATTATATATTATTTAATAGGGATTTTACTAGTGATCAATGTATCATTTAAAAAACTTACTCCTCTTGCTGGAAGATTTTAGTGGCCCTTTAATCTCTTGCTATGAAGTTCGGTTCTTTCAATAGGTTGGCAAATTCCTGGCATAGGGCATTGTTCTATAGTCTCCTATAGTTATTAAGAATAGTCATTGAGTCCCAAGCCACTGATTTGGCACCCTGGAGCTAGTGCATGGAGGGTCCCAATGCAAAAGAAAAATTTGCCCAACCTGTGCCTGTAAGTGCCAATCTGCATCCAGTGTTTGTAAGAGCGTAAGTGCAGCCTGTCAGTGCCTATGCTAATTTGCAGCCTGTGCATATACATGCCAATCTGCAGCCTGAGTCTGTAAGAGCAAATGTGCAGTCTGTGCATGTATGTACCAATCTGCAGCCTCAGTCTATAAGTGCCATTGTGCAGTTTGTTTCTGAATGAGCCTGAATGAGTCTGTGTCTGTGAGAGCCCAAGTGAGCCTGTATGTGCCTGTAAGTGCTAATCTGCACCCTGTGCCTGTAAGTGCCAATGTGCAGCCTGTGTCTGTTAGAGCCAATCTGCAGCATGTGCCTGTAAGTACCAATGTGCAGCCTGTGCATGTAAGAGCCAATGTGCATCCTGTATCTGTGAGAACCAAAGTTCGAAGCAATAACCTCTCTCCTCCTTCTCCTCCACTGCATCACCACATCCTATTGGGCCCTCAAGTCCTCTTAGTACAGTTAAAGTGAAGTTACATTCTTTGTTATTTGATGTAATAATTGTTTTTTATATATGTCTGTTTAGTTTTAAGATTTTGTATCCAAAATCAAGAGATCAGTTCAAACTAAAATGGGAAAATTTCTGGGGTCTAGAACGGATTATTCCAATTTACATTGATACCTACGTGAAATAACTGCTTGAAACTCATCCTGTAATAAATATAAATAAATATAAAAAAAAAAATATATATATATATATATATATATATATATATATATATAGTGTGTGAGCTGAAGCTGGAGGGGGGCAGGGGGCGGGAAGAGCAAGAAAAAATGGCACCCACCCCTTCTGGGCAACCCCAGTACTTAGAAGTACACTCTTTTCATGAGCTGTAGAGGGGGTAAATCAGCTAGGAAGTGTTTGTAAGATTTTAGTCAGAAAATACAGTACACAAAAGTAAAGAGATATACAGGAAGAAACACCCAATAACTATTACATTGCAGCATAAGCAGAGGGTTCAGTCCTGTGTTAAAGATATTCTATTCCAAATAACATGTTATTGTACAAAATGTTTTTTTTTTAGATAGTAAAAATAAATATTCTAGCCTTTAATTTTGCAACTTATAGATGCAATTATAGTCTAGTGGTTTCTGCTGATCTGTTCCTACAGATGAGAGGAGACTGAATGCCTGAACATGTTTGGGTAGAAGTTTGTGACATTGTCCCTAAAAAAAAGCAAAAAAGAATATCCCTAAAAGAACTGAATGCAGAATTCCAGAGGATAACAAGAAGAGACTTTCTACAATGAACGATGGAAAGAGATAGAAGAAGATAACCGAATAGGAAAGTCAAGAGATCTCTTCAAGAAAATTGGGGATCTCAAAGACACCTTTAATGCCAAAGTGGGCGTGATAAAATATACCAATGGTAGGGACTTAACAGAAACAAATCAGATAAGGTGGCAGGAATACACTAGAGATCTATACAGGAAGAATCTTAACAGCAGTGATGAACTCAATAGTTTATCCAATAAGCTTCAGCCAAACATCTTGGAGTGTGAAGTGAGATGGGTCCTAGCATGCTTGTAGGAGCCAAAGAAAATCTAGGGGGATCCCACATATAGTATACAAAGACCACACAACTGCTTCTCTACACAGATACACATACATTGTTCCTACACCTATGGGTCCTAGGATGCCTTGCTGATAACGAGGATGCAGGAGTTAAAGACGTTTCCTGGGTTTCAAATGTTTGGTAAGAAACAGGCAGGTGATTATCAGAAAAATATGTGTTATATAGAAAAGTTCTATGCCGAGGAAATGTATCTAAATATGCAGGTTGACTTTTCAAAGGAAGTACTTGTGCTGGATTGCTTCTTTGCAAAACAGCAGAGTATGATACAAATGTATCTGCTTTCTCCTGATTGGCCAAAATAAATTATGCTAATCTTAGCAGGGATTTTCAGGGGAGTAAACTGACAAAAGCTGCAGTTTACAAATTGAACAGATTTAGCAAACATCAGGATGAGTTTGTTAATGTTTATTTTGGTATTTTTCCATGCAAAAAATGTTTACATACACTACTGACTCTCATCTCTATCAGATGCATTCATAATGCAGAAAACATATGTGTGCCTTTAATGGAATGACAGCTGAACTGTTCAAAATCCTACAGGATGATGATGTGAAAGTGTTGCTTACATTAAGACAACAAATTTGGAAAATTTAAATGTGGCCAGTAGACTGGAAAAGGTCCCCGAATAAGCAGTGCCAAAGAATGCTCCAATTATCAAACAAATGCTTTAATTTGACGTGCCAGCGTGATAATTCTTAAAATCCTGCAAGCTCAGCTCCAACAATATGCACAAGATGTGCAAGCCGGTTTCCACAGAAGAAGAGGAACAAGAGATCAACTTGCCAATGTCCAATGGATAATAGAGAATGGAAGAGAGTTCCAGAAAAAAAAACTTTTACCCCGGCTTCACAGACTATTCTAAAGCTTTTGACAAAATATATAAAGTTCTTACTTAAAGAGACGGGGTACCAGATTAGTTCATTCGTCCTCTGAGGAATCTGTATGTGGACCAAGAAGCCACAGTTAGAACTAAACATAGAACATGCAAAGAGTTCAAGAAGGGGAAAGGAGTGCAAAAAGGTTGTATATTGTATCCTTATTTGTTCAACTTATACATGGAATACATCATGTGTAAAGCTGGACTGAATGAAGCCAAAGAAGGACTCTTATTGCTTGGAGAAATATCAACAACCTCACGGAGAGTGAGACACGACTGGATGACTAAACAATAATGTCTCATTCCCCCTTTTCCAGTTCACTGTTTCTTTTTCCATCCGAGAGATGGTACTTTTAGAGATTTCTTTACATATATTCTTTACATAATTATCGCTCCTAAAGTCGATTACTTACCATATATACTCGAGTATAAGCCGAGTTTTTCAGCCCTTTTCTTAAGGCTAAAAAGGGCCCCCTCGGCTTATACTCGAGTCACTCCCCCTAGTGTCTCTTTAACCCCCCCATGTCTCTCTAACCCCCCGTGTCTCTCTAACCCCCCCGTGTCTCTCCTTCCCCCCTGTGTCTCTTTCCCTCCCCCCTCCTCATCCTCAACCCCCCTCCTCCTCATCAACCCCCCTCCTCCTCATCAACCCCCTCCTCAACCCCCTCCTCACTGTCTCTCCTCTAAATACCTCCCCCTCACTTACCTGCTTCTTCTCCGGCCTCTGCTCCGTCATGACCCCGGCGCGCATGTGCCGGTACCCGGTATATGCTAATGACGTGGCGCGCATGTGACGTCACATGCGTGCGGGGGTAAAGATGGAGCAGAGGCCGGAGAAGAAGCATGTAAGTGAGGGGGAGGTATTTAGAGGGGAGACAGTGAGGAGGAGGTTGAGGAGGGGTTGATGAGGAGGAGGGTTGAGGTTGAGGGGGGGTGAGGAGGGGGTTGATGAGGAGGAGGGGGGTTGAGGTTGAGGGGGGTGAGGAGGGGGTTGATGAGGAGGAGGGAGGTTGAGGAGGGGGGTTGAGGTTGGGGGGGTGAGGAGGGGGATGAGGATGGGGGGGTTGAGGATGAGGATGGGGGTTGAGGATGGGGGGTGAGGAGGGGGTTGATGAGGAGGAGGGAGGTTGAGGTTGATGAGGGGGGTTTAGGTTGAGGAGGGGATGAGTATGGGGGGTTGAGGATGAGGATGGGGGGTGAGGAGGGGGGTTAAGGTTGGGGGGGTGAGGAGGGGGATGAGGATGGGGGGTTGAGGATGAGGATGGGGGGTTGAGGAGGGGAGTTGAGGATGGGGGTTGAGGATGGGGGTTGAGGATGGGGGTTGATATGGACGAGGGAGGTTGAGGAGGGGGGTTGAGGCGGAGGGTGAGGAGGGGATGAGGATGGGGGTTGCGGATGAGGATAGGGGGGTTGAGGAGGGGGGTTGAGGTTGGGGGGGTGAGGAGGGGGATGAGGATGGGGGTGTTGAGGATGAGGATGGGGGTTGTTTAATGGGGGGTGAGGAGGGGGTTGATGAGGAGGAGGGAGGTTGAGGTTGATGAGGGGGGTTTAGGTTGAGGGGGGGTGAGGAGGGGATGAGTATAGGGGGTTGAGGATGAGGATGGGGGGGGTGAGGAGGGGGGTTAAGGTTGGGGGGGTGAGGAGGGGGATGAGGATGGGGGGTTGAGGATGAGGATGGGGGGTTGAGGAGGGGAGTTGAGGATGGGGGTTGAGGATGGGGGTTGAGGATGGGGGTTGATATGGACGAGGGAGGTTGAGGAGGGGGGTTGAGGCGGAGGGTGAGGAGGGGGATGAGGATGGGGGTTGCGGATGAGGATAGGGGGGTTGAGGAGGGGGTTGAGGATGGGGGATGAGGAGGGGGTTGATGTTGAGGAGGGGGGATGAGGTTGAGGGGGAGTGAGGAGGGGGTGGAGGATGGGGGGTTGAGGATGAGGATGGGGGGGAGGATGAGGATGGGGGGTTGAGGGGGGAGGATGAGGATGGGGGGTTGAGGAGTGAGGTTGAGGGGGATAGAGGAGGGAGGATGAGGAGGGGGTTGAGGATGAGGGGGGAGGTTGAGAATGAGGAGGAAGGTTGAGGATGGGGAGGGAGGTTGAGGATGAGGAGGGGGGTTGAGGTTGAGGATGGGGGGGTTGAGGATGGGGGGGGGGAGGTTGAGGAGGAGGAGGGAGGTTGAGGATGAGGAGTGGGGTTGAGGAGGGAGGTTGAGAATGAGGAGGGGGGTTGAGGAGGGTGATAAGGGAGGGGGTAGGAGACACAGGGAAGGGAGAGGGTAGAAGAGACACGGGAGAGAGAGGGGGACACAGAAGGCACAAAAGGGACACAGGGGGCAGCACATTTCCCACCCTCGGCTTATACTCGAGTCACTCATTTTACCCAGTATTTTGTGGTAAAATAGGTGCCTCGGCTTATACTCGGGTCGGCTTATACTCGAGTATATACGGTACCTTAAAATTAACAAAAACTATTTTTTGTAGAAAAAGATCATTTTAAGGAATTGATAAAGCTCTTAAAAAGGAAATGATTTAATATATAGAAATAAAGATGGTTCTACCAACATCATGCTACTTGTTGCTCTACCCCTCACTATGAGGTAATTAAATTCCAATGTTATTTATCAAAAACAACATATATTAAATTATATTATGAACAGTTTCCTTTGTTGATAAGGTACATTAACAATGTATATTTGATGTAAATGCTAAGGAATAAAGTAATCACCAAAAGGCGGCTAAGGAGTTTGTGCCTAGGGGCGCCAGATATGTGGGTACACTAGAATATGAAGCCCTTGTTGTTTGAATATAATAAACTAGTTGCCCTTCTTTCAGATAACAGGGTGCCCACACAAAGTAGATGCATCTGTCCACATTATACACAATCCTGAGATAATTATACACTGATATTCTGAAACAGCGCCAAGGACCTGGCTAAAATGATTACACAATATTAACA
Source organism: Discoglossus pictus (assembly GCA_027410445.1). Lineage (NCBI taxonomy): Eukaryota > Metazoa > Chordata > Amphibia > Anura > Alytidae > Discoglossus > Discoglossus pictus. Next base: position 430,821,723 of record CM050165.1, read on the forward strand.
AAATATGAAAACTGACTTAAAATCATCATGATATTTTTTATCCCATGTATATATTTTTAATTCTAGCCCAATGGAATAGTTTTTTTCATTTTGGTGCTAAGTCCAAATAGAGAAATGGGGACTTAGCAAATCAGCATTGCATTGCGTACAAATTAGCTGAGCTGGAATAGTTCTGCTTTGTTCTTGATAATTACACATGTGCTTAGGAAAATTCCTGATGTCATCAATGTTATATTTAGCAAGGATTTTACTGTTCCACTGCCTAGTCATTCAAACGAACATGAAGCTATTAACACGGAAACAATGGCCCAGATTCAGTAAGCTTCACAGGGGCAGCTAAGTGGTTCACCTAGGCTGCAAGAGTAGTTTTACAACAGCCCCTGTAAAGCTTTAAGGTACCACTTTAGTTTGATAAAACTTAACAAATATTTTTTTTAGGGAAAATCATACATTTAGCCAATTCTACTTGTGTCCTGAAGATTCTACTATATTCTGCTAGCCTGCCTGTAGCTTAAGATGGAGGTTTACCATTACTCTTCCATAGAGTCCTATTACCAAGTCTTCTATTTAGACAGAAATCAACAGAGATCTTATCTAAATCCACAGTTGCTTCCACCTTTCCTTTTAATAACAAAGACAAAATCTGTCATAATTTAAAGAAAATTGAATGCAATAGTTACCCATTAAAAGCTATATTTATTTATTTTTAACATTGTAAGAACATTGTCAAAACAAAATGGAAAATATCGCAATACAGCTTGTAATATATTAACTTTTATATGCGTTTACGCTGCCTTGGGGTTGACTATTTTGGTTTCTGTGATTGGGAAGTTTATTTATTCAAAAGATCAGATATAAGAAAAAACTAACCACAGTGGTCCTTTAAAAGACAGTTTCAGAAACTTAAAGGTACTCTTAAAGGTACCTCCGTTCTTATTATACATTTAGACCCCCCCCCCCTCATCCTTATCAACCACAATAAGGAACACATTAACATATTAATACAGCACAAACAATGCTGATTACCCCAGACAATTATTTACCATATAGAAAGCTACTACAGTGTACAAACAGTTTTAATGCTCTTTTAGAAGAAGGGGTTCTTAAAGTTGTTCTTTTTTAGCTTTACTGAACTAATTTCAAAAGAAGAATGTAGCTCACAGAATCCTGTGTAAATAATTTGTGGACAAAAGTGGTTTTGCTATTCCCGCCCCCGAGGAACTCAGTACTTCCTGTATGTAGCGGTGTAGAAGTAACAGAAGCTTCTAGCAGTGTTTAAACACATTGATCAGCACAAAACACGCCATTTAGACAGGAGCCTCGAGACAGGTGCTTGCTCTGTCTAATAGAAATACAGCCTTAAATAGAAACACAGCCTATTTTGATCAATGCTAAATTAATTTATTTAGTTATGAATAGTCTTCCAGTAAACATTAAAGACAAGCACAGTAATTGAATTCAAGCATGTCTGGATATGCAGAAGCACATGCTGAGAACGTATTTGTTGTTGTTCAATCGTTTTGTCATGTCCAACTCTCCATGACTCTATGACGGTTGTGCTTATCCATACGGTTTTCTTGGCAAGGATCTGGAGTGGGCTGCCAGTTTCTTTTTCAATGGACCCCAATTTGTCTGACCTCACCAGCTATGAGCTGCTTATTTTGGGTGACCCTATATGGTATTGCTCACAGGTTTACTGCGATACACATGTCCCTTCACCACATTAAGATGGCGATCCAGAAGCAGGAGAACTTAAGACAAGCTTATTAGGAAGCCGAGATGGGTTGTTTGGTTCTTATTATCAATCAATCTATGTTTCTCTGTTTCAGGACACTGCTTCCTCCATTTTTAAAGGACTACTGTGGTCAGAACTCAAAAGAAATCTCTTTTGAAGAACAACGTTGGAAAATAGGTAACACGTTTTCAGAATGTAACAAAATACAGCACCTCATGTATTATGATTCTATAAAATAATGTTCGTGTGTGATCTAAAATTGTTATTTCCAGTGATCTGCTTTCTCTGTTGGAAGCAGATTTGAATAAACAGGAAGTTTGAGTCATCAAATAGGAAGTTTGAATCTGCACAATGTAAATGTGGCATCTTCAAATATCAAAGCTCTCATAAGGTCTAATTGAATGTTGGTTAGTTTACAAGCTTGTGCCGCTACGTGAAACTGCAAGAAGCAGGCTCAGTAAAGAAAATGCAGTAATGAGTAATTATATCTAAAAGGGAAAAGCTGTATTTTTTTCTATTTTTTACATCCATAAAACACATCATCAAGTTTAGTTGTTCGAAAACTTTTAAGACTGGCAGAAAATGATCTTTTAGTGTAATATTCCCAAGTTCAATTCCTACAAAAGATAATTACTGTTTAAATAGCTCAATAACTCTCTTATATTAACTTGGCATTTTAGTAAATTTTTATCTGAGCGTTAGAGTACAATATAAATCCTCAGTAATATTATCAGTTGGGATGATCACTTCACTTCTGTGTCTTTTAATCAATAGACTCACAGCTTTATCTGTTTCTTATATAGAGATTTCTCTTTGTTTATGTGAAATCATTTCCTTGCATTGAGTATAATGAGGATTGATGGGTAAATCCAGGGAGGTTTACAGTACGAAAACCGAAGAAGCACAAAAACATGTATCATCATTATTTAAACCATTAGGGGGACGCATCAAAATTTTAACTTGACAGTCAGAGATTTATATGTAAAAATAAGCAGAAAATGGCTTTCAAATGCTGTTTCAAATGATCTGATGAAATGAAACATGTGAGTACATTAGCTAAGCTACTTAAAAGGGATATATCAAAGGACCAAGTTATAGTAGAAAGTAAAACTTTACCTTCAAAAAAGGATATTTGTTATTCATTCTTTATGGGGGAAAAAATGAATCTGTGTTAGATAACTGACCCTACATTTTCTAATTTTAGAAGAAATTACTATTCCTTCTACCTGACTTGTTGCTATATCTCGGGTGATAAATCAACTCTCTCAGTAGAGGGAGGATAACAAATAGAGCATGCCCAGTTGGTAAGAATAAGAATAATGATAAGGTTTTAACAATTCTAGGCTTCATATTTTTCCCAAATGGACATGCTAATCTCCACCATCATGAGAATAAATTAAAGGGATATCTAAATTTGCTGGATTAATAAATTTCTGCACTCTATAGTCAAAAAGCAGCCTATATGGATACAGCGCATCTCAAAAAACATTTTATTTTTTATTAATATCTAAAAATCCCTCTAATGATTGTGTTGACCCCCCCAGGGGATGTCTTCACAAATTCCTTATCCCCACCCAATCAGCATGCAGCATCCGGGTAGCAATATTAACTCACTATTTCCCTGCTCTTGCTTGCTCAGCCAATAGTAGAGCAGTGTTGTCAGCCTCTCAGTCACTGCTGGGATAATACTCATCCCTGCTTCCTGTATATGCTGTGTGGTGTTGCCATAGCAACTAACATAGTGCTATGTTTCAAATCTTTCATCTGACCGGATGGCAAAAACAAATTATGGGGAGGGGGTGTTAACCTTAATTTTAATCTGTAAGAAATTACAATAGATTTTGGTAACTTCAAGGTAAGTGTTTAAATGTTTATATTGTCATTTTTCTCCTCTATAAGATGCATTCATAATCCACGAAACTTACATATCCCTTTAATCATCTCAGATAAGGCATTCAGGTTCAATTATCTAACACTAATTTAGTTGTTGTTTTTTTTTTACAACAACAAGTTGAAAATATTTATTATTGATAGGTAAAGTTTAAATTGCAAGCATAAATAGAACCTTTAATATGTCTCGTTAATATAGTATACTTCCAAATTAAAGGGATATGGGACCCATACAGGGACTATTTGTCTGCTTTTAGGCAGTAAAAGAAGAGATTATCAGCTCTTCTTAACAAAATAAAGTACATAACAGTAAATAGATACATGGGTATATTATATACCATATTTTTCTGTGTATAAGACGATATTTTTACTATTTTTTTAAAGTAAAAAATAGGGGGGTCGTCTTATACATGTAATGTTGCAATTAGATTCCCTGGTCTGGTACTATAATGCTGCATCTGGCCACCGGTTTTACGGCAGGAGAAAAGACATACATTTGGAAATGCATTGGTTCCAATTTGCCTTGCAAAAGGTTTCACCGCATCCCCCCCCCCCCCCCCCCCGGGCATTTTTCATGTTTTGTTGCCTCACAACCTGGAATTAACATGGATTGTTTGAGGATTTGCATCGTTTCATTTACAGAACATGCCCACAACTTTAAAGATGTTATTTATTTTTTTTATTGTGAAGCAAATAGGACCAAATAACAGAAAAAGTCACTGTGCATAACTATTCACCCCCCTAAAGTCAATACTTTGTAGAGCCACCTTTTGCGGCAATCACAGCTCCAAGTCGCTTGGGATAAGTCTCTATGAGCTTGCCACATCTTACCACTGGGATTTTTGCCCATTCCTCCTTGCAAAACTGTTCCAGCTCCTTCAAGTTGGATGGTTTGTGCTTGTGAACAGCAATCTTTAAATCTGACCACAGATTTTCTACTGGATTGAGGTCTGGGCTGTGACTAGGCCATTCCAACACATTTACATGTTTCCCCTTAAACCACCCAAGTGTTGCTTTAGCAGTGTGTTTGGGGTCATTGTCCTGCTGGAAGGTGAACCTCCGTCCTAGCCTCAAATCCCGCACAGAGTGGTACAGGTTTTGATCAAAATTATCTCTGTATTTAGCACCATCCATCATTCCCTCAATTCTGACCAGTTTCCCAGTACCGGCTGCTGTGTTCTTTGGGTATTGTGTTGGGTTTGCGCCAGACATAGCGTTTTCTTTGATGGCCGAAAAGTTAAATTTTAGTCTCATCAGACCAGAGCACCTTCCTCCATACGTTTTGGGAGTCTCTCATATGCCTTTTCGCAAACTCAAAACGTGCCATTTTGTTTTCTGCTGAAAGTAATGTATTTCTTCTGGCCACCCTGCCATAAAGCCCAACTCTATGGAGCGTACAGCTTATTGTCGTCCTATGTACAGATACTCCAGTCTCTGCCGTGGAACTCTGCAGCTCCTCCAGGGTTACCTGTGCTGCCTCTCTGATTAATGCCCTCCTTGCCCGGTCTGTGACTTTTGGTGGGCGGACGTGTCTTGGCAGGATTGCTGTTGTGCCATGTTCTTTCCATTTAGTTATTATAGATTTAATGGTGTTCCCGGGGATCATCAAAGATTTGGATATTTTTTTATAACCTAACCCTAAGTTGTACTTCTCAACAACATTGTCCCTTACTTGTTTGGTGAGCTCCTTGGTCTTCATGGCAGTGTTTGGTTAGTGGTGCCTCTTGCTTAGGTGTTTCAACCTCTGGAGCCTTTCAAAAAAGGAAGGTGTGTATATGTAATGACAGATCATGTGACACTTAGATTGCACACAGGTGGACATCATTTCACTAATTATGTGACTTATGAAGGTAATTGGTTGTACCAGAGCTTTTTTATGGGCTTTTATAACAAAGGGGGTGAATACATACACACATGCCAATTTTCTGTTTTCTATTTCTAAAAAAATGTTTTATGTAGACTATTGGGTTCTGATCCATCACATAAAATTCAAATTAACAAAACATTGAACTTAAAGCTGTAATGTAACAAAATAGTAAAAAGTCAAGGGGGGTGAACACTTTTGCAAGGCACTGTATATTTAAGGGCACTTTCTGTCATGATTTTCACTGATTTCCATTCCAGCTCAATTTCCTTGTGATCACATCACTTATTACTCAGTTGCGATGTGCAATTGCATTTTTCCGGTTTACCACAGGATCAAAAAGATATTGAGCTGGAATGGAAATTGGTGAAAATCATGACAGAAAGTGCCCTTAAATATATGTGTAACACAATAAAAACTTATAAAATACCCATTTCTATGCACACTTGCAGTGTTATGCAATCTAATTGGAAACCATTGCATTTCCAATACATGTGTCTTTTCTCCAGCCTTAAAACAGCGTAATCTAGTGGCCAAATGCAGCATTACAGTGTGAACCCTGTGTTAAACTTACACATCGCGAATGAGCTGTACAGCTTGTGTGTGGCATATGTGTGGTGCTTGTATTCATATACGTGTGTATTTTATAGGTTTTTATTGTGTTACACATATATAGTATTTAGAGCACTTTCTGTCATGATTTTTACTGATTTCCATTCCAGCTCAATATCTTTGTGATCCTGTGTTAAACAGGAAAAATGCAATTGCACATCGCAACTGATTAATAAGTGTTGTAATCACAGGGATATTGAGCTGGAATGGAAATCAGTAAAAATCATGACAGATAGTGCCCTTAAATATATGTGTAACACACTAAAAATGTATAAAATACACATTTGCATATTTATTTATTGATTAATTTTGGGCTCCAAAAATAGGGGTCGTCTTATACATGGGCTCGTCTTATACATTGGGTCGTCTTATAGACGGAAAAATATGGTACCTAGTAAAATCCAGGAACCTTCCATACCCTTCCAATGTATCCTTATAGTGCGCCTTTAAAGTTTAATTAATTTCAGATTTATTTTGTATTTATCTCTTTAAATAACCTCTTTCTGAGAGGTATGAACCAAAACGGCATTAATAAATTCTGATTAGACAATTTATTATCTGTCCAAAACAAAGATTTGGGCTCATTTAAATTCCCTGTCTAGTTTGCTGACTACTGGGCTATTCAGGATGGTATTTTATCACTGTCTTCAAGGGAGCAATTAAACTCATTCTTTTGGTTCATGTGCTGACTTTAATATTTAATTATCATCTGTGGATAATTTGGACGGTGTGCCAAGTACAGTAGGAGTGGGGGGCAGGACACAGTGGGCAAGTCAGCTTTTGCCAGATTAAGCAATTTTGTACTTTTCTCAGGTTGTGGGCAGCAGTGAGTAGGATAACTCCTTGAAGTAATGATTGAAGCATATTGAGATTATTAAAATTTAGGACGGAGAAGCTCATAAAAAGGTGGCTGGAGGCTGCAGTGACTGGTTCAGTAGCAAAAGAGTTATTGTGTTTTGAAGCAATATGGAAACCGGCCAGGTATAAAAAGCTTTAGGGAAGGTTTTAGCCACAATTAGAATCCAGTAATATATTACAAGACAGAGACGGGATTAGACACCTCAATGGTAATATGATATGTAGGTTTGTTTTATGGCCCTCATTTACTCAGGTATGTTTTCATCTAAAAGAGCAACAATATATAAAGTAACCATTTAAAGGGATAATGATATCCAAAATGTTCATGCATTTAAACCACATTTTACATTTGTAATCATATCTTTTGCATGAAGTTTATATTTCTGCAGGAGCAGGGTTTGCAGTTTACGTTGTGACTGCATCCTGTGAAAAGGGTAGGTGCCAAATATTAAAAGTTTAATTAGTGCTCAAAGCATATAATACATTTCTTTCAATTCTTCCTCATTACAGCCCCCTCCAATATTCAAAAGAAAGGCACACCACTAATCATGGAAAGTTTTATACACAGAGACCGCTAAAACTAACGATTTTCAGATTTTATTTTCATGGTTTATACAGCTGATTATGTTGTTGGCTTGTTATATACTTCATAAATACATTAGGCTTTTACTTTATTACAATGGTTCTTTAATCGATGGTAATACCATTTACAATGGTAAATGTTTCATTAGTAAAATCTGAAGTCTTTAATCTCTATGTTATTCCACTGAGCCTGTTCTATAAAGTTTCAATAGACATCAGTAACATGAAAACAGCCTTAATCAATGCGGTTAATTAAAGGGAAATGGAATATTCCTGGATTTTACTAGGTATATAATATCACTGGTCTCTATTTACTTTGATGTACTTAATTTTATTAAGAAGTGCGTATAAGCTCTGTTTTACTGCCTAAAATGAAATAGTCCCTGTATGGGTCTGTGCACTGCAGCAGACATTGAAGTGTACTAGCCTATCAGGAACCACGTCTCAGCAGCATTGCATCCTGTTTTCTGAGGTTGGTCCCTATAAGCTAGAACACTACACTGCACAACAGCCCTATGGAGTCTGTGTCTGCATACTCTGATCTATGTGTATGATTTTAAGCAGTAAAAACAGAGCTTTTAAGTGCGTCTTAATAAAGTAAAGTACATAAACATAAATAGATACTTATTTATTGATACCTAGTAATATACAGAAACCGTCCATATCCCTTTAATAGATTGGATAAGATCTAAGATAAAGCCGAATCAGAATTCATGTATACATGTCACATAGATATATATAGTATATAAACTGTCTCATATCAAGGTCTAATATCAGATATGAGCGGGTGTTGTCAATCAGGAAGAAGGCACATGGTCTAACTGATTTTGATCTATAGTCAATTTCTAAGGACATAATATTATTTAAAGTCCCACTTGAACCACTGAGTGCAGCCATTTGACTTCTTTAGGGATTTATAAAACTATAGTGCCATCTAGTGGAATGCAAGGGGACATATACAAGTATGACAATCACATATTTTCATCTGAACTTTATTCTAAATATAAAGTACCACTTAAGGACTCTCTAAAGACTAGTTCATTACGGTTGGATAAGCAAAAACCTTTATTCAACCATTATTGTGCATTTCAATAATTAATGCTTTTAAAAAAAATCATGTGCAAGGCTGTATAAGCTCCAGATATCTTCATCCTTCCTATGTATTGTCTTTGGAGTGGGAGCCTCCCAGGGGGAAGTTAAAATTGAAAACCTTTTGTGACCGCTCTGTAAAACACGTGAGTGGCAGGCAGTAATGTAACATGAGCTGCTAGCAATGTACACAAATACATTGTCTAGTCGCCTCCCACTATCATACTTCAGGTACAGTATATCTGTGGCAGCTCCTATTCCAGAGACCGGGGGGGTGTTTCTGTCCAGGATCATGAGGCCAGGCCTTGGACAGCAAAATTCCAGGAGGCTGCAGGCTGCCTAAAGATGAAATATATTTGTATAGGCATAGACATGTCTATATGCAGTGATATTTCTATTCTTGACACTTTCTGATGTACCATATGTACATACAGTGCCTTGCAAAAGTATTCAACCCCCTTGACTTTTTACCTATTTTGTTACATCACAGCCTTAAGTTCAATGTTTTGTTAATCTGACTTTTATGTGATGGATCAGAACACAATAGTCTAAGTTGGTGAAGTGAAATGAGAAAAATATGTACATAAAACTATTTTTTAGAATTAGAAAACAGAAAATTGGCATGTGCGTTTGTATTCACCCCCTTTGTTATGAAGACTATAAAAAGCTCTGGTGCACCCAATTACCTTTAGAGGTCACATAATAAGTGAAATTATGTCCACCTGTGTGCAATCTAAGTGTCACATGATCTGTCATTACATATACACCCCTTTTTTTGAAAGGCCCCAGAGGCTGAAACACATAAGCAAGAGGCAGCACTAACCAAACACTGCCATGAAGACCAAGGAACTCTCCAAACAAGTAAGGGCCAATATTTTTGAGAAGTACAAGTCAGGGTTAGGTCATAAAAAAAAAACCAAATATTTGATGATCGCCAGGAGCACCATCAAATCTATCATAACCAAATGGAAAGAACATGGCACAACAGCAAACCTGCCAAGAGACGGCCGCCCACCAAAACTCAAAAGGTTCACCTACCACTTCTAAACACTGGCTAATCAGCCCGTAGGAACTCGACCCAACATGAGAGATAGGATGGGTCATATTCGGTATGTTTGTAGTCAGTATATATGTTTAAAGGAACAGAGAAGCACAAATTTAAATAGTGAGGATAGGAAGGGGAAACATGGGTTAAGAGGAATTAAGTCAATAAAGAAACTATGACATTAAAGATAATATCACATAACACAATGGATTGAATATGCCCATTAAAAGAAAAATTTTCAGAATATAATAAATCAGGTGCAGAAATAATCTGCCTACAAGAAACACATCTGAAAATGAAGCATAACCATGTATTAAATAATAAATCTTTTTTGAAGAGAGTAGACGCCAATTATACTAGTAAAACGAGGGGAGTCTCGATATTATTTAAAGCAAACTTAGTGGTGGAGGAAGAGTTTAAAAAGATTGATATAGAGGGAAGATATATATTGTGGGTAGGAGAAATAAATAAAAGCATCTACACAATTGTAAATATATATGCCCCAAATAAGAATCAAGAAAGATTTCTTATAAAAATATTGAAGTTAGTTCATAAATTTAAAAAAGGAAAAGTTATTATATGTGGAGACTTAAATTTAGCTATGGATCCAGTTCAGGATAGATCAAAATCTAAATATAAGAAAAATAATAATACTTTGAGTTATTTAAGATTAAGAATTAAAAAACTAATGATAGAGCTTGACCTCTTTGATATTTGGAGAACATTTAATCCAGAAAAGATAGAGTTTACATATCACTCAAAGAAATATAATGTATACTCTAGAATAGATTATTTCTTGGGGGATCCTTCAGTGGTATACGATACAAAAAAAATAACTATCTTATCTACTGCACTATCAGATCACTTTCCACTGATGTTGGAACTAAAAGGGGTTGAAACCTATGGTAAAATAAGAAATTGGAGAATAGAACCTCTGATTTTAAAAGATAAGATATATATAGAAGAAATAAGAACAGCTATTAGAGAATTTATGCGCTTAAATATAGATTCAGTATCATCTCCTTCACTCATATGGTGTACATTAAAAGCATTTGTTAGAGGCATTCTAATAGAAAAAGAAGCGCAAATGAAGAGAGCTAGGGGAACAACCCTAAGAAATCTTTATATTCAGTTAGATATATTACAGAATAGCAATAAAAATCTTCCATCTATGCAAAAGATGGAAAAAATTAAAGATATCAATTTACAAATTAAAAAGATCTTTCAGTTAATTCAAGATAGAATGGTTTGGAAAGCACAACAAAACAATTACCTCATGGGAGGAAAAATGGGGAAATATTTGTCCAATAAAGTTAAGAATCAAAAAATTCAAAACCATATCCAGGGACTCAGGGGAGAAGATAATCAGCTATATAACCATCCAGAAAAAATTGGCAACATATTTTTCCAATACTACTCAGAATTATATAATATTGAGAAGCAGAAAGATTTTCAGAAACCTAGTTTGAGTGAGATAAAAAAACTTTTTGAAGGATATTAAATTCCCTAAGATATCAGAGGAAGAATTATTATATCTAAATGAACCAATAACGGAGAAAGACATAATAAAGGTTATTAATGAAACAAAAAACAATAAGGCCCCTGGTATTGATGGCCTAGATAAACTATTCTATACAACGTTTAAAGACCAGCTGGCCCCTTTATTGGCTAGTATGTTTAATGAGATTAAGAACAGCGGCATTATTAGAGAGGAGTTAACTGAAGCAAAAATTATAAATATACTAAAAGAAGGAAAAGACCCGGAAGATAGGAAGAGCTATAGACCTATCTCTCCTATTAATTATGATTTAAAAATATATTCTAAGGGGTTAACTAATCGTTTGATCCCTTTAATTCCGCAGTTGATTAATTCAGAGCAGACAGGATTTGTTAAGTCCCGACAAGGAGGGGATAATATAAGAACATTGATAGATATTCTCTCTATAGGGAAGAGTGATGGGGGCCCCAGTTTGGCTCTGTCGATAGATGCAGAGAAAGCCTTCGACAGAGTCAGCTGGGACTTCCTTAAGATTGCCTTGGAATGTTATGGACTAGAGGAATTTGCTTCTAAAGCAATAATGGCTCTTTATATTAACCCCACAGCTAAGATTAGTGGGCCTAATTATGAAACATCTTTTTTTCCCATAAAAAATGGAACTAGGCAGGGCTGTCCCTTGTCTCCCATATTATTTAATCTTTATGTGGAGCCTCTTCTATTGAAAATAAGGGAAGCAAAGGATATTGAGGGAGTAAAAGTCGGTCTTAAAGAGTATAAAATTGCTATATATGCAGATGATCTGATAGTTATTTTGAAGAACCCTATCCAATCTTTGGGAGCTCTTGATATCATCTTTAAAGAATTTGGAAGACTCTCTTATTATAAGGTCAACCATGAGAAATCAGATATTATATGGAGGGGTCTCTCCTTTGAAGAAATTACAAGTTTAAAAAGATCATTTAATTTTAAATGGAACTCTAATAAAATAAGTCATCTGGGTATAGACCTATCATTCAAGGTTAATAAGATTTTGAAATCTAATCTAGAAAAGATATGGAAACAGATTCAGAAAATCCTCTTAGAGTGGAAAGATGTAAAATTTTCATGGTCAGCTAGAATCGCAATTAGTAAGATGATATTGATCCCTAAAATTACTTATATCCTTAGAACAATTCCGGAAGTTCCGCCAAAATATTGGATTGTTAAACTGCAAAGAGGTATAGATGCATTTATTTTGGGTGGTAAAAGAACTAGAATCCCTCTTTCAATTACCAAAAGACCCATGCTTAAGGGTGGATTGGCATCACCCTCTATAAGAGATTTATATAATGCTATTGCCCTCTCTCAAATTATGATATGGAGTACTCCCGCCATTAATCCAGGTTGGAAGTCCTTAGAATACGATATATTAAAAATAGACACTCCTAATACATTGCTGTGGATTGATGGGTTAAATGATGTCAAGAGTGAACGGCTACCCAAAGGAGTAAGAACATTGTTAAAATTCTGGGTGACAAATAGAGATAAATTGAACCTTTCGAGATATCCTTCGTTAGGTGCCCCTATAGAGTGTCTCTTATCACCGCTCAATGTTGACTTAATAGGTGGATGGAAATTGCAGGGAATATCCCTTATAGATGATCTCTACGCATCTGGTGTCCAACTATCCTGGTCTAACTTGAAACAAAAATATAAACTTAAGAACAACCAATGGTTGGCATTTAGATCCTTACAATCCTTGGTGAAAGCAAAGGGATATGGTAAAAAGATTAGCTATTCGATTACTGACTTTGAAAGTATGCTATATCAGAAGGCGTTACCGCATAGAATTTCAAGATGTCATAAGATTCTAACGCCACAGGATAAAGTAAATCCAACGAAAGGTATGTTAGAGTGGCAGAAAGATCTACATATATTAATGGACGGAGATAAATGGGAGAAGGCTCTGAAAATCGTAAAAATCTCTTCCTGCTCTAGTAACTATATTGAATTATGTTTCAAGTTGATCAATAGATGGTATTGGACACCAGATGCGATTAATAAATTTGCACAGAACAAAGGGAATACATGTTGGAAGGGCTGTGGTATAAACAGTGATTCACTCCATGCTTGGTGGAACTGTACAAAAATAAAGCCTTTTTGGAGAGCTTGTACATATCTGATTGAGGATATATGTGAGGTAGAGGTTCCTTTTGTTCCAGAGCTGCTCCTGTTACATATAAACATAAGGGAGACTTTTCCAAAAGTCTACCTCCTGGTCTCTCATATTCTTTTGGTCATTAAAATGTATATTGTGAAATATTGGAAATCAGAGTCCTCCCCATCTCTTCAAGAAATTATAAATTGTGTTATAAGAAATAGAAAGTTTGAAGTCCAAGGAGAGAGCTTAGTCAAGCGAACTGGAAGAAAAGGACTAGACAGATGGTCTGTTTGGGATAGTTATTGTAATAGAAAGGTTAATATATGAGAAATTATGTTTGATAATTGGTTACCATTGGTGTTACATGCCTTTGCTGTTAAATCAGATTTTCTGCTTCCCTTTGCTTTTCTCCGTCTCTCTTTCTCCCTTCCTTTTCTTTTCTCTTCTCTGCTCCTATTGGAGTGGGGGGAGGGAGGGGAGGGGAGGGGGAGGAGAAGGGAAGAGGAAAGATATTTTGTTTCTTTGTTTTCTATTTTCCTTCTTCACCCGAGTCTCCCCAGAAGCACATGATTTCTGTGCTAAACTATTAATTATATTAACTATATTGAGAGTAGTGCCGGTTCCTTTGTATGCTTGGTGGAGGTATCAAGTTAAGTGAACTTGCTATTAGGGAACTGCCTTCCCATCAGGAGTACAATATATTACATAAAAATTGGTATTCGAAGAGATGGGAGGGAGGAGATTTTAACAGTGTATTTATACATATGCAATTGCTAAACTGTTGAATTACTGATACCTCTGGAATGTATGATTGTTTTGTTTTGTCATGTTTTTGATGTTTGTTAAAGAAAAACAAGAAAAAATAAAGTAAAAAAAAAACTCATGGACCGGGCAAGGAGGGCATTAATCAGAGGCAGCACAGAGACCTAAGGTAACCCTGGAGGAGCTGCAGAGTTCCACAGCAGAGACTGGAGTATCTGTACATAGGACCACAATAAGCCGTATGCTCCATAGAGTTGGGCTTTATGGCAGAGTGGCCAGAAGAAAGCCATTACTTTCAGCAAAAATCTAAATGGCACATTTTGAGTTTGCGAAAAGGCATGTGGGAGACTCCCGAAATGTATGGAGGAAGGTGCTCTGGTCTGATGAGATTAAAATGTAACTTTTCGGCCATCAAAGAAAACGCTATGTCGGGCGCAAACCCAACAAATCACATCACCCAAAGAACACCATCCCCACAGTGAAACATGGTGGTGGCAGCATCATGCTGTGGGGATGTTTTTAAGCAGCCAGGACTGGGAAACTGGTCAGAGTTGAGGGAGAGATGGATGGTGCTAAATACAGGGATATTCTTGAGCAAAACCTGTACCACTCTGTGCGTGATTTGAGGCTAGGATGGAGGTTCACCTTCCATCAGGACAATGACCCCAAACACACTGCTAAAGCAACACTTGAGTGGTTTAAGGGGAAACATGTAAATGTGTTGGAATGGCCTAGTCACAGCCCAGACCTCAATCCAATAGAAAATCTGTGGTCAGATTTAAAGATTGCTGTTCACAAGAGCAAACCATCCAAATTGTAGGAGCTGGAGAAGTTTTGCAAGGAGTTATGGGCAAAAAGCGACTTGGAGCTGTAATTGCCACAAAAGGCAGCTCTACAAAGTATTGACTTTAGGGGGGTGAATAGTTATGCACAATGACTTTTTCTGTTATTTTGTCCTAATTGTTGTTTGCTTCATAATAAAAAAATAAAAAAAACCTATTCAAAGTTGTCGGCATGTTCTGTAAATTAAATGATGCAAATCCTCAAACAATCCGTGTTAATTCCAGGTTGTGAGGCAACAAAACACAAAAAATGCCAAGGGGGGTGAATACATTTGATTTCAGACATAGAAATGGGAAAAGAGGAACTACAAGTGGGGAGTGTGGGCAAAAAGTCTGAATGGCCTAGGGCAGCATAAAATGTGCAAATTTCAGGTACAATACATCATTCAGGGGTGGAGATATTAGGAGCTCATACAGCCTGGGGGCATGATTACAAATAGTAACACATTGTTTAAATGTACAGTAAAAGTCTAAGAATATTCTATATAAAAGGTATATTCTTTTCAGGGCCTACCAAACTATTCTTTGAGTGTGTTTGCGTTGTTCCGTCGTGTTCAACTCTCTTTGACCTCATGGACAGCAGCACACCATACTGATCCACGTGGTATTCATGGCAGAGATGCCGGAGTGGATTGCCAGTTCCTTCTCCAGTGGACCACAGCATACAGCTCCTAGTATTCCTAGGTGGTCTAGTACTGACCAGGCCCAACCCTGCATGGCTTTAGGGTGGTGTAACATCTTGGTTCCCTGACTGGAATCAAACCCAGGTCGTAGTGGTGAAAGTACCTTTACTGTTTATGTTTTGCATTTGACATTTTCTCTACAGTAAATAAATTCTAAGATATTAAGAACTGATTTTGCTGCTCTTGTATGTTAATATGTTTCTCGGTATGATAATGTGTGACTCAGTATGCTAATGTGCGACTCAGTATGCTAATGTGCAACTCAGTATGCTGATTTGATGCTCATAGTGCTTGACTAGAGAGGGCTCTGACTTTCAGATAACACTGGGGGGGCTTTATTTTGGCCACTACAGAGACAGACAAGCAGACTGTGATCATAATTAGCACATCAAAGCAGCTAATTAATATGCACTAACCACTAATTTCCATATGAATGCAGCAAAAACAACATTGATTTTCCCAGGATTGATGCACTCAATGAACTCAACATATTTTCAGGTTTTTCATGTTCAAAAAAAAGAAACTTCATATATTTTCTGTAATATAAGGTAAAGATGCTGATAATACATTTTCATGTTTTAAATTATGGTATACAGTGTCAATAAATGCTTAAAATACCACTGAATTGCCATATTATTCTCTATTGAAGAACTTGGCTTTATAACTTGCAAAATGTTTTATACAGTTTACAATAAATGTGCCTTTCATTTTTAATAATTGTATAAAATTTTACTTTACATTTTGTCTGTTCAAAAAAAGATTGCAAAGAGTGGGAGGAATAGTGGATTCAGATAAGAATTTATTCAGTTCAATTGAAAGACTGACATTTCACCTAGTCACTTGATATTAGCTCAACAGAAGAATAAATCCCTTTAGGATAACCCTTCCCCTCAAGTTACAGACTAACAGCCTAATTCAATTGCGATTCAGTAAATTTAAAAAGGGCTCTAATTAAGCACACAGCATATTTTATTTACAGAAGTTTTTAGTTAGTGAAGACCTTGCTTTTGGAAAGAAGTTTACTAACTAAAAACTTCTGTAAAAAAATGCTGTGTGCTTATATAGAGCCCTTTTAAATTAACGAATCGCAATTTAATAAGGCTGTATTGGTCTCATTCAAGTGGGATATGGCCAATTGAACAGGGCTCTATAAGCACAGAGCATATTTTTTTTACAGAAGTTTTTAGTTAGTGAACTTCTATCCAAAAAAGGGCTTCACTAACTAAAAACTTCTGTAAAAAAAAACATATGCACTGTGCTCATATAGAGCACCATTCAATTGGCCAAATCCCAATTGAATGAGGCCCCAACAGTTCAGATAGAATTTTCCGTGATATCATCAGAGTCATCTAAAAATAACTTTTTCATTAAAATAGCTGCTAACGTTCTTTTTTCGTTACATTCTTTGCAAGCATGTGACATTTTTACCAAACTACAATGGTCCTGTAATAACTTTAATGTGAGAATCAGAAGCTTATTTTGCATGATCCATTCTCCTGTGTTTCTGTGCTGAGTGTACGGCCTGTGTTTGTATACTTTAAGCCGCTCATTCCATCTCATCCCGTCAAATCAGCATTATTTCTCCCGCTCATTATATTACATTTTGCCTAATCCCGACATCATGAAATCTACATAATCGCATGCACCATTGAAAGACAACATATATCATCCTTCAAAACAAAATATGAAATTAGTAATCTGAGGGCAGGTAGCATGAAAAAGCTATCTAAATTAATTGAAATAGTAAATACTAATTACATTTACTGAATTCATACTTGTCGGAATGAAAAGGTGTAAATAAATAGACAAAAAAAGGCAAAAAGAACACCTATATATCCAAACCGGTTTAACCTCCTAAAATAGGGTAGTAATTAATTAATTATAATTCAAACATTTTTATCTGGATAAGTAAAATTTCTCAATTTATTCAATACATATACAAGTACGACATATTATAAACAATTAAAAATTAACATATATAAACAAACACCAGAACACTGAAAAATATTATGATGATATAATTGCTATAGAGACACCGCAAAATAATTACATTTTAATATCACATATATAGTTGTGAGCATACGAGCCGTTGCTCACGCTTGCGGGCTCGCGAAGCGAGGGCCGCAGTTGCTGGCCAGGAGCGCCGAAGGCGCTCCTGGCCAGCAACTGTGAGCCCGCAAGCGTGAGCAACGGCTACAACTAACCCCTACATCTAACCTGTAACCCCTACATCTAACCTGTAGCCCCAACCCATCTAACCTGTAGCCCCGACGCTGAAGCGCTGGCAATGTTTTTTGTATTTTGCCGGTGATTGCCGTACAGCCTCTATGTCCCTCTCCTCCTGTTGCTAGGATACCAGTCCTGTTCCGGTGCTTCGCGGTCTTGGGTTGTCCCTTGCCGCTCTCCGTATTCAGTAGCAGGAGGAGGAGTAAGTGGTGCTGTCCGAGCATGAGCTGAGGACACCGGAGGAGGTTGGGGAGACAGACGGGCTCCCGCGGTATGTATGGTGTCCCTGTCACCCTGAACACCATGCAGTTGCCTCCATGCTGTGTGTGAGATTCCTTCATATAGTGCTGGGAACTGCACACCATGCACTGGGAGCCCTGCTATGTGTGTGATACACTGGGACTGTGTGTGGTGATTATATTCGTCCTATGTAAGGGAGAGGAAGTGAGGCTTCACAAGTCCCAGAGCCAGGGAGTCATGGCCCCTAAATGTTACTGCTGGCTGATAACGTTATAAAATTATGTAGTAGATAGATTAGAGATATTGACAAAGCACAACTTTATATATCACACACACATATATATATATATATATATATATATATATCACATATATATATATATATATATATATATCACATATATATATATATATATATATATATATATATATCACATATATATATATATATATCACATATATCTTATATATATATATATATATATATATATATATCACATATATCTTATATATATATATATATATATATCACATATATCTCATATATATATATATATATATAGATAAATAATAAGATTTTTGCAGTATATAGTGATACCTTTTTTATTGGACACACATAATCATAAATAAATGACAAGCTTTCGAGAGTGTTGTCCTCCCTTTATCAAGTCTGAAGCAAAACTGACATGAGATGGAACCCTCAGTTTGAATAAAAACAGCACATGCAGAGAGAGTGGTGGCAGTGTCTGACATCATCAGGCAAATACATATAGGTGGAATATCTTATACTCAGTTGCAGTGGCGGCTGGTGACTTTTCAAGTTGGAGGGGCGACAGGGCGAAACATAGCCACTCCCCCTTTTTCAAACCACACCCATTTTTTATAACTCCTCCCCCTGACGTCATAATTACCTTTATAAGCCCCGCCCAATGACCTTATGCTTGTAAAGCCCATTGAAATACATGATCTGCAATGCAGAAATGTCAAGAAGTAAAGTAACAATGTGTTAAATTCATTGGTATACAATATAGATTGAAAAAACTCATGTGACAAGACTACAGCAATATCATAATTGCACCTATACGTATTAACAGAAAAATTAAAGGAGTGACACCTACCTTTAGTCGGCTCTTCTTCTCAGGGTATTCACGTTCATTAAGTTGACCAATGAGAAGAAACAAATCTGCAGCCACATAGGGTTTGCACCTGGGGTTGAAAGAAAACAAGCAAATCAATCATACCATTCAAGAACAAAACCATACTTAAAAAACATTAAACGACCAAGGGGAACCATATAGGCCCCAAACATACCTTAGAAGACCAAGTGTGACTATATAGGCCCCAAACATACCTTAGAAGACCAAGTGTGACTATATAGGCCCCAAACATACCTTAGAAGACCAAGTGTGACTATAGGCCCCAAACATACCTTAGAAGACCAAGTGTGACTATATAGGACCCAAACATACCTTAGAAGACCAAGTGTGACTATATAAGCCCCAAACATACCTTAGAAGACCAAGTGTGACCATAGGCCCCAAACATACCTTAGAAGACCAAGTGGAACTATATAGGCCCCAAACATACCTTAGAAGACCAAGTGGGACCATATAGGCCTCAAACATACCTTAGAAGACCAAGTGTGACCATAGGCCTCAAACATACCTTAGAAGACCAAGTGTGACCATAGGCCCCAAACATACCTTAGAAGACCAAGTGGGACCATATAGGCCTCAAACATACCTTAGAAGACCAATCAGCACTGCATAGGCCCAAACCAGTGGATCTTGGGATTCAAGAAAACAACAACATTTCACTTCTGTTTAGACCACACAATAATCAATGTCAAACAAACACGTTGAATTAGCATATGGATAACCATATGAGCAGTAACGCCACGCCAAGGCTTCAACAATTGTTACTGACCATTCACACACCTTTCATAGCTCCTTCAATATGCACACCCACACACCATTCATACTTTACTTACCACTAGTTATTTTTGGTAGTGAGGTGGTGCCATTTCTGAGAACTTTACGTACCCTTGAAGGTGCCTCCAATTCCTTCAAACCAATGCATTTAACCGCTACAGGGCCATGGTGCTTTTTAATTACTTTTTTGATCCTCTTCAATGTGGAGAAGCATCTTTCTGGTTCTTTAGTAGTCTTCGTTGTTGTAAGCAGGATTCCTTATAGCTTCACTCACTCTGTTAAATTATGTAGATTAAATTGATGCTAAAGTTGCTGCAGAGCAACAGCACTTGTACAGACATGGAATTCTTGCTTCCTGTACACAAGTGACAGCTACCCTTGGAAGTGCCTCCAATTCCTTCAAACCACGCCAAGGCTTCAACAATTGTTACTGACCATGCACACACCTTTCATAGCTCCTTCCATATGCACACCCACACACCGTTCATACTTTACTTACCACTAGTTATGTTTGGTAGTGTGAGGTGGTGCTGCTTAACGCAGTTTATCTTTGCACACCTTGGGGGTATGCATTTTTCTTTGCTTCAATCACTTGTATTTTAATTTTGCACGGCGATCTTTCAAAGAACAAAACTTCTCAATGGTTTTTTCATTGAAGTGTGGGATCTCGGAAATCAGTTGCTTTTCCATTGAGAGCATCGCCAATGCATTCAACCGCTCCAGGGACATGGTGCTTCTTAAAAAGGTTTTTATCCTCTTCAATGTTGAGAAGCATCTTTCTGATTCTGCAGTAGTCATTGGTGTTGTAATCAGGATTCTTAATAATTTTACTGTCTCTGTGAAATCATTCTGCAGATTAAATTGATGGAAAAGTTTGTGCAGAGCAACAGCACTTGTACAAGTATGAAACTCTGTCTTCCCATACAGAAGTGACAGCTCAGTGCGTAATTGTTCCTTCTTCAGTATTGGATATGCTTGCACTGTGTCTTCCAGAGCTTGGGTTGGAAAGCAAGTGCCATGGGTTTTATACAAGTCACTTTGAACAAGTTTGGCACTGACTAGGTGATTTGAAAATGAAAATCGTTCTTTTGCATGAACCACCACTATGTCACATACCTCTCTTGAAAGTTGTCTCAAGGTTGAGATCTCCGCACTCCGTCTGTTGACTGTTAGATCGCTTGGCAAACTTGCTTCTATCTCTTCCACAGAATTCCGGATTTTCTGGATGCTGGCGACAAAGTCTTCTGTGACTTTTTTGATATAAACAGTATCCGTGTCTCGCTTCTGAAGCTGACTATAGAGGATGTCTACATGTGGCATTATTAAATGAAATAATTTAAGGAAGTAAAGGAACTCCCTGTCTTCCAGCATTCCAATGAAACCTGCGGCTTCCCGTATAGATGTAGGATCAAAGTTTAGACATGCTTCAATTGTCTGGAAACACTCAAGTAGCGCATCTCTGTTCTCGTAGATCACGTTCACGGTCCTAACGTTGAAGTTCCATCGTGTCGGTGCACCTCTTGGAAGTCTTCTACCAACTACCTCATCCAGAACTCCAGTCCTTTTTGGAGAGCGTGAAAAAAAAGATGGTATGCCGCCTATGTTTGAAAAAAAAACTCTAACTCTTCCAATCCTTGAAACTGCTTTCTCCATTATTAGGTTCAGTTGGTGAGCATAGCAATGGACGTAGTGTGCGTTCGGGTACACGTCTTTTATTTTTCTTTGAACTCCTCCTTGATCTCCACGCATCACACTGGCACCATCATAGCTTTGAGCTATGAGTTTCTTCTTGTCTTCTGGCTCTGGGAGAACAGTATTCAGTGTTTCCAGCACAACAGCAGCAATGGAGTCTGCATCCGTTGATTTCATTTCCGTGAAGCCATCAAATCTTTCCACCACTTGATGCTTCTTGTCAATGTAGCGATAGACTACAACGCACTGTGTCCTAGCGGAAATATCGGTTGTTTCATCCGCTTGGATTGCCACAAACTGGGCTTCCTTAAGCTCTTGGTGAATCACTTCCTTTATAACTTCATGCATGCAGTCCAGTAGCTCATTCTGCACGGTTTTGGAAGTGCCCTTAAACACAGTTGCAGTCTTCAAATGCTGTTCCATTGCACTATCGATACTGCCAACCAAATCCACCAGGCCTCTAAACACTCCTGGATTTAGCGATGTTTCACTCTCGTCGTGTCCTCTTAATGCCAGTTCAAAGGCGCCACAAAAGCGAACACAATCAATTATCTTCGAAAGGATGTACCGGTTCTTAGCCACTTCTTCGTTGTGTTTTTGAATGCTGACTTGGTATCCTTGGTCCAGTTGAACAGCAATGTTCGCCTGTCCAAGCATCTCAAACTTGATCCTGTTATCCAAGTGAGCTTTAGAACTTTTGTGTTTTGCCAATTTGTCAGCTAGATGTTTGACGTCAGTCACTCCAGTTTTGGTCCAAGCAGCGTCACCACCAAATAGGATGCATGGGAAACAATATAAGGACTTCCTAGAAACGCTTCCAGAAAGCCAGTCGTTCTTCTTGTACCATTCAGTATTGAAATTACGGACATATTGCTTCCCTCTATCTCTTGCGATTTGCTGCAGATTTATCTCTGGTTGGTCAGCTCCTAACCGTTTTACTTCCACCTTCTCCTCATAGGTTAGGGTGGCGAAAGGCTTCACAAGTAGAGAGTCAATAGTATTCATTTCTGATATTGATACCAATAAAAGAAAGAGATCACGGTATATTAATTTATATTATGTCACAAAATTACTTAAAAATAACAGTGTGTTGATTTCATTGGTATACATTACAGATTGCAAACCCTCATGTGACAACAAGACTACATCACCATCAAATTTGCACCTATACACATGGACAGAAAATTAAAGGCAATGATACTCACCAACAGTTGACGCTCCTTCTCGGGGTATTCACGTCCAGTAAGTCAACCAACGAGTCCAAACAAATCTGCTTTCACAGATAGTTTGCACCTGGGGGGTGATAGAAAACAACAAAAAAAACATTAGAAATCTCAAGACCCAAACCGTAACTTTTAAAACCTTAAAAGTCCAAGTGTGACCATATACTCACCAACAGTTGACGCTCCTTCTCGGGGTATTCACGTCCAGCAAGTCAACCAACGAGTCCAAAGAAATCTGATTCCACAGATAGTTTGCACCTGGGAAGTTATAGAAAACAAAAAAAAAAACATTAGAACGTTTAAGACCCAAACCGTAACGTTTAAAACCTTAAAAGAGCAAGTGTGACCATATAGGCCCCAACCGCACCTTAAAAACCTTAAACAACAAATTGGGACCATATAGGCCCCAACCGCACCTTAAAAACCTTAAATAACAAATTGGGACCATATAGGCCCCAACCGTACCTTAAAAACCCTAAATAACAAATTGGGACCATATAGGCCCCAACCGCACCTTAAAAACCTTAAATAACAAATTGGGACCATATAGGCCCCAACCGTACCTTAAAAACCCTAAATAACAAATTGGGACCATATAGGCCCCAACCGTACCTTAAAAACCCTAAATAACAAATTGGGACCATATAGGCCCCAACCGCACCTTAAAAACCTTAAATAACAAATTGGGACCATATAGGCCCCAACCGTACCTTAAAAACCCTAAATAACAAATTGGGACCATATAGGCCCCAACCGTACCTTAAAAACCTTAAATAACATATAGGCCCAAAAAAATAATAATAATAATATATATATAAATATATATATATATATATATATATATATATATATATATATATATATATATATATATATATATATATATATAAAAATTGATATCAATATATCACAATAAATAAATATATATATATATATATATCAAATTGTTATATATATATATATATATATATATATATATATATATTGTGATATTTTGATATTAATTTTTATATATATATATATATATATATATATATATATATATAAAAAATTACACATAAATATACATAAACATATACATACAACAATATATATTAATTGATATTTATTATTTGATTAATTGATGTTCTTTATTACATGGTATATTATATTGTTCATGCATTTCTATTACACTTTATTTGTTATACATATTACAGTGCTATTTTTTGGCTATACATGTTACAGGATATTATCCTGTAACATGTATATCACATAAAATAGCCCTGTAATATGTATAATACATACAGGGTCAAACAAGTTCACACTAACCTTTTTTACCCTTACAGGCTTCCATACCTGCTTGCTGATTTGCTAATTTTTTAAAGACTCTCATTGGTTGAAATCGATGTCAATCAAAAATTTCAGCCAATCAGAGTCCTTCAAAAATTAGTATATATAGCAGACCGTGGGAAAAAAACAATTAATCGCGGGAGGGGCTCCTTGTAGGAGGAGCTCTTTTTAGTGTGTTGTTTTTTTTTTTTTAGAGCGTCGGTTTTTTTTTGTGGAGGCCTCTTTCAATGGGCCAGAATGGATGGATGGACAATGGCTTCAATCAAGATTGGATTATTTTTGATCATTGGCTTCAATCAACATGGATTATTTTATTTTTGATCATTGGCTTCAATCAACATGGATTATTTAATTTTTGATCATTGGCTTCAATCAACATGGATTATTTAATTTTTGATCATTGGCTTCAATCAACATGGATTATTTATTTTTCATCATGACTATATCCAGAGAGGACAGAAGGCCAACGCTGGAGGGGTCAATTTTACAGGTAAGTATGTGCTGTTGTTTATTTTATTTTTTATTAATGTTTGTTTAAAGCTGTTTATTTTTGTATACAATGTGTTGTGTTACTAACTGTACTAACAATGTGTGTATGTGCTGTTTATTTTATTTTTTATTAATGTTTGTTTAAAGCTGTTTATTTTTGTATACAATGTGTTGTGTTACTAACTGTACTAACAATGTGTTTGCTTACTGTGTGTTTAATTGTAATAATGTTGTTACTGTATTTTTTTTTTCCCTTCCCTTATTTTTATTTTATCTTTAGAAGTGACATGCACATATACATGCCTGTTACTTCTAAAAATGGAATAAAAATAGGGGGGGGGGGGGGGTAGGTAGTTGGTTCATCCAGGGTGGGGTCGGTCACGGTCAGGCGCCCATCGGTCGCCCATAGGCCACGATCAGGGGTGGCACAGGCCTCATGGGGGTGAACATCCACCCCCATGTGGCCTGGTCAACCCCGCTCACTGCCCGAATACCCGGGGTAGCATAGGCCGCATCGGGGTGGTGCCGGGGGCCCGGTGGTGATCGGGCCTCGGGGGTGGCATAGGGCGGCAACATGGAGGTCATCAGGGGTGGCACAGGCCTCATCAAGGGGGTGATCCGATCACCCCCATGTGGGCCTGTGCCACCCCGCTCACCACCCGACTACCCCGATCCCGTGATCGGTGTAATCCGGTGGTGGCATGATGGCATAGCTAGGCTAGCATAGGGCAGGCCTGATCGGGGGTGGCACAGGCCACATGGGGGTGATGGCTGGGGTCGTCGGTGGTAGTGGGTGGCTGGGTAGGTGGCACTGGCAGGCTAGGCAGGCATAGTGGGGGACTGGGGGTAACTGGTCACCCCTAACTTTTATTAGGGGCTACTAGGGGTTTTGGTTTGGCCAGGGGCAGGGCAGGTGCCAGGCAGAGGCAGGTGTAGACTTACTGTGTTAGGCAGGCAGAGCAGATGAGTAGATTCAGCCAGGGAGGTCTCTCAGTCTCAGCGTGACCAGGGTCAGGAAACAGAAAGGGGGAAGGGACAGGGAACTGGTGGTTTTATTGACTGTATCAGTCAATCAAAATCAAACTCGAGGCCCTATTTGCTGGCGGGCGCTCAGGGCTAACGGTCTGGGTGGGTTTAGATTGATCACTTAGTAACTGGACAGCCTTCCATCATTGATTGGTCAATGATGGAAGACTGTCATTTATTAATTGATACATTTATGACCGCCCATGCATATCGTCACTGTGATGGTGGGCGGCATGCATTAACGGTCAGTGGGCCAGGCCAGGACTCATTGAAGAGAGAGAAGAGTCTAAAGGTTAGTGTACACAGTGTAACAGTAACTATTGTAATTTGATCACACAGGGTGCAGGCAGGGGGCGATAGATACACAGCATTAGTTAATGTAGCGCAAGGGTTATTTTAAAGTGACAGTGTCCCTTTTCTAACTTTACTTCATTTTAATACTATTTAGACTTGAAATGATGATGTACACCTTATATTTATTTGTTTTTGGGTTATACTAATACATTGTTGTGTTTTTTTTATTGCAGGGTGAAGAAAATATTTGGGGGGGCGTTTGCCCTGACGCCCCAATGGACGGGCCGCCCCTGCTCAGTTGCTGATACATATATCTTATACTCAGTTGCTGACAAGGAGCGCCAAAGGCGCTCCTTGCCAGCAACTGCGACCCTCGCAAACTTTACTTCGTAACGCAAACAACATACGAGACACGTTACTACACATTACGACCTCTCAAAAATCGCCCATAACCCGTGGATATCAAAAAATGTAAAACACAATAAATACACACAACCCATACATAAAAAGCTTACCTACAGCAAGAGGGAGCATCCAGGACCTCAAAAAATGAAGTTACACATTAATTTAACTCAAAATAAAAGAGTTTAGACACAAAAAAATTCTCTACGCGAGAGAAAAAATGGCCGCCGAACAAAATGAAAACAAGGCTGCAGCACTCTAAACACGCAAAACACCACCACAAACACGCAAAACACCACAAACACCTACAGATATTCCGCTACAGACGCATACCACACAGTAGCCGCCATTTTAGAAAAATAACTTATACAATGCGGATGTACATAGCTACGCTAACGGTTTGGTCTCGCGCACGCACACTATTACACCGCACACATTCATGACGCTTACACAGCAGCTCCACGCCACTAATGCTGCAGCAACCTCAAAACAGATTGTCAGCTCTTCAACAGAATTCTTCCTGCATATATTACTTCAAAATAGGTAAAGTAGATTTATTTGATATTATACACCAAACAGCATTAGCTCACTTACAATTTCATTGCCGTCATTTTTTGACGGGCAATTCGCTAGTGACCTAAATAAAGGTCAAGTGCACAGTGCTATAAAGTAATGAAAAAATGTATACTATTCTGATTTGGTGGTAGCGGAGCCCACCATTTAATTCTAAATATGCTGTCTGCACAAAACCTGAAAAAACTAAATAAACTAATCCTGATGGTGGTACTGGGGATCCACCAATTACCACCTAATCTAACATACAGGGCAAGATAACCTACTCTAAACGTGACTAAGTGCTGTGCAAACTTTATATATAATTTATATAGTAAGCAGATATTTAAAGCAAAACTATTATTGTCATAATTGTGATACATCAATATAATAATAATATAAAGTATGTAGCAGTATAACCTAAATTTAAGCAGTTCTAATAATATATCTTAATTATCATACTGGAAAAGATTATTATATCAGAATATATCTCTGTAGTATGATTGTCTCCTTATAAATTATATAGATCTAAATATCATTATTATCCAATCTCTTAATATTTGGAGACAGTGTTCAACACTTTCTATATATATTTCATGACAATTATACAGGGACATAATCAAAAAGTTTACAATTGACAAAGAAATATAGCTATAACTTATCCTGTATGTTGATGTTTTCTTTCTATTATGTATTGGAGTTCTATGACTCCCTCGCTGTCAGTTTGGCGCCAGTGAACGCTAAACTCCTCTCTAGGTCCTGGTAACGTCACTGCTGCGAAACAAGTCCGACGCAAGCGTTTCGCGTCACTTACGCTTCCTCAGGGACATATTGGAAGTGGGCAAATGCCAATCTTTTATAGTAATGCTTGTAATTAGATAGGGGAGTTTCAGACTTTAACCCTATAGTATCCAAATGATTCTCACAGTGTAGGTTTCTGTTGTTGTCCATCAAACACGATATAGTACAAATCATATTGATTATCACATCAAGATCATCACATGGTCTTCATCACTTACCTGCCTACTTCCCACAATCTCAAAGAAAAAAAAAAGTGAGAATCTAAATATCTCATATAAACAGCTTTTGGTAGACATTCTTCTTCTCTGGGGTGTCAGTAGCACTCTCAGTGTTACCCCCCTATCACCAGTGTGCACAACAGCAAGTGATGACATATAAGGGGCGTAAGTGTCCTCTCTAATACAAAAGTCCTGGGAATTTTGAAAAAGTCTACCCAACTAGTACTGGAGTTGATGACAGAAAATGGTTTAGCCAATTATAGACTAGTCTTTCTAGTAGTTTGGAGTGAAAAGGGAGCCGAGAAATAGGATGGTAGTTACAGAACATCAACAGGTCAAGAGTACTTTCTTTAGGATTGGTGTAATAAACGACTTAGGGCTAGTGATAATGTAGAAGAGAGGGAGGCAATGAGTTGTGAGGAGATAAGGTCAAGAATACATGATGATAGATGAGAAGATGAGAGAAGTGAGGCGACTTCATCCTCTTTGATTGGGGTGAATATGCTGAGTGAGGCTGAACTTGACTTACTTGTGATGCAGAGTAATGTCCTGTCAAATCGAAGTGTTCTGCAATTTATTGGGATGAGAAAATAGTGGAGGGGGTGGAGGTGTGCAAAGGCGACAGTTGAATGTGGAAAATATGTGTTTGGGGTTGGATGGCAGAATGGATATTAGGGCTGAGAAATATGTTTGTTTAAAAAGGTTAAGGGTAACATTGTATGATCATAGAATTAATTAGTAATGGAGGGACTCAGCAAGAGTGCATGATTTCCTCCAGTTGTGATCAGCAATGCGGGAGTACTTTTGAAGGTAGCATGTTTGTTTTGAGTGCTAGAGTTGTAGCTGAACACGTTGTAGATGGAGTGGCGTGGTAGGACCAGTTAAGTCAAGTAGAGAGGATAATGTGTGGTTATATTGAAGGGACATACATGCAAAGAGAGGCAGTGTATGGGGATCAGGGTGCTGGCATTTCTCACATTATATATGAAGAATAGGCATGGGTGAGAGTAGAGAAAAAAAGGAGATGGGCTGGAGTTGGGGGACATATCCCCCGCAACCAAAAGAAAAATGATGGACAGTGAGAGGTGGTTAGATGTGTGGGGCGCTTCTGTTTTATTTCATTGGGGTGTGAAGGAGATAATGTTTTGAGGAAAGAAAGAAGAGCAGGGATGAGGGGACCAGAGCAGAGATGGTGATATATTAATTTTATGTGAGTTGTTGGGAAGAGTAGAGGCTTTAAGTTTTAGTAGTATAGAGGTGGCAGAGAATATCTGAAGTAACAAGTCTATTTGGAGCAGGATTTGAAGGAGTCTCTGTATATGTAGTATAGTATAATGAACTCTCAGGTTTAATCTACTTTATTATACAAAATGGGCAAACCTAAGAAAAGTGTTGCTGGCAAAAGCATCCCTTAATTATTTTGTGCTTCTGATGCTCAGCAACTCCCTTCACAAGGATCTGGTTCAGCCTTTGCTGACACATATGAGAATGAAGATTATTCTGAGCAAACATTCCAACAAATGGAGCTAGCAGGCTGCTCTCTAGCTAAAATAGAAAGGATGCTTCATGATCAAATTACTCATGCAGTTGACGGTCTTAGAAAAGACCTTCATTCGTTAGGCCAAAAAACGCAATTACTAGAGGAAACAACAGATCCCATAATTGAATCTCAGGAACGAAAAAACAGGAGATTGCACAAAATTCTGCAAGAATACAAGAGCTGGAAGACAAAGTCGAAGATTTGGAGAACCGCTCCCGCAGACACAATATTACAATTAGAGGGATTCCCAAAACCACCTTGGAACTAATGCAATATGTCAAAGCAGTAATAAGCTTTATCTTGCACACACAACCGGAAAACAACTGGGAAGTTGAAAAATCTCATAGAGCCTTGGGCTCGTCAGGGAATCAAAATCTACCCAAAGACGTAATACTCAGATTTGCACAACAAAAAACCAGAGACTTTGTTCTTGCTGCTTCCAGAAAAATGTCTGAAATAAAGGGTCCAGATGACACATCTCTCCAAATATACATGGACTTGTCTCCAGTGACTCTTGCCAAAAGCAAAGCCCTGAAACCCACTTTGGCAACTCTTACCAAACTAAAAATTCCCTACAAATGGGGTTTCCACTTTGCTCTTATTTTCCAACATAAAGGCTCTACCTACAAGGTTCATTCCCTTGAGTAAAGAAGGGACTTGTTAGTTCGCTTACAACTATCCATCGAGGAAGAGCTAGAGAAACAAACCAACCCCCTACAAGGAACCAGACCAAGTTGGATCTGGACAGAGACAGTAAGAAACAAGCGACCAAGTAAATTCCCTGATGAATCCTCAACGGCACCCAGCAGAAACAGGGAAAGCTCTGGCTCTACACTAAATTGACATTAACACACTTACAGCGCTATTAAAGTCCCTCAACGTGTAAAACCGTAGCCCGTAACATTGCCCGCAAGACAAATGGAGCTAGCAGGCTGCTCTCTAGCTAAAATAGAAAGGATGCTTCATGATCAAATTACTCATGCAGTTGACGGTCTTAGAAAAGACCTTCATTCGTTAGGCCAAAAAACGCAATTACTAGAGGAAACAACAGATCCCATAATTGAATCTCAGGAACAAAAAAACAGGAGATTGCACAAAATTCTGCAAGAATACAAGAGCTGGAAGACAAAGTCGAAGATTTGGAGAACCGCTCCAGCAGACACAATATTACAATTAGAGGGATTCCCAAAACCACCTTGGAACTAATGCAATATGTCAAAGCAGTAATAAGCTTTATCTTGCACACACAACCGGAAAACAACTGGGAAGTTGAAAAATCTCATAGAGCCTTGGGCTCGTCAGGGAATCAAAATCTACCCAAAGACGTAATACTCAGATTTGCACAACAAAAAGCCAGAGACTTTGTTCTTGCTGCTTCCAGAAAAATGTCTGAAATAAAGGGTCCAGATGACACATCTCTCCAAATATACATGGACTTGTCTCCAGTGACTCTTGCCAAAAGCAAAGCCCTGAAACCCACTTTGGCAACTCTTACCAAACTAAAAATTCCCTACAAATGGGGTTTCCACTTTGCTCTTATTTTCCAACATAAAGGCTCTACCTACAAGGTTCATTCCCTTGAGTAAAGAAGGGACTTGTTAGTTCGCTTACAACTATCCATCGAGGAAGAGCTAGAGAAACAAACCAACCCCCTACAAGGAACCAGACCAAGTTGGATCTGGACAGAGACAGTAAGAAACAAGCGACCAAGTAAATTCCCTGATGAATCCTCAACGGCACCCAGCAGAAACAGGGAAAGCTCTGGCTCTACACTAAATTGACATTAACACACTTACAGCGCTATTAAAGTCCCTCAACGTGTAAAACCGTAGCCCGTAACATTGCCCGCAAGACATGCGGCTATTAAATTAGCCCCGTAAAGCAACCCGCTAACGACCTGCGGGTTAAGAGCAAAAAAAAACTACGGGATGTCGAAATTTAAACTCTGCGGTCGCAAATCCTTTGTTCTGTCAAGCCCGTAACTGTTACATTCGAAAATCGCTATTAAATTGCTACGAATCCACTGGCGTTCACCCTCGTAAGGTGCAAATGGAGCCAAAATGCCAACGGGAACTAGAGAGGAACCGTAAGGGGGTTAAAGTCCTATCCATAGCACTGTAAATGCAAATATACACACACTGCTGTACGCATAATTAAAGGGAAAGTGATGTTAGGTATTAAAATTAATAGCACAGCATTCAGAAGCTCGCAAATCTGCAATATAAAATACTTTATTTTCTGTTTAATTTCTGTGTTATATCAATCCTGGCAATTAATGTGTTAATACATATAATGGAACTCGCTTGGACTAGAATATCATATTTACTGATTTATCAATATTGCAATATTTCTGGAATGAGGGTCCGATCGAAACCTGGACGTCTTTGAAATCTAACCTCCATTTTTCAGTGACGTAATGATGGTGACCCTTTTGCCATTGGCTCCATCCAAAAGGTAACTACGGGTTTGACTAATTGATCATGTTCACAGCCGCACATGCAATGTGCACAAGAATGGTTTACGGGCTTGTGTCCGAATTTCAGGCCCGCATCCTTTGCTGATGCTGCTATGGGTTTTGAATTTCATAGGGCTGCTGCTCCTCCTGGGACAATGAACAATACATGACGTTAAAAGACCCAAACGTTGATCTCTCAAAGATATAATGTGTGCTGCATGAGCACTGCTGAAAAAACATATAAGATCATATATAAAGTGACTTATCTATCACCAAATTGATATATACGACCAGGATTGTGCACAGGAGGATCCGGCTGGTTTTAAAAATCAAGTTTGGAAACTTTTTCTTCTGAGATTTGCTGCTGTACCAGAACAAAGGAGACTCTGATAAACACCATCCATTCTTAAGGTTGGTAAACACCAAAATTGCTTGTCTGGATCAAACCTATACAGTTCTAATCTAGATGCCTTACACTATTGGAGATCTTTTCTGTGTAACGATTTTTAGATATAGAATAAAATCTGGACTGTACTGACAATACACTGTATAATTGTGAATTATGTAAATAAAATAAATAAAAACACCCAGCAGCTTATATCTCATATAATAATACTGATATAACCTATGCCTTTTATGTTGGAGACTGTGAAAATTTAATGCAGACTATTTCTGCTTTATAAGGTCCCGGATTATCACCCTCTGATCAGACCTTCCAATCCAGGGGCCCCATACACCTACCACACCTTTAATTCTAGAGTGAAGCCTAAAGGGCTTGGAGTCAAAGTCTGCCCACACTCATATTGACAAAGTATAACAAAGGCAAGAAACAAAAGCTAACATGCTTGCACAGATACCCTCTAATCTGGGGATGCTAAGAGCTAAAGTGATGAACCACTAAGGAGTACCTAACACTTTCAACCCCAGTGCCTGCACAGTGTTAAATGCCTAGAAACAGGGTACAGAGAGCTGTTACACAACAAGCCAGCCGCCCAGGGGTTAAAGGAAAGCCCTAATCTATTGTATCTGGTGATTTACAGTATTCCAGGACTATAAGCCCAAAAGAAAATCCATTGTGATTTGTTATCTCTACAGTACATTCTTGCCAGAACTGTCTTTTATCAAACATAGTGGCTGGGAATTACCCCAAGGGCTGGAAGACTTGCTCTGGGGTGGACAGCACAACCTAGGGTGGCACGCCTAACATGTTTTGGACAAAGGTCTGAACATAACAACTTGATAGAAATAGCTCACTTAATTTGTCTGCACAGCTCCATCTAGTGGGCAAATTTCAGGCCTGCAAATTCAGACCTGCAACAAATAAACTACACCACACTGCCATCTGGTGGGCCTACAAAGTATTTACAGCTCTGTACAACATTGATTGAGAGCTATAAGGCCTTCCAGTTAACCACTCCCTGCACCCCTCATCATGACCTGCTCCTCTCAGTTATCTCATTGGACAAGACTTTTTTCTCCCCACGCTTTCTCACCAGCCAAGTCTTCCTATCATAATGCCTGCAAAGCACTACCTGAAGGCCCCGGGCCCAATGACTTGATATGACCAGACTGGACTGGAGACCTCTTGGACATGATCCTTATCTAACAATGAAAAATGAGTATCTATACCTGAGGGCACCCGGCCTACTTGTTTGTTATGACTGAGACGGGGGCTAAGCAGATATAATCCCTACTTGTTAACAGAAAGAAAGCCTATCCCTGTGCCTCCCTATTGTCAGCCTAGATAGTGTCCTCTCACATTTTCGTGCCCGCTAAAAACACTATCTTCCTATCCATCATGGGGAAATCTAGCAAGAAAGCTCAGCAATATAGCAGAATTAAGGATCACTTTCCAACACAAGCCCCTCCACCGGCTCCATCTCCGCTGCCAGATCCCACTTCTTTAGACAGCTCGGACATCGAGGATACCCCGGATTGCCCTCCACATGTGGACTTGACAGATGCGACAGTGGCAAAATTAGATGCTCTCTTACAAGCTCGCCTATCCACGGCGGTCAGGGAAATCAAGCAGGAAATCCAAGACTTGGGTCAACGCACCAACCACCTGGAAAACCTAACAGATCAAATCATTGCTCCATCATCTTCTGATAGGCAGGTGATTGACCAACACTCACTGCAAATTTCCACCCTTGAAGCCAAGCTAGAAGATCTGGAGAGCCGCTCGAGATGATTCAATGTTCGCTTCCGCTGCATTCCTAAAGCAGTAACTAATCTTCTGCCGTACCTGCAAACAACTATTCAGTCCATCTTACCGACGCTCGCAGAGTCAGCTTGGGAAATCGAGAGAGCTCATAGAGCCGAACTCTGATCAACCAAAGGGCGTTTTGGTCCGCTTTCTCCGCCAGAATGCAAGAGACCTTCTACTACAGGAAGCCAGAAAGTCCCCAGCCATTGTGGGTCCAGGCGGCTCCACTCTGCAGATTTATGCAGATCTAGCCCAATCTACGCTCTGGAAACGTAAACTCATGAAGCCCGCAATTGCAATCCTCATTCAGAACAAAATTAAATATAGATGGGGCTTCCCATTCAGACTCTTCTTTCAAGTGGGCTCATCTGCTTATACAGCTTTCTCACTGGAAGAATGTATGGCTTTCCTGGCTCAACTCAATCTAGCCCCAGATCCTGGACTGTCGGAGCCCCCAAACCCTCTGAACCCCAGCTCGGTGGAACCTGCAAAAATGCCACTTTCTCAACGCCCGACTAGGCAATGGGTGACAGTCTCGAAACCTAACTGACCCGGAGACCTTCCCGAATAGAGGTCACACCAAACGTCTCTACGCTTCTTTCTAAACCCTCGCTGGACATTTCTAGTAATCCTATGACTATTTAAAACTTGCAATCCGAAGTCATTACTCTAGGCTTGCACTTCCCAGTAGGATATGCTGAACTCCTACATACTTTCAGAGGCAACTTTGGAACTTTAGATTACTTGGTTCTCTTACCCACACCAAGTCGACTTTCCCTGGACCAGGTTTGGTATGCCACCATTATTTTAACCTTTATACACGCTTGGACCTATACTTTGCCCCACCTCACTAGTAGGGATTCCAAGGTTGGGGAGATCCCCCCCTTGCCCTCGGCACTTCGTGTGCCTTAAGTTATTTAGTGAGGATTTACCTCCACTATACTGTTGTTGTTTTTTATATTATTTGATAAGATGTTAATTTGTTGGATATTTTCTCAATGTTTTAAACTGTTCTTTTTGTCTCTATTCTCCCCTGCATAATGGGCTGTCTGGCTCTGGTCCTTCGTTCCTCCTCCGCCTCTGGTTCTCGGTTGCCATGAGCTTAGCGGCGGTCTCAACATCTTCCTGAGCATTCATTACTCCCACAGGTACAATGACTGACACTTCTTTCACCTTTCTCACTCACAATGTTAAAGGGTTTAATTCCCCATTTCAAAGGCGTAAAGTGTTTATCTCATATAAATCACTTCGACCCTCAGTAATATTTATGCAGGAAACTCATTTTTATAAAGGAAAAAAAACCTCTTACTTACACAAATCATACCCCTACTTCATAACCTCAACTTGTCCCACTAAGAAGGCAGGCGTGGCTATACTACTACATAAAGACTTCCCTTTCACTGTGGAGAGTAAAATAATTGACCCAGAGGGCAACTACATTTTACTAACAGGATCCCTTCTGAATACTAGGATCTCTCTTATAGCTCTGTACTCCCCCACTACCGCCCCCATAATACTCTCATTAAACTCCTTGCTCATCTCAAATCAACAGATACAGGCAAAATCATTCTAGGGGGGGATATCAACTTAGCTCTAGACCCTAGCATGGATAGGTCCTCTAAGTCCCAGGGGGATAAATTCTCCAAAAAACTTAAGCACATCCAGAGACTGCTCGAGGAGCCTTATCTGCTGGATACTTGGAGACTGAAACATCAGGGAGAAAGGGAGTACACGTTTTATTCCCCAGTGCATGGCTCATACTCCAGAATAGATACATTGCTAATGGATTCATCTTTGTCAGATGGCTTAGTTGCCTCCGAAATACGCCCCTGTCCCTGGTCCGACCACTCTGTGGTCCACATGTCCCTTGATTTTGGCACTGTATAACACTGCACATCTTCACAAATCCAACTATACGGCCATCTACAAAACATTCACCCAAAATCTACTGACATGGGCAAAACACCATGGTTAGGACGTATCCACTCATTTAAAATAAACCTCCTTCCCTGCCTTATGTATTTATTTCGCTCCCTACCGATCGCCATGAATTACATGGATTTAGAAAAACTACAACGTCAAGTCTTTAAATTTATATGGCAGAATAAATCACATTGTATCTCTAAATCAACTATGTTCATCTATAAATCAAAAGGAGGTCTCTCCTGCCCAAATTTGTTCCAATTGCGCACTCCCCTACTCACCAACCTCTTTGGATATTTATTGAGAACTTTATGATGGCCCCATATACGTGGAATTCCATTCCATGGATCCCAAACCCACAGACATGCTTGGGTAAATTGGACAGTCGATATATAAAGCATTCCTTAAATATTTGGTCATGGGCTGTCCGCAAATTTCAGCTGATCCCCAAGTACCCCACTCCTACTCCCTTGATACCCAATCCCAGATTCCCAGATACTCTCCCTGCAACCTCTTTATTATGATGGAAATACCATAATCTACTGACAGTGAATTCATTGTATGGAGATAATACTACCTTAACATACACTCAACTAAAAGAAGAATTCAATATCCCTATTCAGGAACATTATACATTTTGTAGATTTAAATACTTTCTCTCCACGTTAGAAAATACACTAGGTAAGCCGACTTCAAATTGGTTTACTAGGTTATGCCTGTCTGCTCCTCTTACAAAAGGTATTGTGGGTATCCTATATGATACTTTTAACTCCCCTCCCACCACCCACCAGCCAAAATATATGCAAAGATGGGAAGGAGACTTAAATGGCAAGTGGGATATGGGGACTTGGAAGAACTCTTGGCGAACCCTTACCAGGGGATCTTTTAGCAGTAATATTTTGGAGACCTCGATTAAGGTTCTTCATAGGATATATATCACCCCAGACAAACTATTTAGATGGAAACGCTCCCCTAATCCTAATTGCTTTAGAGCTTGTCAGATTCCTGGGACCTTTTTCCACACTTGGTGGTCATGTCCCCTGGTTCAGTCTCTTTGGACCAATGTTCTCCACTTAGCCTCAACCATATTTGGCACGCCCATTACAGCTAAGGCGGACATAGGCCTGCTAGGGCACTCTGTCCCCTCACTATCAAAATATAAAAATAGACTCCTTCAGTACTTAGTGCTAGCAACAAATAGTCATATAGCCAGGCAATGGAAATCTCCCACTCTTACTTTACAATCAGTCATCAATAAGATTAACTACATTGCTATAAATGAAAGGCTAACCCATTTACTGGAGGACTGTATGCCTATTTTTCTCAAGATATGGAATCCCTGAATTCATTCTCCATATAGCCCCCCTATCACGTGAAGTCTTCTTATTTAACATTGTGCTATATTTTGCTAATTCTTACATTGGAGCTGCGGACCGGAGACTGGAGGAGGCGGGACGGGTGGTGGATCCGAGCTGGTAACCAACAGGACTTATATTTCGATAGCCTTGAGACAAAAATGCGTTTTCTAATTTAAATTTCATGTGTAGTCAACAATGCTTTTTATTTTTCTCTTTTATTATACTGTTTTAGCTCAATTAGAGTTATATTGTGTCTATACAACATAGTTCGTTTTTTGTTTTTCTTTTCTGCTCATTTCTTACTTAGGCTCTGGATGTTTGCTCAGCTAGACCAAGCCTACCAAACTGTTTTATTTTAGGGAAACTTTTTCCTTAGAAAATTGGAAAAACTTAGGTAACCTGGCTACCCTTAGACCTTCCCACAAGTGGGGATAGATCTTTTTGGTTAACTTGATTTCGACTATTATATGGTATCTTCTTATGGTGTAATGTAATGTTAACCTTTTCTTATTTCTTTTTCCCCTTAATTGGGTATGATTGTATGTTAATAATGTCAAACTGCTACTTGGCTTTTATGTTATCCTCCGGTTTATTTGGTTACCTAATAAAAACCTTTGAAAAAAAAAGGACCCAAACGTTGTGGTACTTTAGACAGAATTTACTTCCTGGATCATGTTCTGGGGTGATGCAACTAGTAATTCTGTCATCCTTTATTGTTGGCTAGATGATGGTTATGGATAAGCAACTTTCTAGGAATAAGTTTGAAGTAACAAATTTGTGTTTTTGTTTTTTTTCTTTGTATGTGGTTAACAGGCTATTGCTGTCAATTGAAGCACTGAAGCCTCATGCAGGGCCTACCGTGTTGTAACATCCGTACCACCATAGGGTAGGATCTTACCCATTATACCACTATCCCGGCGACTCCCCCCACCACCCGCCGCTGTGACACCAACATAAACATAATTTGTTAACATATAATTTACACTTAAACAATATAACAACCACAAGTGCTTAACAAAACAACACAATTCGTAAACTTGGCAATGTACTTCAATAATTTTATTTATGACTTTCCTTTTTTTTTTTTTTATAAATTTAAAACATATCAACTTTAAACAACAATACTTTTAGGGATGGGTGGGTGGGTATCTTCCCTTATGGCTAGCTGGGGGACTACTGATATATTTGGCGCCAAACCAGCCTATAAATGGCTTTTTCCTCCACCAGCTAGCCACCTCCATCCATACCGGGCCTGCCAGGTCAAGGGACCCTCCTTCCCAACACAGCAGGCTGGGGTGGCCTCCAGGCCCTTCAAGCACAGTGGAGATAAGCTGTATTAGGAGCAGAAGAATCTCCAAGAAACAAGGCACTGTTGACATTAAGAAGATAAATAGTTTGCTAAGGGTCCCTGGGGTGGAACATTTGGAGAGTAGCTTGAGCCAGTGCACCATTAATTTTATTTTGAGAGTAGAAGATAAAAGATAATATTGTTCTACAAAGGGCTGTACAAACACAGGTAAATTGGTCTGGGTACTGAGAAATGTTTTCTTTTACCTGGGAGTAACTACTAATGATAATTTTTACAAAAAAGGGCGCAGCTGGCTAATAAATAATATAAAAAATACTTAAGATTAGTTATGAACAATCTTTTGTTTTCTCGAACCATCATAAACCAAGGACTTCACATATCAAACAACTGTAAAAAAAAATACAATCAAATTATTATAAACTTTTATTTGTAACGCTCCAACATATTCCGTAGCGCTTAATATGATCTACTGGCGTATCATAGAATGTTATCTTGAATTGTCTGTGCTGTCTCTATCTCTCTCTCTCTCTGTTATGTGGCGAGTATGTTGTCTCTCTCTGGGCTGTCTGTCTGTATGCTGTCTGTCTCTGTGAGAGCTCTCTGTGTGCTTTCTCTGTGCGCTCTCTCTGCGTGCTCTCGCTCTCTCAGTGCGTTCTCTCTCTCCTGTTTTTCTCTCTCTCTTTCTCTCTCTCTGTCCTGTGTGTGTCTCTCTCTCTGTCCTGTGTCTCTCTCTGCACCATCTCTCCCTGCGATGTCTCTCCTGGGCTGTCTCTACCGGCATTGTGTAATGATAGCGATGAGTCGCGTGACCATCATACTGCGCATTTGCTACTTTATAGGAAATGTTACGTTCTGCCCAGGAGATACAGACACTGCTAAATATTATAGGTGATATTTTAAATTGTGAGCAATACACGTTTCTTTTCAGCAGATGGTGCTGTTGTGCGTGTTTTGGACTATTGATAAGACCACAGATGGCACCCTGCTCAAAATAGGAAAAACAAATAAATATTCATCACAAATCTTTATATTTAAAACAGAGTTTCTGCATACATATTATTTCTGCACTTTTCAGACTGTATAGATTTTTTAGTAATTTATGCTTCCAAAATCCTTCTAAATATGCTTAACTGTGATGAATAGGGATTGCGTCAATTAAATGTAACATTGACATTATGCTGATAGACTACCTAAGGTAACTGTTGGAAGATGCTGCCAAAAATAATATTATTTCTGTCCACTTTACAAGTATGTGTAAGCTGGCATTCTTGGTAAACAACTCCCGCACACCATTGTAGTCCCGTGTACCATGTTCATGTCTAGGCCCCATATTATACCCAGTCAGGGCCTTATAACAGACGTATAGGTAATTACCATTGCTCAGCTTTTGAGAGCTAATTTTTCCTTGTTAAGTTTACCTTAGGCAGGTCGGTCTCAGGAATTCAATGGTCAATAGCAAACAAAAGGGTGACAGCCTCAGGCGAGGGCCTGTAAGGCCGCTGACCTGGACATTTGTCATTCATCATGTCTAGCACACAGTACCAGGCATCAAAGGGGCTTTACCCTGGTGACATTAAGCCATTTCCAGCAAAACTATGTAGAAGCTGTTGATTGAAAAGTCGGAAAAAGTATTCAGATAATCCATATTAATGATTTGAAGGATTATTTCATTAAAAGACCACAATCTACTGAAAGTAACATACTGTACAGATTTCAAAACCCATTATTAATTTTAATATGTCTATAAAAGTATGGACACCATCAAAGAGTATATATTTATTTAATTAGTCAAGTCATATTAAAATGGTTGACCACAGACTGACTCCTATGTACGTGCAGAAGCACTTGTAATTATAATGGTGCTACAGACGAGATTTTATCACAATTGCATATAACAATCGCTGGGCCAGTAATAAATATGGCCACCTCAACTGTACTACAAGCATTGCCAGAAACAAACATGGCCGCCAAAACCACTCTACACAAACAGTAAAGCAGAACCTCCCAGCTTTATAGAGAGAAATAATTAATCACG
Organism: Discoglossus pictus; assembly: GCA_027410445.1. Taxonomy (NCBI): domain Eukaryota; kingdom Metazoa; phylum Chordata; class Amphibia; order Anura; family Alytidae; genus Discoglossus; species Discoglossus pictus. Next base: position 430,862,572 of record CM050165.1, read on the forward strand.
TTGTGTGTTTTTCAGGACAAAGATAGATTATTATCTTGGTAAAAATGGATTGAGATATATTCAGAAGGAAAACATATTAAAAATAAAAATAGGAGAAACATATTTATTGTATAGGAAATGTGTTTAATTGTCACTTAAAGGGACTTGAAACTCACATATTCATCTAACATACAATAAATAAAGCAGTATTTAAAGATAATTTTGCTAATGCCACAGATAAAGTAAAGTATCCCGGCCATACAGATGGTCATTATATTTTTTTGTAATAAAATATACCGCTAACTAGTGCACAACAATTACTAAAATAAATATGTGTAGTTATTAGGTTGTAAATAATACTCATTATCTGTAAGTACTATGTACAGCCTGTCAGCCTATTATGTATATGGATAGATGTGCTGAAGTCAGAGAAATATCTCTAGTATGAGAAACACCTGTAATGTGATGTTATTCTATATGTTGAAGAGAAATACCATAACTTACTAGCTTTTGAACCAGTATGGTTAGATCTCTGGAGTTCCTATGTTATTCCCTGGAGCGTTATGTTAAGGTTTGTTAATTACAATTGAGTTTCTCATTATAAGATGGCTACAATAACTAGTGAGAAAGCTATTTCCTTTCTGAATATAGCGATTGGATCAGAACAATAGAATTATTTTACACTTACAGTCATCAAATTAAAAATACAAATTTAAAGCAGCATATTGTACACATTATAATATTTGTTTTTGCATAAAACAGACACTGCATTAAGTTAATTAAATTGATACTATAGTAACACAGTGATACACGAAAATAAAGTGTTTGAACTGTTTAAATAAAATCGGGAGGAAAAGATTTTCAGTAAGCACCCTATATGGTTGTTTAGGTATTTGGATATTCAAAGAACAGAAATAAATCACAACTTTGTGAACATACAATGGATTCCCAAATCAACAGCCTTATTAAATTGCGATTCTGTAAATTTAATAGGGCTCTATTTAAGCACAAAGCATATTTTTTTACAGAAGTTTTTAGTTAGTGAACTTCTATCCAAAAGCAAGGTCTTCACTAACTAAAAACTTCTGTAAATAAAATATCCTGTGTGCTTAAATAGAGCCCTATTAAATTTACTGAATCGCAATTTAATAAGGCTCCAAGTGTCAGTCTATATTATACATAGTACTCCAGGATAATAGGAGGAAATCTTGCTTTAATGTAACTTATTCATAATAAAGACCACTCATTACATTCAAGTTTTCTCGATTTTACTTGGTGCTAGTGAATAAAGGGCCCCGGTGCAAATAGAAATTTTGGGCACAATATTTTTTGTGTGCTGTGCCCTGTACGAACTCTCTCAGTACACACACATTGGTGCATTACAAATAAAGGATAATAATAATAATAATAATATATTTATATTTATATATTTACCTGTATATGTATGCAGAAGCAGAAGTTCATGATGCACGTGCACAGCTCAGTCAACTCTGGGGGCGTCTAAGCTCTCTATAGGGATGGCTATGCCATGAAGTGTCCTAGCCTATCAGGGCCACGTCTCAGCAACAAGTTTCAGAATGTTAATACTATAGAGTCTGTTTTCATAAAACAGCAGAGGGCTATTTGTTTGATTATAGGCGTAAAAACAGAGATTCTAAGCATTACCTAATAAAATACATAACAGTAAATAGATACACAGGTATATTATATACCTAATAAACTCCAGGAACCTTCCATATCCCTTTAATGAGATAGTGTGGTGGTGGTGGTGGTGGTGGGGGGGGGGGGGGGGAGCGGTCTTCCTTATGGAAATTGGGCTCATACAGAACTGTCAACTTCCCAAATCTCCAAGAGCCAGACTGGCTTTTGATTAGTGGCATTTAGTTTGGAGATAGAGGAGCCTGTAATGGAGAGTGTGCTATAGATTAGTGATTGCCTGGGAAAATGTCAGACTATTAGACTGCATGCAAAGCTGATAGTGCTTGTGTGGAACGAAATAGATCACTAGGAAGTGGGTCCCTTGTTTGTGTCAGAAATGGAATTACCGAAATTACGTGTTACAGTGTGCTAATAATTTAGCTAACATTTAAATCTGATGGGCTATCATGTTATCATCTCTGTTGTTCAATTTAGTTTATTTCAACAAAGAGCTTTGCAAATATTTGGCATTAATAGATCTAGTACTTATCAAGCTATCTGCTCTTTGTATGGCATCATTATTAGTGGAGTGTTCTCATACTAACTCAGAGACATTTTGTATTATATTTCACAAATCACATAAAACTACACAACATCATACATTTTGGTCAACAAAACAATAAAAAATATACTATTGTACTTATTGCACTTTTTGGGGGATCTTGTGTAGAATCCTTACACCACTGGTGCGCGCGCCCTGATATCGCCCGCCCCACCTGATTATGCTCGGCAGAATCTAGTGGTGGGAGTGCAGAGCAGACCCACCTACAGTGACAGTCTTTGGGAGAGAGACAGAAAGGGGAGAGAGGTAAGTTTTATTTGTTAAGTCTTTCTTCATAGCTTAGCCCCTCCATTCCCCTTATTAGTTTTTTTTACCCTTCGCAGTAACTTTTCCAGCTCTACAATGTCCGTTTTTTTTTCAAAGTGGTGCCCAAAATTGTACTCCATATTCTAAATGAGGGCTTACTAGGGATTTGTATAGTGGCAGAATTATATTTACTTCCCTGGCTTCTATACCCTTTGTAATACATGCTAATATTTTACTTGCCTTTGCAGCTGCTGCTTGGCATTGAGCACTGTTACCTAGGTGGTTGTCCACAAGCACTCCCAAATCCATTTCTATCTCTGATACCCCTAGATTTGTACCATCTTATAAATTGCATGCTTATTTTTATTTCCCAAATGCATAACTTTACATGTATTTGTATCAAATCTCATCTAACATTTAGTTGCCCATTCTTCTAATTTCTTTAAGCCCATTGGCAGTGAAAGTATATCACTTTCTGATTCAATTACCTTGCACAACCTAGATGAAGACATTACTTTCCAGCCCTACCTGTAAATCATTGATTAATATGTTAAAAAGTAGAGGACCTAATACTGAACCCTGAGGAACCCCACTTACCACATTAGTCCAATCTGAGTATGTTCCATTTACCACAACCCTTTCCTTCCTGTCTTTTAGCCAGCTCTCAATCCATGAGCAGATATTTACCTCAATTCCTGTTTCCTTAATTTGCACAATATATAGGTATCACATCTGCTTTTCTCCAGTCATCTGGTAGCGACCCTGTGATGAGTCATGAAAACTTAGAGATAATGGTTTGGCTATTACTGAACCCAGTTCCCTCAGTACCCTTGGATGTATTCCATCAGCACCTGGGGCTTTATTACCATTTATTTTTTCAAGGCTCTTCTGGATTTTGTCCTGCGTTAACCAATTATTTGGTGAAGGTAGTGCATTGGTACCTCTATATACAGAAGAATTTTTTTTTGGCTCATCTGCCTTTTATGGTCACTATCACTATCCGGGTTTATTGAGCCACCATAAAGAAAATGGGTAGGGGAATTATATTGCCACATGGGAAATGTGGGCAGGTGGGTGGTGGGGTGAATAGCACCAAAACATAGGGTCATAGTGTATATATTTCTGTATTCTGTGTTATGTTTAAACTTTAACTAAATGGCCATGAAACAGTTAAACAAAATAGGTCATCAATGTAGACAGACAGGAAGTAGTGGTTGTATTGTAGTCTGTTTTGTCTCATTTAACAGATAAGCTAATTACATCTGTGATGTGCTAGAAAGCCAGAGACAACATGTGTGTAACCTATTGTTCCCAGGTGCCAGCCAGAATGCTAATGTTGAACCCTATGTGGAGCCAAGCTCCTGTGTTTGTCTGCCACTCCCTGTGATTGTTGTATTGTATACACCCGCTCTGTATCTCACTGCTATAAATATTGCTGACTTTACAAAAATAAAACACTTCATTGCTGAGACATATAGAAATTGTATGTTCTTTTATTTACTCCTGGTGTCTGTGATACTGATCCTATCGCCACCCTGCAAGTAACTTATCCTGGTCACTACCACAGGAAGGTTCCTGGGACTCCTGGAAGTGCGGATTCCTGATGGAGAGACCCTGAGTGATACAGAAGCCAGATATCAGGGTGAGGGTGCCAAGATTTCCAAGAACCCAAACAGTCCTTGTCGGTAGTTAACCTGTAGTCTATAGTAGGTGGCCCTGGGCAGTAATATCCCCTACCCCTGGGTCGTCACACCATGTTTAACCACTAAGAGGTGTGAGGACACTTAACTGATTATGTAAGACCACAGCGAGAAATCCGTAGGTATGTCCATATGGCTCCAGCGTGGTAACAGTTATCATACTGCCTACTATTCTTAATGTGAAGGGTGCTCAAAATTAAAAATGTGAAAACCATTACTAATGAGGTGCTGGATAAAAACATTCTCAAGCAGTAGCTAATTGCATGATCCATCAAGCATGGCCCAGCATTATCATATGACCATGAAAAGCTAATGGTCATATAAATACAATAATATTCCAAGACAAAACAATATCAAATGATCCCAAAGGTAAAAACTAGTAGTCATAAAGCTTATATTTCCTGTATCACTCACTACATGTGGTTACCTGTGTGTACAATAATTTATTTTAGTGGACACTGAATTAAGCTAAACAATTTAAATCTTCACCATTTTCATTTGTTATATACATTGTAGGTGACAATGTTGCAATCTGCATGCTTGTCATCCAATGCCCCTGACTTGTGGTTGTAATGATGCTTGTAGATAATGAAAACATCTAAGCCGAAAAAATCTTAAACTGATAGAAGCAAAGAGTTACATTGTGAGTATTCATTGCATTTCAGTACCCACAACTGTTAGTGAAAACATTGTATCTTATGGAAAAAGAAACAATGTTTTTCACCTGTTTTAGACTTTTTTTCTGAACACATTTTAGAAAGAATTGAAGAGCGAATAATTATCACCATGCAAATCTATTTATATTATATTATGAAGCTGACCTACTTAGAGAGTTGAACCTACACCAGGGGCAAAATTTACTCCAAATGAATCCAGCCTCCCTTAAAAGACCAATATAATGGTCCAGTAACTGCGTAGTAAAACAATAAATTTAATTAAATTAAGAAGGTGACACTGGAAGAGTTTTGCAGATATGATGTTGACCCTATCATGGGTCCAGGGGAAGCAAGAGGATCTGCTCATGGGGCTGGACCTATTGTCCTCATAACATGGTACATTTCTGTACCTCCTGGAAACCTAATAAAGCATATAGAGAAGATGCAATACTAAATTTAAATTAAACAAGATGTGGAAGTCCAGGACCCAGGTTAAAAGAATACACGTGCATTGCCAACTATACAGTTACTAGCGACATGCCCGTCAAAAATCACGGCATAAAAATTTGAAGCCATGGCAATGTTGTTTGCCTCAGAATGTAAGGCTTCATTGCTCATTGCGAGTCTCTCCTCTCGGGTACTTTTGCTCCTCTGAGCACCCCACTACTAATTAATAATTATGAAATGAATATACATTAATAATTAATTAGGAATTAATAAATGTATTAGGAAGTGTGAAGCATTAATATATTCAAAAAGTAGCGTCAGTGTAAAATACATTAGTTAGCGTTTTTTTTTTTATATATATCTATATATTATTTTTTTTAATAATAATTAATTAATTAATTAATATACTTTACCTATTTGCGCGAGGGCAAACCGTTTGTTTAGTGGTGTAAAGCGCCATTTTAGATTCGTAATGTTATAAGTTGCAAGTTAGTGTTGTAAAATTGTCTATGTGTTACGCGGCTTGCAAGCATTTTCTGTCCTTCCTAATAGTGTATTTTGTACCTCATATGTTCTTGGGTAAAAGTCGTACGTGCCTGGTGGTGTTTTGCGTGGTTATGGGTCGTGTAGCCTCGTTTTCATTTTTTTGGGGCCGCCATTTATTTTCTCGCTTAGCCAACTTTCGAGTGCCGAAACTCAGCAAATTCAGCTTAAATTTGCATTCAACCTCACTCCCAGATGTCCTGTCTGTCCCCACTGTGCTGCGTGTGATTTTTTTTTTATTTTTTGTGTTTTACGATTTGCGCGGTTCAGCCGTTAACTTCATATTTTTCCGACCACGTAATTTTTTTTCTAAGTCCACGCCTCCCAATTTTTTTTTTCTAAGTCTTGCGCTCTACAACTGCTGCAGCATTAGGCAATCCAGCATTTCCTAACTGCTTGTAGGCTAAGTTGGTGTTTTCCAATGCCTCTAAGGCTCGCCTAGCTTCGAGAGGCTCGCAGGATCGCCTTCGGCGGTCATTTCTGGCTAAGTCCCGCGTGTTTCAATGCCTTAACTGCTCGCCACGCTTCGCAGTTTGACAATTATAATATGTGATATAAATAACATTCACTTAAAGGGCCACTTTGCAGTGGTGAAACAATAAGGTTTAATTTGTTTATTTAGGAACTGACCAGCAATCAAATTAGTATTTGAATAAAATAAATTCAACGTATTTTAGCTTCCAGTAAGTGTGTTTCTCTACACCACCTGTTAGGTGTCCAGCAGCCCTATTAAATTTGATGCCAGTAACTCCAACGTAAACCTGTCAACGGCTGCAGGCTTGAAATTTGTGCTCTCTCTCCCGGACTCCACAGAGAAAACAATTTGAAAAATAGTGAAAGAAAAGATGGACAATTACTAGGAAAGAGGGGACAGAGGTACCTTCCTTGAATTCGTCACTATACCTTCACAAGAGGGGCAGTTGGGGGTATGTTCCATGCAAGCTTTAATTGATTGGGAATTTTACTCTATTTCTAGACAAACTAGAGGTCCGGATGAATGGGGATGATGATGATTTGTTTAATCAAACTGACTATAAAGAATTGTCAGGTAATTTTGATGTGTCAAGTTTACTTTTTTTTTATTTGGAAGGTCACTTGGAAACAAGTATTTGTCAGTTGTTTCCTGTTTTTATTCATAACTAGGAGGGGCTGCCTCTGTATGTATGTACAATTCATACTGTATGTAATATAATCTGGCTCCCACAAAGCACAGCAATCATGGATTGGGTTTAAAAAAACAAAAAAACAAAACCTACCAGGTATAATACATAGCTTTACAGAAGAGATTATATTCAAATGTATCCTGAGGCAACAGGAGATAATATTACAGATGATACAAAAATCCATAACACGCTAATTATATGTATGTATGGTTAATGCTATCTCAGCGTGTAAACTACATTGCAGTTTATTTAATTCCATTCTGCCCTATATCTATGAATATATGGGTTTATACACAAAATGTATTGTGCATTTAATAAGATCATATTTTACACGGGACAAAATATTTTTGTATGATAAATGAGTCTATAGTGTAGACAAATTATATTAAAGTGAGACAGAGGCTCTCTGTCCTGACCACTTACATGGCAATCTATTGTAAACCTTTTTTAATATAAAATACCTTCAATACATAATTTTGGCTAGGGTGTATCAAAAACATTGCTTTTGTATATTTCAGTGTCGCTTTAGCTTTCATTTTCCTAATACTTTACTTTAAGAAGACAGAATAGATGATGTGAGTGTGAAAACCTTTAGGGATAACAGTAGACCCAAAGGTTCTTGGCGTCTTAGGCATACTGCTAAGGCCCTGGTTCTCTTCCCAACATTTGATATAAAGCAGCTTAATTCATTTATTATTTTTATCTATAATTATTTTTTTTTATTTACTAAAAAAGTATAAACAATGGTTTCAAATAAAATATAAAAAAAACAAAAATGTAAAGGATATTATTTATTTCAGTCTTGAAAAAAAGCTAACTAAGAAGCTTGAACTAAAATGTGACAATGCAATGATATGCTATATTACATTTTTTTTTGAAAGATATTAATATAAATGTGAAATAGATAAAATAAATACTTTTATTTAATGTGATGCCTCTTAAAACCTGGCACCATCTACGTAATTTGTGGGACTGGTACTCAAAAATAATGTAGTACTATTGGGTTTATATATAGTAGATTTTTGTATAAGGAACAAAAATGGATATACAAATTGATCTAAAAATAGAGGAATTGTCAATGAAACAATATGCTATGAGGCATCTCTGTTGCATCGAAAGCGTTAAACATGAAACAGGATTTTCTGCATGATTCAGGTTTGCCGTATTCATGGCTTTACATGTCAAGCATCTGGCACATCACTGACTGTAGCCTTTAATGCTAGCATATAAGCCTTTTATTGTTGAAGTGTATAGAAAAGCATTCCTAACATGTGAGTGCACTGGTTCACTTTGGAGTGTTAGAGAGGGCCCTGGGTTTAACTACATCATTTATTCTGGCATAATATGACCCTGATATGCTCTGGTCCATTGTATTGAGACTGGAGAATTTGACTCATTAATATTCATGCTTTTTTAGGAGGTTTTCTTGGAATTTGGAAATATACTACAGTCAAAAAATGTCTCCATTTTTGAATTACGGATAATCTACTTCCAATGCATTCTTATGGCCATTTGGAATTAAACAATGCTTTTCAATGGCAATTCAGTGTAATTTTGTTTAGTACATCCCATATTGATTGAATGGGGATAAATTTAACACCATGCAATATGTATGCTCTATAGAAAACACAGGCAATGTGCATATTAAAGGATCACTGTATTTTAGGGAAATCCTCACGTGTTTAGAAAGTATGTACAAACTAAAACATTAGTACCTGTTTAAACCATGAGCCTACAGAACATTTACATCTTGTCTTACTATAGCACTTCCTTAAAGCTTGGAGCCTGGGTACAATTCTTATCTACTGTACAGTGGAGTAAGGGGTAAGGCAGGAGGTTGAAAGAGAGGTGTGGAATTTCTTAAATAAATGCACGTTTAGAATGTGACACCTACCCACTCCACCTGCACATGATCAAAAGTAGGCATCTTGCAACACAAATTGCAAGCCTTGTCTTGCAGGAAAGTAAAAGCTCCTGACAGGGACATAACAAGTTCCAGTAGAGAAATGAATATTTATTAATATTATTTTTTTTATAAAAAATTAGCATTATGACATTTTTCATGCATGATTATGTTTTTATCCACTCTCTAATTTTCATAACACACATATATATATATATATATATATATATATATATATATATATATATATATATATAAAATGTTATTGTATATCAGTAAAGGTGATGTGTTCAAGTGGTCAGTGTCGGTTCAGTAGAATATTTTTGAATGAAATGCATTTAGAGTGGTCATTCCCTATGTGGAGTAAATAGTATTTTAACAAGTGGAATTTTAAAGCATTTGCAATGGGGAAAACACACTTATTTCAATTGCAATGGCAAAACACGTTCTCCATTATAAATTGGGCTCCTTAAAATAAATCTATGGTTAGTTGGGGAACACAAGGCCCCAGCAAAGTGGGTAGGTGATGTAAGTATTAAGAAGATAGGAAGAAGGAGATTGCATTAGAGACTATACTATGAAGAATGAAAGGTCCACTGTGTTTTGCTTTTTTGAAAAACAAAACATGATAAAGGGCAAAAGGTTTATAAAAAGTAAAAATAATTAACTCAACCTTTAAATTTTTCATTTTTATATGCAAGTTTTCTTTTATTGTAGGTTTCCATTTTCTTTACTAAACCAATTTTTTGTGGCTTCTGGGCATGTCCTAATAAAAAATGAACATCTGGTTAGAGCTAATGAGAGCACTGACATTTATATATAACACCTTCCCAATATGGAGCGCATCGCTGACGTCAGACGCATAGGACGCAGCACTGACGCGAATGCCACAGAACGAGGAAGTGTTCATGTCCTAATGTTGAGATCCTCTCTCCATTAGTGAACAGGTAGTGGGTAGTTAGGAGACCAAGACCTTAGATGTACTAGTCACAATAAATGTGACTGGACCCACACTAAGAAAACTAGCCACTTAATAGAACCGGGGTGTACTATATTCAAGGAAATACTGACTTGATGCAATAACATCCCAGCAAGCAATAACATATGCTGGGCTCTTAATAGCATTCAAATAGCGTAATGTTATCCAGCTATTCCCAATGTTAATGAATATTTTTTGAGATAGAATATTTTTCAAAGAAATGCTACTTGAAATCTTATCCTTGAATTCAGCCGTGCTGTGCATCCCAGTAATGCAATTTTGATATTCCCAATGTAAAGGAATATTTTCATCTACTGAGCTAGAATATTTCCCAAAGAAACACCACTTGGTATTCTATCCCTGAACCCAGTTGTTGTGCATCTCACCCTCAAATCCCTAATGCTATAATATTGCCTCTGAGTTTATCCAGAAACAGGGATCTAAAGGGCCAGACTTCCTTGTTAAATTGTCACTTAGGATAGATGGTGCTATTTCCTGAAGTGCACAAGAGAAGTTTAAAGGGCCATATATCCTAGATGAAATATATCTTTATATGGTGGTCCACCTAGATTCAGTAAATGGTAAATCTTTTTTTGAGGTTTTTACTGCCTCACTTTGTGACACCTATTATTGATAGAGGATACATTTGAGAAACACAACCTAAACAAGAGGTCTGGGGTATACTATACAGCGCTACTAATCATCCATAGTAGCCAAATTATTAACTTACGGTTCATACCACTGTTTCCAAAGATAACCCACTTTATCAAAGAGAGAACGGTTAGTAATAAGCTATATGCAGCTATAGGCCTTTGGGAAGTATAAAGTGTCTTGGATACCCACACTTTCCTACTCACATGTAAATATATAACAATTCACACGAAATCTGAATATATTTCAAAGTGTAATAATGAATTTTTACCACATTGTTTTTAAACCCTTTTTAAGTGATTTTAATTCCATCGCTGTCTGAGAGTATAATAATAAAGAAACACAATTACCCAGTTCACATTTTATATACACCTTCCCAATATGCTGAATTCCATGTACTCAAAGTGTTCTTCCCCCTCGGGAAGTAGGTTACTGGAAACTAAAAGGGCAGTTTCACAGAGCATAATTGCATTATGGGATGTATATTTGTTTTTGTTTGTTTTTTGAATATGTTAATTATTTAAGTATTTTTCTTCAAGATATTAATATATATATATATATATATATATATATATATATATATATATATATATATTACACAGTGATCCTTTAAGAGAGCTATTAGATGAAGATGATTGATGAAGGGCATTGAGACTGGATGACTGGCAGAAGAATGTCAAATGGTCATGGTCAGGAGACAGCAGAGACCATGAAGCCACAGATATCCAAAGTTTATTATGAATTTGCCTCCTTAAAGCAAATCTCTGATGTGATAATTAGATTAAGATTTAGCAAATTCATTATTTTTTGTTATATAAACTGATCAGGAATCATCATGTATATATATTCAGTAATACAGCATTACATAAGTTCATCTAAATTCACACTGTGGGGGGCAGGGACACTCTCAGCTCAGCTTGAGGGGCCCAGGGAAACCCTTAGGATTCCCACTAAGCCTGTACTGTAAAAAATGTGGCTTATTAACTCCATGTACTCCTATGGCAACTAAATGTAAACCCTACAACATGAGGGTTCATATGGACCACCATAGTATACTAAAGTATAACCCCTAGGTATGAATATGTAACTCCTTTACCAGGGGCGTCCATTGGACACTCATGGTATCATTACTATGGTGGTCTATAAGGAACACAATGCAATTCCTATGAGTACCATAAAAGGTTAATATCGGACCCGTATAGTCCCTAAAGTGGCAAAAATAAAAAAAAGAATTTAACTTCTGTGTGTGGGGGGATATACATTACCTATCCCTTTAACTATCTCCAGATTACCAGATGTCCCAACACAGAACTTCTTGAAGTTCTAAACAACTACTAATTTTAACTACAAAGAGCAAGAGGAGAGATTAAGAGTGTTACATATACAAAGAGCCAGTCCGAGAAGTAGGAGTTGTTCAGTCTATAAGTATCTTAGATGGCCTAATCACTCCGCTTCCTTCTCTGGTAAAGATGTAGTGTGGCAAGTGTAGCACAGCTTCCTAAACTGGAGAAATGACATAAAAAATAATACATAATAGGGGTGAATTCAGCACAAATGATGGCAACTGATGTTTAATCAGAAAATGTCCTCCCAAAAATAGAGTAGATGTATCCTAGATAAGCAGTACTCAAGATTATAATACACAGAGAAGACAGTTTGGCTAGAGCTGGCATATCTGGAGTCTGTGTAGATGTCTTGGGTTACAAGTTCAGTTTTTCCATGGTTGGTTCTGGCTCTAATTATGCGCAATTGTCTTTATATCCAAATTGTAATTAATTGAACTATTTGATGACTAATCACTACATAAACCTTATCAGCAGATCAGATGTTCTCTGGGCGGAAATCAGCCATCCTGTGTAACCTAACCCAAGATAAGTTCAATTAAGATCCCATTGCTGCCATTCTAGATACATTTTTGGTGGAATAGAGTTGAAGACTCTTTTCAGAAAGAGGCCAAACCAAAGCAAATAGTTCTTATACTTATTTTTTTGTTTTGAGGACTGTGATTGTGAATCAATGAAACAGTGGGTTCAAAGGCATTGAGAAAAAATATATATTTTTGGAATTGCGGCTGAATTGATGGAGTTAGAGGCAATTGATTAAGGGTTACGAAATTTGTGACATATATAATACAACTGTACCAAATAAAGCATTGGAACAAAATGAGGTCATAGGATCAAAATCCATTTATTCCCTTTCATAATTTGTTTAATATGTAAACATATACATAGTACGTTACTACAACTCATTAATATTTAGTACACTATTATTCACTCCTCATTTTACTCTTTATGGCTCACTTTTAGGAATATTCCCATTAGCATTTGTAGAAATTGGATCCCTTAGAAAAGGAAGACTAAAACAGGTGGGACTATGTCTAAATATTTCATTCACAACTAAGCTCCCATTGAATGATTAAGCTGGATCCTGAGACCTTTCAATGAGTACCTTTTTACAAGGCCTACAGGCGTATCAGTAAAATATTTGTTCCTATCCCCAATGTTCAACATGGCAACATATTTATTTTACATGTGGTGCTTCTTACTTCTCGTTGTGGTTGTTCACACTGGTGGCTCAACGTGGACACAATTTATAACTTTATTGATCCAAGAAGCTAATTTATTTTCTTAATGTAATATCCTATTTTTAATGACATGTTAATCTTTCCATGCGTTGTCTATTTTCCCTATGATAATACACCAGGAGAAATTCCATCAATAGGTACAGTATGTAATTTTATAACATTAATATTGTTGCTAACATTTTTTACTTGCGAATTTTAATTCTCTAGTGAACACTCCTATTAAACATATTTATGGTGTAAGTATTATTTGTCTACTGAACATATCATTGTCAACATCCTCTAAAGCAACAATCTATCCATGAGTCACTTTAAGACTTTTTTCTGATAAAGTGTAATTTCTACAACTATTACTTTAGAAAGCTAGACTTTTATCCCATTATTTATATTAACGCACAGATCGTCTTCTTTTTAATTAAGGAAGGAGTTTCATCTAGTTTGTTTTCTAATCTAAATATCATACTTATGCTTGGATTTTCTTCTCACTTTTTGCCAAGTGGTCTTATAATTTCCTGTATTGGCAGGTACTGAGTTCATCTTTGACTTTTTAGCCTTGTAAAAGATAAGACTTTGCTACGTACATGTAGTTAGTAGTTATTACTTTATTACTTTACTTATTAATTCTTAGTTCACTATTATGCGCTCCTCTTTTTACTCTTTATGGCTCACTTTAAGGGATATGTCCATTAGCATTAGAAATTGGATCCCTTAGAAAAGGGAGACAAATAGGTGGGTCTATATACAAATATTTCTTTCAAAATTAAGCTTCTTTTGACAGATTAAGCTGAATCCTGAGACACTGAATGAATACCTTTTTATGAGGTCTACAGGTGTCTCGGGAAAATATTTGCTCCATCCCCCTTCACAACGTTTCAGCATTTTTCTTTTACATGTGATGCTTTTTGTTTCTGGATGTGGTTGTTCACACTGATGGCTCAACATAGGACACGAATGGCGGTGGCACATAATGGGGCTCAGCCCATGACCAGGTCTTTTGCAAAAGAGGACATTCTGTAGATGCTCTATCAAAGTATTAGTAAACAGTTTTACAGCATTAATAGTAAATTCTATAAACATGTGACTGAGCATCTTGACTACAGGAACCCCCAATATATAAAAAATCCAACTAATTGATTTAGGTACTTATTCATTACCATTAATACAGGAAATTTCATTCTATGTGTTTTAATAAAGCCACATCTCTTTTTGGAAAATAATAAGCTGACAATGTCAACAAAGAAACATAACTTTATGAGCTGACATCACATTATTTGGAATCCATTGACTGCATGTTTTGAAGGCCACTTCACAGTGCATTAGAGTTCCCATGGTAGTGAATGTACCCTTGTATCTTCAACTTCTTAATCTTCTGTACCTTTTAAATAAAATCTGTACGTTTTAATACTATGTAAACACTTGAATTGCCTCTTAGAAACTTTCTTGACGCATTGTTGGAGGGGCACTTAGTTTTTGTGTGAGTTGTTTTCCCACTGATGGCTCGTTGACAAGCTGGTATGTATGGGCGAGGCCATTGTGTATCTTGACAGAGTGTCCAACATAAACAATTAGATCAGAAATTGTAGCAATTATTTGTTTAATAGTGAACTTGTAGACCGCAAAGAGAAAAGAGCACATGTTTAGAAATCTTACAAGAAGGGGCTCTTGGATTGAGTCATTTAGTTATCAATCATCAGGTCATTTTAAGCATGCCATTTGTTACTTTTTGTTGTGTTGATCCAAGACCATCTATGATAGTTCCCTGCACAAAAGAAAAAGTGGAACATACAGCTGCAATGTGTTTTTATATTGTTGTATTCAGTGTTTAAGTGATTCGCTAGTGCATTAGTGTTGACCTTAGTGACCCATTTAATGTAAAATGCATTTTTCTTTTTGTTGTCATTAAAACTGGTATGCATTGGCTTGTTCGTAAATATTACAAAAATGCTACTGATTACTGTGTGAGTTACATGGATGATATAATACTAAGCATGAGCCCCATTCTAATCGAGCAGTGTAATTTGCTGTATACCGTAAAATCAGCCCACATTCGTACATCCTATCTTGTCCGGAAGAGATTTCAGTGTAAGTGTCAGTATTCACTCATAATATTACACCAAACCAAGATTTCCATACATTAAGGATGAGACACAGCTCTCGGAAACAATATAAAAGGAGAACATAATTATTATAATGAGTTTTGATAGCGGTGATAATATGTTGGCACGTTATAAATAAACAATAATAATAATATATACAGTGCCTTGCAAAGGTATTAACCACCCTTTGCATTTTTCATGTTTTGTTGCCTCGCAACCTGGAATTAACATGGATTGTTTGAGGATTTGCATCATTTAATTTACAGAACATGCCCACCACTTTGAAGATGTTTTTTTTTATTGCGAAGCAAACAACAAATAGGACAAAATAACAGAAAAAGTCACTGTGCATAACTATTCACCCCCCTAAAGTCAATACTTTGTAGAGCCACCTTTTGCGGCAATGACAGCTCCAAGTCGCTTTGGATAAGTCTCTCCTGAGCTTGCCACATCTTACCACTGGAATTTTTCCTCCTTGCAAAACTGCTCCAGCTCCTTCAAGTTGGATGGGTTGTGCTTGTGAACAGCAATCTTTAAATCTGACCACAGATTTTCTATTGGATTGAGGTCTGGGCTGTGACTAGGCCATTCCAACACATTTACATGTTTCCCCTTAAACTACTCAAGTATTGCTTTAGCAGTGTGTTTGGGGTCATTGTCCTGCTGGAAGGTGAACCTCCGTCCTAGCCTCCAATCACGCACAGAGTGGTACAGGTTTTGCTCAAGAACATCCCTGTATTTAGCACCATCCATCTTTTCCCACAGCATGATGCTGCCACCACCATATTTCACTGTGGGGATGGTGTTCTTTGGGTGATGTGTTGGGTTTGCGTCAGACATAGCATTTTCTTTGATGGCCGAAAAGTTCAATTTTAATCTCATCAGACCAGAGCACCTTCCTCCATACATTTTGGGAGTCTCCCACATGCCTTTTCACAAACTCAAAATGAGCCATTTTATTTGTAATGACAGATCTTGTGATACTTAGATTGCACACAGGTGGACATCATCTCACTATTTATGTGACTGAAGGTAATTGGTTGCACCAGAGCTTTTTATGGGCTTCATAACAAAGGTGGTGAATACATACGCACATGCCAATTTTCTGTTTTCTATTTCTAAAAAATAGTTTTATCTATATATTTTTCTAATTTCACTTCACCAACTTAGACTATTGTTTTCTGATCCATAACATAAAATTCAGATTAAGAAAACATTGAACTTGAAGCTGTAATGTAACAAAATACGTAAAAAGTCAAGGGGGGTGAATACTTTTGCAAGGCAGTATGTATATATATGTTATTCTGTTACTATGTTATTTTTTATTTATTTAAATTAAATATATTGGAAACATGTATGTATATATATATATATATATATATATATATATATATATATATAGAAAACAAATAAAACATTAATAATTCCATTTGCATGTCTAAAAGGCTGGGACATGCAAATGAGAATACAATGTACCTCACTCTTTTAATCCAAAAATAGCAACTTTATACATTGCTCCCTTAAAACATATGCCCGCTGTATTAAACAGCTTTTAAGCAAAGCAGCAGGCTGGATTTTACACAAACCAAGAATCACTCATATACAGTCCTGTTTCAAGCTTTTGGCTATCATCAGTATGAGGTAGATTCTGGTTTGTGCAATAGATTTTGTAGGATTGGGTATTCCACAACAATCATTTAGTGTGTGGTGAGCTCTAGAGTGAGAAAAGCTCTCCACCGTACAGAGTACAGAAAACGAATAATACATTAATGTAACGGAGTTGGAACACGAATCCAATATCTCCGCTGGTATACGGTAAAATATCCAAGAAGCACTACAGTCTCACCATCCCCGACCTCCCATATTGGACGACACTCAATTGGGAGTCAAATGAATACTGACTTTATTTTGTTGTGCAGAGATATAT
Source organism: Discoglossus pictus (assembly GCA_027410445.1). Lineage (NCBI taxonomy): Eukaryota > Metazoa > Chordata > Amphibia > Anura > Alytidae > Discoglossus > Discoglossus pictus. The sequence goes on from CM050165.1 coordinate 430,879,703, forward strand.
ATACACATCTCTTCCCACAGGCAATACACATCCCCCATAGTTGGCCACACAATACACATAGAGGGACAATAGGTGGGTCACACCTCCCTGAGGCTACCTGGCAACTTTAATACAATCAGACATTGATTAGATGGTCCGTCTTTGATCTTATGTCTGGGAATAAAAACACTTTATACAACAGACTTCCTTATCTTATGCAGAGTCTCGGTAATAGGATGATCTATTATGCCAAGGTCTGCAATAGTCTGGGCTAATATTCTGCAGAGCATAAACCAACATACATACAGTATAATAGTAGGATCATATTTTAACCATAACCATAAAACAGGGTAAAACAGTGATAAGTTCCATTACACGCCTCCCCCGTGACCATAAGCCGGCATACACAGTCTGATCCCAACGGATCGGCCTGGGGATGTCCGGACAAAAGTATTTGTTGGTCAATTCTCTAGTTTGACAACCCATCAGCATGACTGCAATTCCCCTTGACTACATTTCGAGAACAAACCAAACGCACACTATATACAGTATTCACAGCAATAAACATTTCAAGGAGAGGGAAAATACATTTTACAAACAGGTTTTACAGAGGCCTCTGTACTGGAGACAATGGGGAAAGTAATCCAATTATCCAGGAATAGAGGTAGACTCCATTGAGCACATGGTTGGAAAAAAACATAAACCCCTTTAAAATACATAAAGTCACCTTTTACACATACCACACAGTTCAATTGCCATGTAGCTAAAGTCTTTCCCATAGTCTTTCATTATATGAATGGGCTCCATGGCATAGCTATCTGGGGGTATCACCGCTCACACAGGGTAAGTACCGAATGACCCCCCTGTATTTAAAGGGCCAGAATGAGGGACATAAACTCTGGTATGGCCAAATACTGTTTTTAAAGGGCAATATGTCCCAGGGCCATAGTCGCAGGGCAGGAGGCTGGCAATAAGTCCTCTCCAGGACAAAGTGGCGAAGGGCACTTCGTCACACATCTCCCCTTTGGGGGGAAGTCTAACCAGGCACCTGGATATTTCGCTGTGGTGATGGGGCAACACGCTGAGGGGACTTGAGGGGCCGAGGCCAGCGGCACTCTGCCCTGATGCCAGCTCTTCTGCTGGTATAACCTGCAGGACATTCTGCTCTGTACAAGGACAAAGGGAGGGCAGAGGCCGACTGCACTCTGCCCTGCTGTCAGCTCTTCTGCTGGGGTACTTGGGACATATTCCGGCTCAGTAGCCAGGGAAAGGTGGGGGTCAGTGGGGGTTAACATTTCCTCTGTTAACTCTGGGACCACATTAGGAGTTAGCTGGGGAGGGGAATTTGTACTTACCCCTTCCTCCGGTTGTCCCAGTGAGGGTAGTTAGGGATCTGGACAGGCTGTCCAGCATCCCCGTAGGTCAGGCACAGAGACCACGGTCCCATCTGCGCTGTCTGGGAGATTGGTGTCTCCCCTTGTTAGGGTAAGCTGTCGCTGGTAGGAGAGGGCGACACCTTCAGCTCCCTGGGGTTCACACTGCCGCTGGCGGGGAAGGACGACACCTTCGCCCCCCTGGGGTACACATTGCCGCTGGGGAGGAAGGACGGCACCTTCTGCTCCCTGGGGTACACACTGCCGCTGGGGAGGAAGGACGGCACCTTCTGCTCCCTGGGGTACACACTGCCGCTGGGGAGGAAGGACGGCACCTTCTGCTCCCTGGGATACACACTGCTGCTGGGGGGGAAGGACGACACCTTCTGCTCCCTGGGATACACACTGCCGCTTGGGGGGGGGGAAGGATGACACCTTCGGCCCCCTGGGGTACACACTGCCACTGGGGAGGAAGGACGACACCTTCAGCTCCCTGGGGTATACACTGCCACTGGGGAGGAAGGACGGCACCTTCTGCTCCCTGGGATACACACTGCCGCTGGGGAGGAAGGACGGCACCTTCTGATCCCTGGGATACACACTGCCGCTTGGGTGGGAAGGACGACACCTTCTGCTCCCTGGGATACACACTGCCCCTGGGGAGGGGGGAGGATGACACCTTCGGCGCCCTGGGGTACACACTGCCGCTGGGGAGGAAGGACGACACCTTCAGCTCCCTGGGGTACACACTGCCGCTGGGGAGGAAGGATGGCACCTTCTGCTCCCTGGGATACACACTGCCGCTGGGGGGGAATGACGACACCTTCGGCCCCCTGGGGTACACACTGCCGCTGGGGAGGAAGGACGGCACCTTCTGCTCCCTGGGGTACACACTGCCGCTGGGGGGGGGGAAACGGCACCTTCTGCTCCCTTGGATACGCACTGCCGCTGGAGGGGGGGAAGCATGACACCTTCGGCCCCCTGGGGTACACACTGCCGCTGGGGAGGAAGGACGGCACCTTCTGCTCCCTGGGGTACACACTGCCGCTGGGGAGGAAGGACGGCACCTTCTGCTCCCTGGGAGTCACACTGCCGCTGGGGGGGGGGGGAGGATGACACCTTCGGCCCCCTGGGGTACACACTGCCGCTGGGGAGGAAGGACGACACCTTCAGCTCCCTGGGGTACACACTGCCGCTGGGGAGGAAGGACGGCATCTTCTGCTCCCTGGGGTACACACTGCCGCTGGGGGGGACGGACGGCACCTTCTGATCCCTGGGATACACACTGCCGCTGGGGGGGAAGGACGACACCTTCTGCTCCCTGGGATACACACTGCCGCTGGGGGGGGGGGGGGGATGACACCTTTGGCCCCCTGGGGTACACACTGCCGCTGGGGAGGAAGGACGGCACCTTCTGCTCCCTGGGGTACACTCTGTCGCTGGGGAGGAAGGACGGCACCTTCTGCTCCCTGGGGTACACACTGCCGCTGGGGAGGAAGGACGGCACCTTCTGCTCCCTGGGGTACACACTGTCGCTGGGGAGGAAGGACGACACCTTCTGCTCCCTGGGGTACACCCTGTCGCTCGGGAGGGGAATTAGTTGGAGTATTCCACGTGGAGCGGTTTCTGTTTCTGGGACAGTCTCTCTGCATGTGGCCCTGCTGGTTACACGTGTGGCACCTGATGTACCGTGGAGGGGTTTGGTAGTTCCCACCACCCGGACGCAGTGCTGGGGGGGGTTAATGGTGGGAGGTGGGTTAGCAGCTCCCAAGATGGACCGCTCCCGTGCCCGCTGCTTTTCCATTATGTATTCGTGGACATCTGTCATTAACCATTCCAAGGTTCTTATGGGAAGCGTACCTGGGAAAAAGGCCAGTCTGCTTTGGAGTTCTCTTCCAAACTCAGTCTGTGTGCTGTCCGTAAGAGGTACTGTAGCCGCTGCCCGGTCTCCCTCCATGAGTTCCTTTCTGTCTGCATCCCTGTAGTCCGCGGCCGCCTCCTCCTCCTCATCATGGAACTCTGTCCGAAAACTAGCCGGTTCCATCCTGATGTAGCCAGGGGCGCTGTACGGATACTAGCGTTGCCCTCAATTTGTAACTCCACGGAATGGTGTCTCCTGTAGCTGTCCTTCTGACCGTGGGAACAATTCCGCCACTTGCCACCAAATGTAACGGAGTTGGAACACGAATCCAATATCTCTGCTGGTATACGGTAAAATATCCAAGAAGGACTACAGTCTCACCATCCCCGACCTCCCATATTGGACGACACTTAATTGGGAGTCAAATGAATACTGACTTTATTTTGTTGTGCAGAGATATATATACACATCTCTTCCCACAGGCAATACACATCCCCCATAGTTGGCCACACAATACACATAGAGGGACAATAGGTGGGTCACACCTCCCTGAGGCTACCTGGCAACTTTGATACAATCAGACATTGATTAGATCATCCTTCTTTGTTCTTATGTCTGAGAATGAAAACACTTTATACAATAGACTTCCTTATCTTATGCGGAGTCTCTGTAATAGGATGATCTATTATGCCAAGGTCTGCAATAGTCTGGGCTAATATTCTGCAGAGCATAAACCAACATACATACAGTATAATAGTAGGATCATATTTTAACCATAACCATAAAACAGGGTAAAACAGTGATGGGTTCCCTTAAAGGCGGGGACATGCAAATGAGAATACAATGTACCTCACTCTTTTAATCCAAAAATAGCAACTTTTGTGGTATTTAGTAGATTAGAATACCATAGAGTTTTGGTGTAAACCTCAAACACAGTAACTCGTAATACTTTGGCAGTGGAAAAAACAAAAGCTTGTTAGCAGGATATTGGCCAATGAACAACTGAATATGTAAAAAATTGAATTAAACCTTGTAACAAAAGTGTGTGTAAGTTATGTCAACACTTTTGTAATGATGGCATAGCTACACATAACAACAAGACCTATAACATCAAAGGATTGTATACATGTACATCTTCCAATGTAGTTTATATCATTCAATGTACTTTATGTGACACAGGGTGCTACATTGGAGAAACCAATCAAAAATGCACTTAAGGATGAATTTACACAGGCTTGGCACTTTTAGTGAGATGTTTGTCCCACAGGAAGGATATCATTGTTAACCACAGTTCTCAGTTTTTTATGTATATATTGATGTATATGTTTATATAGTATGTATATATATGTTTCCTATACTATGTTGGGTTGATCCCCCTATATGTATTTACCTGATGATGTCAGATGCTGTTTCCATCTCTCAAACCATCAACTATAACAAACAGTGGCCTTTGTTCTCTCCAAAGGATTGTCTTTCTGTCCAGGCATAAAATGAGATAAAATACAACTATGCTCGGACATAGAAGAATTCTCCAGGAGATTAAGACTGGCAGAATTGTTCTACAAAAAGATAACTACCACAACACCATGAGACTGTAACAAGAAAAAAACACACATTTCAACACACCATCTCGTCATAACACCAAACTAGACAGTTATTTAGAATACTTTCTCCTGAGAACTGCATCCATTATAACAACACAATATAAAAGAGACTTACACAATCTCACTCCATCAGAAAGAACTGCAATAAAGAGTTAAAAACAACCCAGACATCACCATAAAACTGGCAGTCAAAGGAGGTGCAGTGGTTATCATGAATACTCAGGACTACATAAATGAAGTAAACAGACAACTGTCAGACAACACCTACTACAAGAAACTGAACAAGGACCCTACAGAAAAATATGCTCTTCAACTTAAGAAACTCATCAAAACATTCTCTAAAAATATACATAAGGAATTAGAACAACTCATCCCCGCCAATCCTACAACTGGGACTTCTACCTGCTGCCAAAAATCCATAAACCAGGCAACCCAGAGAGATCAATTGTTACAGGTATGGACACACTGACTGAACAGATATCTGAATTTAAGAAAATAGCCAGTAACAATATATATTCATGTAGCTATATACATGACACCACTGACTTTCTCAACAAACGCAGTCAGATTAAAGATCTACCTACTAACACACTACTTGTCACCATGGATGTAGACTCGCTTTACAGCAACATCCCACACAAAGATGGCACTGATGCATGCTTTAAGTTTCTTTCAACACACATGGGCCTAGTGTGTGACTGCATCTGATTTACTCAGACAAGTAAAGGGTGTTTATTTCCTGTGTGCAGTGATTTGGTGCAGGTGAGAGGGGAGTGTTTTTGCCTGGGTTAAACTTGCATATACATTAAGTTTGGGCCTAGTGTGTGACTGCATCTGATTTGCTCAGACAAGTAAAGTGTGTTATTTTCTGCGTGCAGTGATTTTTACAGGTGAGAGGGGAGTGTTTTTACCTTGGTTAAAATTGCATATACATTTAGGCCTTGTGTGTGACTGTTTACAGGAGGGAGTTCAAAGAAAAGGGTCAAATTGTAGTATTTATTTTTATTTTTGTAATTATGAGTCAGTTCAGTGGCGACCTCACTCAGTTAACATCCTGTACATACTGGAACAGATGATCCAGAGTCCATACCTCTGAGAGAGGTGTGAGCATGTGTCCTCTCTGGAAGCTCAGATTGGAGAACTGTAGAGGAGAATTGCAGCACTTACTGATATTCCACTGGAAAGGGGTTGTGCTCACTGAGCACAGTTTAGCTAGGCCTAGCATGGAGGGTGGAGCTGGGGCTAGTGAGGATGTCCAGGGAGGTAGCTGGGTTACAGTTAGAAGGGGAAACAGGAGCAGGAGGCAGGCCAAATACTAAGTTGGCAAGCACCAAAAGATTTGCCAGTTGAGTCAAACTGTTAGGGGTGTCCATTCAGGAATTCTAATGCCAGATAGAGCTGTCCATTCTAACAGCCTGGAGAACAGTTCTACTGAAGGAGTGGGAGGGCAGTTTAGGCAGAGCAACAGGTTTTGGTGGTAGCAGACTCTATTATTAGGAAGGTAGACAGGGTAATTTGTCACCCAGATCCCAGCAATTGAACAGTTTACTGTCTCCTTTAAGGAGGGGTTTGAGTTTTTAGAGCACTGGGCTGACTTCTCACTTGGGTACAATCTCTATAGCAGGGATGGATTGCACCTTAGTTATGAGGGAGCCTTTGTGCTAGGGGAAAGGATGGTAGAACAGCTGGGGGAGTTTTTAAACTTATAGGTGGGGAGGAGGGACTAGATAGAAGCAATGGGGTAGAAAGTGTAGAGGGGATAAGGGATGAATTAACTACTCATGGGAAAGGAGATGGGGGAGGGTTAGTATTGTCAATAGTGAGGTATTACAAAGTATTTCAAGTACAGAGGCAGGCACCTCAAAACTACAAACTCATAACATAAGATGTATGCTTACTAATGCCAGAAGCTTGCCAGGAAAAATGGGAGAACTAGAATTATTGGTAATTAATGAAAATGGAATTTAATGGGCATTACCGAAACATGGTGGGATGAATCTCATGACTGGACTGTTAATCTGGATGGTTATAACCTATTTAGGAAAGATAGGGGCAATAGTAAAAGGGGAGCAGGGATTTGTCTTTATGTTAAGCCTGAATTTAAGCCCATAGTCAGAGAAGATATTTGTGCTGGAACTAGCGGTAATGTTGAATGTTTGTGGGTACAGTTAATAGCGGAGCAGCAAATTCCAAAAGAATATGCTATAAATCCCCAAATATAATTGAAAGTGAGGGAATACAATTATTGTTACAGATTGGAAATGCAGCTAAGCATGGGCCCGTTACAATAATGGGAGATTTTAACTACCAAATAATTGGCTAACGCAGGAGGAAATCCAAAAAAAGTTGGAAAAAATAAATGTCTTTAAAGCCTGATGGAATACATCCAAGGGTACTGAGGGAACTGGGTTCTGTAATAGCAAAAACATTATATCTAATTTTTCAAGATTCACTCCACACTGGGTAACTACCAGATGACTGGAGAAAAGCGGAGGTGATACCTATATTTAAGAAGGGGGCAAGAGCAAATCCAGGGAATTATAGACCTGTAAGCCTCTCTTCTGTAGTGGGAAAGCTTTTAGTATGGTTAATAAGGGATAATATACAAGAGTATATCTATTCAAAAAGCATTATAAGTAGGAGCCAACATTGATTTATGAGTGATAGGTCATGTCAAACAAATCTAATTAGTTTTTATGAGGAGGTTAGTAGAAACCTGGATCAAGGCAACTCAGTGGATGTAGTCTTTTTAGATTTTGCAAAGGCTTTTGATACAGTGCCACGTGGGAGACTATTGTGCAAACTAAGGGATACAGAAATTGCAGTAAATATATGCACATGGATTGAGAGCTGTCTAAAAGACAGGAAGCAAAGGGTTGTTGTAAATGGAACATTCTTGGATTGGACTAATGTGGTAAGTGGGGTTTCTCAGGGCTTTGTATTAGGTCCTCTCCTTTTTAACATATTTATTAAGACTTAGACGTAGACTTAGATGTAGGATTGGAAAGTAGTGTCTCCATTTTTGCTGATGACACGAAGTTGTGCAAGGTAATTAAATTAGAAAATGATGTACTTTCCCTCCAAAGGGATTTGCATAAATTAGAGAAACGGGCAATTAAATGGCAGATAAGATTTAATATGAATAAATGTAAGGTTATGCATCTGGGAAGGAAACATAACCATGCAATCTATTAACTTAATGAAGCAAATCTAGGGGTATCTGATATTGAAAGTGATTTGGAAATGCTTGTGGACAACCACCTACGTAACAGTTCTCAATGCCAAGCAGAAGCTGCAAAGGCAAATAAACTATTAGCATGTATTAAGAAGGGTATAGAAGCAAGGGAAGCAGATATAATTCTACCACTATACAAATCCCTAGTACGCCCTCATTTGAAATATGGAGTACAGTTTTGGGCACTAATTCAGAAAAAAACTGCTAAAAGTACAGAGAAGGGCTACAAAACTAATAAGGGGAATGGAGGGGCTAAGTTTTGAAGAAAAATTAACTAAATTAAAGATATTTTCTCTCGAAAAAATGCGTCTAAGATGGGATATGATTACCCTATATAAATACATCCAGGGTCAATATAAAGATTTGTCAAGGGAGCTTTTTGTGCCAAGAGTTTTTCAACTGATAAGAGGACATCCTTTGAGGTTAGAACTAAAAAGAGTCCACCTTAAAGAATAAAAAGGGTTCTTCACAGTAAGGGTGGTTAATCTGTGGAATTCTCTACCAAGGTAGGTGGTGTCAGCGGATTCGACAGATAACTTTAAAGGGATTGGATATATTTTTTATTAAAAAGGGCATTCTGGGTTATCCTGGTTAGAGAGGGAGTATTGATCCAGGGAGGAATCCGATCGCCAGTATTTGGGGTCAGGAAGGAATTCATTTTTTCCCTTTTGAGACAATTGGCAAAGTTTCACTGGTTTTTTTTTTGTTTGCCTTCCTCTGAATCAATTAACAACTAATCTGCATATTACAGATCAGAAAAGATCTTAAAAGGTTCAACTTGATGGGCTAAAAGTCTTTTTCCAACCTCCATTACTATGTAACTATGTAACATGCAAAACCATAAATATGGCCCTGATGTTATTGTTAAACTAAAATAATACATCAGTACCCACAACTATTTAACTTTTAAGAAAGATACCTACCTACAGATGATGGGGACTGCCATGGGTATCAAAATGGCTCCATAATACGCCAACCTATTTATGGCCAATCTAGAAGAATCATTCTTATCTGTATCCATTTACAAACCATACAGATACTACCGTTACATAGATGATCTGTTCATCATATGGACAGAATGAGAAAGCAAACTCAGAGGCTTTCATAGTTCATTCAACACCTTCCATTTATCTATAAAACTTAAAATGGATTTCTCTAAAGAACAGATAAACGTTCTAGTCACTACTATATCCATCACCAATAGCACACTCCACTCATCAGTATATAGGAAACCAACAGACAGATGTAGCTAACTACAGAGCTTCAGTTTCCATCCCTCCCACACCAAACAAGCCATCATCCATAGTCAAGATATTAGATACCATTGCATATGCTCAAACACTGTTAAAATACAAAACAAAAGAAACTATGTCACGTCTATTGACCACATACCATCCAATTTTAGAGAAAATACGGAAAATATTCAAAGATTTACAACCATTACCAACCGAAGATGTCCAATTAAAAGATATATTCCCCAAACTTCCCCTCCTTGCATTTAAACAACCACCAAATCCGGAAAAAAAAACTTGTCAGCAGAAGATTGGCCAAAGATCAACTGAATATAAAAAACTGAACTAAACCTTGTAACAAATGTGCCTGTAGGTTATGTCAACAAGACTTATAACATCATAGGATCATATACATGCACATCTTCAAATGTAGTTTATATAATACAATGTACTTTATGTGACACAGGCTGATACATTGGAGAAACCAGCCAAAAAATGCACTTAAGAATGAATTTACACATACATTTAATAAGAAAGCATAATGTACAGTGTAATGTTTCCTTCAGATTTTTGATGTTACAGCACTGCCCTATTTTGCAAGTGATCCATAAAGTCTGAATAAAGTAGAGTTTTGGTGTAAAAGTTAAACACAGTAACTCGTAATATTTTGGCAGCGGTAAAATGAGTGGAAAAGTTTGCTGTAATTTGCAGCTTTGTCTTGCCGACATCACTCGTAGTTAATTTGCAATGTTTCTGCAATGGGTGAATAGAATAGATAGGGAGTTTTACTTTGCTCTTAAACACAGTATAATTTGTGATATAGTCAGTAAAGTACATAGTTTTAATAGACTCAGATTAACAGCCATCCAAATTTCAGCGATTGTTATCCATCTAAGAATGGTTGTCACCCTATTCAACAACACCAAGGATTTGTGTTTTTTTAAATGTAAGTATGAATACTGTACTTAACTTATTAAACGTCTGTATTTAACAATAAATGATTATCACGACACAATATTGCTCATGCATTTTGTTTCACTTAGATACAGAGGATCGTTTTGGAAAACGATTAATAGAAGCAATCAACCTTTCTTGGAGGCAACTGCGGACCTCGCAAAACTTACGGAGTTACGAAACAAAAATATGAGAAGCGTTACGACCCATTACGACCTCGTAAAAAACGTCCGAAACCCGCGTACATGAAAACATGCAAAACACAACAAATACAAACAACAAATACATAAAAAGTTTACCAACAGCAAGGGGGGGGGGGCACCCAGGACCTCAAAAACTGTAGTTACACCTCAATTTAACTCCAAATAAAAGAGTTTAGACACCCGAAAATCCCCTAAGCGAGAGAAAAAATGACCACCGAAAAAAACGAAAACGAGGCTACAGCACTCTAAAGACGCAAAACACCACCAAACACCTACGGATTTTCTGAAAAAGACGTACGAGATCCGAAACCAAGGACGCAACCCACGCGACCCCAAAAACATTACAAACTCAGTAAATACACACAAAATTCAGATAAAAAGCTTACCCACAGCAAGGGGGGCACCCAGGACCTCTGCAAGTGAACTTACACCTCGATTTAAGTCCAAATTTCGGAGTTTAGACACCCGCAAATCACCTAAGCGAGAGAAAAAATGGCCGCGAAACAAAACGAAAACGAGGCTAAAGGACCCTAAACACGCAAAACACCACCAAACGCCTACGGATTTTCCAAAAAAGTCGGACGACATCCGAAAACAAGGATGCTAAATCAGCCACAGCCGCATACCACACATTAGGCGCCATTTTAGAACACTAACTTATACAATCCGGAAGTACACAGCTACCCTAACAGATTTGCCTTGCGCACGCACACTATTAACTGCACACATTCATGACGCTTACACAGCAGCTCCACAGCACTGGTGCTGCAGCAACATGAAAACAGATTGCCAGCTCTTCAACACAATGCTTCCTGCATATATTACTTCACAATAGGTAAAGTATATTAATTTCTTATTTTATTAATTATTCATTGCCATACCGAACAAAAAAGACCAACGCTGCTCCTAGCACACAAACAACCAAGAGCCTCGCAATGAGCGCCGAAGGATCTTAAAACACCAACAAAATAAATTTCGCATGCAAACAACATTACCTGCCTTACAATCTTATTGCCGTCATTTTTTGACGGGCAAGTCGCTAGTATATATATATATATATATATATATATATATATATATATATATATATACCACCATTATATACTGGACACAAATCAGTAAGAAATATGTATATTTGGCCCCATTTTTTTCAGGAGCCCCTTAACCAGTGACTGTGCATTGTATGTAATAAATTGTGTTTTTCAAAAAAAAGGACTTGAGATTTCCATTGTTGTAAAGTGGGAAGCAGCTTCAAGAGTGAACTGGAAAGACCTCCCATGCTCCATGCATGTTATTGCTATTATTAGGAGACGTGTGTGGATTGGTTGAGGCTTGCCCATTTTTTGAGATCCCAAAGAGTTGGCAAACTAGCTGCAGTAGAAGATGTGTGGCTCGTTTGCAATCACTTAAGCAGATTGACAATGGAATTTTAATGGGATTGTTCCACTTTAAAAGCCGTGTTCCTACTAGCAGTGAGTTACTCCTTCAGCCTCTATCCCATTACTAATTGCTAACTGATTTCTAAAATCCTGGATTTTATGTTTATGTTATGGGGATTTGGTAACATCTCCCATTGGTTTTGGCTCTATCCCATCTATTTACTAGTGAGCTAATCATTGGCAGAATATGAAAAGCTGAGCGGCGTTAAGTGTTTTCAATGGCAGCCAAGTATTGTACAGAAAATCAACAAGATTACACAATTCTTAAATCTTATTTAAATTTAGCTTGGCAAATTTACAATAATTAGACCCTTTTTCCGTATTAAGGAACACTGTAATGGAACAGCTTTCATAACTTTAAATACAGATCAGTGTATATGGTATACTTTTCAATTTCATTTGATGGCAAAAAAGTTGATCTTTTATTAGAAAACTTAAATTGAAAGTAACTATCAGCCTTATTAAATTGCAATTCGGCAAATTCTAAAGGGCTCTATATAAGCACACAGCATATTTTTTTTTACAGAAGTTTTTAGTTAGTGAAGATTTTGCTTTTGGATAGAAGTTCACTAACTAAAAACTTCTGTAAAAAAATATGCTATGTGCTTATATAGAGCGCTTTAGAATTTGCCAAATTTAAATTTAATAAGGTTGTATGTTTTCACCATCTATTGTATTCAACAGGTGTCATAATTCCAAGAATTGAACTACTGGTAGCATCCAAATTTCCTGGGACTCTCTGCAAAATATCACTGAGTATGTTTAATTCACTCTTCAATATTTGAATATTTGAAGTGCTGCTACCATCATTTCTAATGGAGTCTGGACACAATAAGAGCTAATTACTCTCTCCAACTACTTCACTCCCACCCCTCATCTCAATCTCTTCCCTCAATAGTCATTCCCCACCACCCTAATTATTCATATCCACACATCACCATTCTTTTCCTCCATACCATCTAAATACAACCCTCCATTCTAACCATGCTCCATTATCACCACTGCCTTTCTTATACACTGTATAATTATATATTTTTCTATAAATTAATTATTAACCTTGTCAAGATCCAGGAAGCCAGTAGATAAATTGTGGTTGATGATAGTGCAGTGTCCTGTGTTATGTCCATCTAACCTTTCGTGAGACCATTTAGTCCCCATACTATATACAGTACTAATACAAGAGTATAACCTTCACTTTATAAGAACTATCTTCCTTGAAGGCACTAGTTTTATCAGTGAGCTCAGCAGATGTACAAAATACAATAGGTGGAGTGAAAGGCTCCTCCTACCTTCCTTCCCTGCTATACACTTTAAAAGTATGTTAATAGTAATCTTATTTGCCTTAAAATAATTGTTTTAATAATTTGATATGCTTTCTCCAAAAATAAAATTATGTGATTTGCATTTTCCTATAGTTACTATCAAGTAAAAATATATACCTTTTCACACTTAGTTATATCAGATGTACTCTTAGAGCAAGCCATTGAACTTCAAGTTGCTAATTTTTCTTAAATTAGTTACTTATAGAACACAGCAAGATGAGAAAATAATAACTTAAAGAAAGAACCCGACATGCCAAAGGCTGACCTGACTATTTATGTTTATGGATGTTAGGTGTAAACACATTAGTAAATGACAGGTTACAAATGATTTGTTGGTCTGGGTCAGTCGGGAATTTTTCTCAAGCGCCCATCGCCAGCATATTTCAAGCTCTATAATAAGGGTTGCAACTTTCATCTTTATTTGGTAAGTATAAACAAAAAAGTATCAGAAATGACACTACAAATAGATAGGGCAAAATTCCTTTGATCTGAACCGAATATGAAATCCTAACAGAATTACTGGTAAATACCACACACTTCAGACAGGCCTTAAGTCGTCTCTTGTCCACTTCAATAATTAAGGGTTCAGACGCATTTCAAAGAGTTTACTGTGCCCTCTGGGAGAATAACATTTAGAAACAGAAGGAACATAGAAATACTTTTTAAAGTATTATTTTAAATTAATTTCACACCTAACGTGTCTATATTATACACCATTCTAAATGCAATGCTAAAGGGTCACTGTAATGCTACAACACAATATAGCATGCTGTAGTCTTCAGTAAGGTACCTAATGTTCCAATATAGCTTGTTTGAAACAAGAAGATGCAGTTGTCTTAGTGACATCTTGCATTTTTCCACTTATTTGCTGTTTCTCAGCATGATAACTGTTCAGATCTGTTGAAAGAGATCAATATGCAAACACATACAGTCTGTTATAATTATGATTTTCTCTAAAAAAATGTTTGTATACACATGGATCACATAGTTGGTCATGTTGCTAGTTTCTTACATATTTCACAAATGACGTTTGTGATGTTTTTCTGAAAATATAGTGGTCCTTTAATTCATTCGGTTTGGCTCTTAATGGTTTCTGACATCTCCTTACCTTCTAGTTTGTGGACGTTTTGGTTGCAAGTACAGAACTTCCTTGTTGTATGCATTAAACAGAAAAGTGATGGCAAAAGACCCACTCCCTTAATGACAACTAATAATAAAAAGTAATACAAAAGAAACAACTAATCACTTATAGGACTATATCAAAACATGGGTTATTGAAACTATTTCAGAAAGTATTTAAAACTGTCACATAAAAACAATGTAATGCTAGAAGTGTAGGAGGCTCCCCGCTTCTGGACATTTATACAACAGTTTATACTGGGATAGACTATATATACATTGCATTTTAGTGCAAATCATGGGTCTGATCTATGGCACTAGTGCTGGAATTATTTTTTATTGACAATTGGGTGATCATCCAAAGTTAATGGGATTGGGTTAAAGCAATCAGTTTGTGATATATGTAATACTTTGAGATGGGGATCTAATGAAGGTAATTTGATGAGCGACAAGTCACTGGTAGAGCGAAATAATGCTGGACATTGGTACAAAAATGTTTTGCCCGACTCACGATACCAATTTACTCAGTGCCCCTCTCCTAGACCCCATCTAGGGGTCTAGGAGAGGGGCACTGAGTGAATTGGTATCACTCTGCTCCTTAAGACCTCTTCCCATAACAGAACCCCTCCACAAAACCCTTTCCCATATCTGCTCACCCAAAAGACCCATTTCCATAGCTGCTCCCCTTCCCATGCCACTTGTCTGAGTGTGCGCCCCACTTTGCAGCAACATCCTCTATGCACTGGGTGGGCTGGTGCGGCAGAGGGAACCCAGAGGGGCCAGGTCAGGTGCCCCTAGACTACACTACAGAAATATTCACATCCCCAGCGTGCTTAACTGCTCCACCTGGCCACCTCTTGGAGCTTCTGTAGAAATGCTCTTTTTTAAACAGGTATGGAATAATTTCCAGCATTGGTGTGGAAGCAATAAGGTCCATGGGGACTCAGGTGGGGCCGTGGAAGATTGGATTTCAATGGCGGGGGGGGGAGAGGAGGGGGGGGGGGCGGGGGTCCCTACATTACAGACAAAATAAATAAATGAAAAAAAAAAACATTAAACTGCAATGGCCTCTCAGATGACCACACATGCAACACGGGTAGCTCCCATCTGGGACAAGTGTATATGTTAAGTGATTTGAGGTTGTAAGGAGCATATGAATTGGGGCTATGTAACAAAATTAACAAGGTGACAGTGACATTTTGTGCCCTATGGTGTATGTGGTATGGTAGATTTGATATATGTGGAGATTAAGCAAAATGTAATGGGAATAATTTGATGAGATAGAGAAATAATTCTTGTAATTTAGTGAGATGGGTGAGGGGACATCCTGCAAACCTGGGTGCAGCTTAAAGGACCACTGCAGTGTAATATTTATAATTTGCTCTTTTTAAGAACTTGACTTAATAATGTACAAAAGGTATAACCAGATTAAAATAAATTTACAACCTTTAAAATCACAGCCTTTAATTTTTAACGAATGTATTCCGTTTTGTTTTAATGATGACAGAAATGTTGTTTTTGTTTGTAAAAATATTATGAACCTGGGAGGGGTTGGAAGAATAATGGACGCATATTATGATCTGTATTGACTTACGTTACAAAATATCCTTTTCAAATAGCCCCTTGACAATAGTAGTCAATGACAGAATAAGGCCCTATAGGATACCCCAGAGTTACCGACAGACTAGCAGAAGGATCTTCCCATGACACAGTCGTCTAAATATAATATTTCTCTGAAATGCTTTTATATTTCTTTCATATCTGGTAGTTTTTGTTTACTACATACTTAATAAGCATATAGTTTTTACCAAACAACAGTGGTCCTTTAAAGTATCCACATACGTCCCATAGATTGAAAACCTCAGTGAAGAATGGCAAGAGTAAGGTTGGTAAAAAATTATAAGATCTACATTTAATTCTCATTTCAAAATTAACAGCCTTATTAAAATGTGATTCGGCCAATTGAATAGGGCTCTGTATAAGCACAGAGCATATTTATTTTACAGAAGTGTTTAGTTAGTGGAGGCCTTTCTTTTGGATAGAAGTTCACTAACTAAACACTTCTGTAAAAAAATATGCTCTGTGCTTATATCGAGCCCTATTCAATTGGCCAAATTGTAATTTAATAAGGCTGTAAGTCATTAAACATGTATTTATTTTACATGCACACATATTTAAATTACATTAAGAGAAACAAATCTTCTATAAATTAAATCTTATTATAAGTACTTGATTCCTTAAATTATAGTACATTTACTGAGACTTGTAATCTCACTTCTGAAATATTGCGTACTAATAATCGAATGCATATATTCAGCAATTATTTTATTTGAATTATAATATCCACAAGGTGTTTTTACAAAAATAAATGTGTTACCTGGGTGCTTTACACAATTTGTATACTAAAGACTGTTGTTGTTTTTTTACATGAAAATGGTGGGAATGACTGTTGAAACATGTCTATTTATTCATTATCAATTATTTAGTATATTTAGTATATTATTATATGCTATAGGCTGTAACATATATCCACAAATCAATTGATATAACAGATGACCTACATAGGGAACATCATAGCTACAATCCACACATTTTAAAGGATCAATAGATTTTTAAGGGCTGCCTTACAATCGTTTTGCCTCCTATGCGGCTTACTCATAGGTTTGAAATTAATAATAATTTCCAGTCTATAAGTAAGCTGCATAGCTGTTACAGCCTATAGCTTATAATAATAATATACTAAATGGAAGATCAATTAATCACTACAGACTAAAGGGGGGTTTATCTATTGTTTTTAAACTGGGACAGTATAGATACCATTAGAAAACTAGATAGGAGGGGATTATTCATTCTTCATAATACCTGTTTTATTTCAGTCCTCTATGACCAAGTATGAATATTTCTAAGTGTTAAGAGTTGAGAGGTTTGGGTAATTTTTTAGGTTCCTGGCACAGGATTATTTTATTTTTCCTGCTATTTATTGGATAGAACTATTAGCCAGATTTGGGGCTTCAGCTTGTGAGCCTTCCAGGCAGGAGGATGCACTTGAATGGAAGTTATATAGAGGTATTGTTTTGCATGGTGATTGGACACAAAAAAGGATATGCCCTAGTTAAGAAATTATATGGTGTATAACTGTTCCTTTTTAATCCTCACGACATGGTTTATCTTGATAATTAATAAATAGAGATATTTCAACAGTCATTCCCATTATTTTCCATTAAAGAAAACAACAGTCTTTAGTAATATGCACAAAGTAACTTCAAATATTTTTTAAAGTCACATAAAAGTTTTAATATTAGTCAGAGATACCTAAAATACATTTATAGAGGGTGGTATAGTGATGATACCATTAATTGTTAACACATGATATAAATAAAGTGAGCACCTTCTACAGACTTAGGTAAATTGCTATCATCTTTATAACACTTTTATTTTGTATAATATAAATTCCAAGTTAGTTTGTGACATATATTGTATTATAATACAAACAATAGATATGGTAAAATATGCCCTTAGGAACTGTACATTAAACTTGTGATATGTCCATTTAACAGTAAAGTTTTCATGTTCTTCAAACCTGCTTTTTTTTCTAGCAGTGGCATGATTATTTTAATGATAATAACTTGTAAAGACATATCTTTTGGACTAAGTGAGAGCAGTGTTTGTACCTCAGATTTAATTTCCTTGCCTGTAAGCAACTACACTCTGTACTTTAGCTCATCAACCTTCACTCGCCTTCAATTTCTTCTCCCTACTTGAGGATTTAAATGATTCATTGGAATTTGTGATAAATCAGTAAGAACTCATTAAAGCTGACAGTTTCCAGGTGGGATTTGTATGGATAGTGTTTCTATTCAGTTGCCCGGGGTCTTTTAGAATATAGTTCACAAAAGAAAGGACTTAGCTGACTTTGAGCAATTAAAAAGATGGCTGACAGCAATTTCACTTTAATACCAAGCAAAACAGTTTAAGAGAAAATACATTATGACCACAAATATTCATAATGAATAGGTTACGTTGATGACATTCATTTCTTGGCCAAGTATTTTAACTTGCATCAACACCCAGTATTATTTATTGCAGACTGTTTGCAAAAGGATTATATTTCATAGACAGGGGTGTTGCCCTTATGTGTGTACTGAAACAATTGGATTTGAAATGGACTGAGAACATGGATGTTTGGGTAATATCTTGCTCAGCACACACTATTTAAGCCTCCAACAACAGACTGTTGTTAACTGGTATTAATATGGATCTTTTCGTGGTGATCTACTAACATTTCAACTGTTAAATTGACTATAGAATTTATAATGTTTTTCTCTGCCAGAATTATATATTGTATATATGTAAAAACCTTATGTTTGCATAGCTAGCTCTACTATCCTCAACCTCCAATAAAGGCTGAATAGAGATGTTACAATTTGACTGACCCATTTCTGATGAGCTACAATAGGACTTTGCAACTGCAGTGGTGGAACTAATGAATGGAGTACCCCTATGTAAAACCTTCACTTCTCCATTTTCTATCCTCTATTAAAAGAAATATTTAGTGTTGATGTTATTCAAAGCCTATTCAAAAATGCTCTCTCCTTGGTTATGTTGTTAATATATATATAAATATATATATTTTTTTTTTCTGATAAACCCCAGAATATTTAGTAATAAACCTTTGATTCCATATATTAGTGTTTACCCCAATCTAAATAAAGCTGAATTGGCAAAAAATGTTAAATAATAAAGAATAATAGAAGACTGATTATGTTAATGTTAATTATCCAAAACTTTAGGTTAATAAGTATACATACCGCCTCAGACATGAGCTGGTACTGACAGCTTACTATCTATAGTAGGTAACTGAGGATTGTCCAAAATACGAGAAACTCATTCTCACTTGAGAAAGAGTTAAGAAGGAAACAGGTTAATAAGTGTATGTCTATGATACTCCTAACTGAACAACAATACTATATGCTTAATTGTATTAGGATTGCTTATTCCAACATGCACTAACAGAAAAGTACAACATTTAAATGGTTGGAGATAAATTATATGAACCAAGAAAGAGTCATGTTATACATACTAAATATGTTTTTCTTTACATGTGGAATGACAATGCATAGCACTTTATGAGGCAAGTATAGGATGGAAATATCCTTTTGCATTCAATCAGGAAAGATGAGAACACTTCTGAACCAGTTTCTTGGAAATCTGTAATTTAAAGTAAAGATATGATTTTTAATTGAAAAAATGTGTGAAATGGAACCCAAACCTTCCTTAATTACCACTAAATCAACCCCAGTTGGAAGCCAAGAGATGTTGTGGATTGGACCAACGGGCCCCATTTAACAGGATCTGTGCCAGATACTGCTAATTCTGCTGACTGTCTTTGAAGACAGAATTAGTTTAACTTGCTGTACGGTCTTTCTCATCACTCCCATTACTTTTCTGGGAACTCCTTAGTTATATCCCCACTGCACGCCTCCTACATTTCCCTACTCCTTCCCAATATGACCAAAAGACACCTAGTGTGTTCCAAAAATCAGCTGTTATGCAGGCCAAAGTCTTTGGCAAACATGTAAATATCTTCAACATATACAAGGTCAGCATCTACGGTAGACACCACTTGAGTTAAATGTACGTTGATAGATATAGTATATTAAAAATATACCAGGGAAGATACATACTATCATGGTCTCCATTGAAGCACCAGGGTCTACAGTACTGTGTTACCTGGGGTACCCTTATAACAGATGAAAGTGTCCCCTCCTGATAAAATTAGTACTGCTGCCTAAAGAGCTGGGCTCCACTCCACCATGGCTAACTGTCCACACAGTTGACATACTAGGTAATAGGGATACACATAAAGAGAACTTCAGTAACTCAATCTGTAATTGGGCCATTTACAGCAGGCCACACAAAGTGACAATCCTTAGCACAAGCTGTTCTATTCTCCACGTCTATAGCCATTTTTTTCAGAACTACTTCTCCTTTTGTAAAGTAATTCTGCTCTAGGATAAATGTGCATTTTGCCACTGTGTTATTTTTGTTTAAGCATAATTTTTCAATGCTTTTTCCTTTATGGTACAAGCCTGTTACGTAATTAGCGCTATTGCTATGGTCTACACAGATGTAACAATTGTATTGTAAACTGCTTATAGCTCCCTCATAGGTCCAGCCCAGTGCATGAGGCATCATAGCCCCACCCCCTTTACTGAGCATGCTCAGTCTAAACCAGAGTCTGACTGGTCAGCGTTTTTACTCTAGCTTCCAGACAGAGCTGGCCATGTCCGCTGATTAGCACAGGAGATTGTTTGAAGTGAAAAGTTATACAGTCAAAAGTGAGAACAAACGTTAACTGTTATTTACTTTATACTGCATATTTTTTCAATAGTCTGTTCCTAACAAACAAATATACAAGCTTCCATTGTAAATGCAGCACAGTGACCCTGCAATTGCAAATTATAAAATCTATTTTTGGGTATGCAAAAACATTTTAAAAAGGATTTCTTTATTGACATTTTAATATCCATAATGACAAAACGTTGAGTCGTCTTTTTCTAAACTGTGCCACAAAATACTTTTTGGTTCTTTATTTTGGTTAAGTTCTCTCCTAAACAGCACAATGTAGGATTACAGGTTTTCAAATAAAGTTTAAAATTTACATTGATTTTAATTTCTTCAAATATTAACTTTATCTACTTTTTGCCTGATTAATTACAAAACAAATAAATAAATCTTTATTATATTGCCACACAAAACACAAGTTTTTATGGTGACAGTAGAAAGAGAAAACAAACTCCCTTCAAAGTTTACTTTTCTTGGGGGGAAGTGAAAAGAGTACATGATTTATTCTTGGGCAATCACATCACTTGATGTGTCACCCAGCAGGTACTTGTACATGTGTACACTATCTAGGACAGGTGTCTGCAAACTTTTATAGTTACGCAGCCAAGTATATGGAATCTCAAATCACGCTATCAAAGTATTTTTTTTCCATAGCTTATAATGCACCAATTAAGACTAGATGAAGAAGGGGAATGTGAGTTGCAGAAAAAAAACATGGAAAAATTAAGCAAACTGACACCTATTTGAGTACACAGCTGTTCAGCTCAAAAGAACATTAGTTTAATAGATTGGTTTAACTTTCCTGCGGCATAGCTGGGTAGGAATGTCCATACATCTTAGTATGAAAAAAGCTGTATGTTGATCTATACTAAGCCACATTTGGCTCTAGAGCAGGAGTACTCAAGTTCGGTCCTGGAGGGCCACACACATGCCAGGATTTTAAGATATCCTTTCTGTGAACAGGTGAGTCAATCAGGATGATTGAAGAAGTGATTGACTCACCTGTGTGCAGCAGGGATATCATCAAATCCAGGCATGTGTAAGGCCCTCCAGGACTGAACTTGAGTACCCCTGCTCTAGAACCATACTATGGAAGTCTTGTCTAGAGTAATTGCTAAAGTATATTTGAGCGAAGGAGGGGGATGCTTTTACAATTTATGTTACTGGATGTCCATTATTATGACACTTGAGTTACTGTCAACAAAAGCACATATTAGTAAAGTGAATACATAACCAGTGTGGTAATACATTACCTTGTAATTGGATGACTTTCCATCTTGGCTTGGACTTTTTATTAGCATGCAGATATAATTGAGTTAAAGTTTATTCATGTGTTTATCTGCACTATGATATATCAGTGTGATAGACAATTCCAAGAGGGTGACGTATGGTTTACTTAAAAACCATGAATAAGATTACAAGACACACACACAACAAGTTTAACCTTGAAAGTCAACACTTATAAACCAGGAAATAGGTAATGGCTATTTCACTCTTGAAGAAGAACTTATTCGAAACATTGAAAATGAGAGACTAGAGGTTCTGAGATACTGTTGGGCAGTCTGATATTGAAGGCTCTTTTGCTGGTTAATGTGGTCAAGTAATGCTGTCTCTGGGGTTGAAGCTATGACCTATAGCAAGTTGATGGCCATACAGGGTGCACAATTTTATGCAAAATAGTCCAAATGATCATCATACAGGAAAGTGGGACATTTAGAAGCTTGTTAAATGTGGTTTGTTACCAAAACAGTATAATGGGCCACAGTCATAGGCAAACAAGACGTGTTGAAGAGATTGATTGAGGGAAAAGGTGATCATGTTGTGCGAAGAAGAATGATTTGTGAGCATTCTTTTTTCCTGGGGTACCGTGAAAGGAGGACATTAAACCTTCTCCCTACCAATTGGTTACAAAATAACTAACTCATCTGGGATGAATCATAATCACGTGGTACCATTTTGTACTAAGACTAGACATTTAGAAACTTTTGATAGCAAGTAGAAAATTAGTAGAAATAAGTATAAATCCATTGCAAACTATTCATAGTCCATTATTCTGTACATGCAATTAAGCTACAAATTGTTTGTTTTTTAGGAGGACACTTATGATGACACTTCCTCTTGAGAAAGTAGCAGCCAGCAACAGATTAGAAATTGGAACCATACAGTAAAGAAAATGAATAAACATGGACATTAGTACTCAGTAAGTTTTATTTCCAGTGGGATTTGCTGTGCTACAAACTCTGCTATTCTTAGAGCTTAGCCTGTGATGCAAGGACTTCTCCTAAGAGCTTATGGCATAAGTGCATTTAATGAGGTTCAGTAAAACCTAAACAGGTTGATTTACTTGTAAATGGCTACAAGCTATAAACTAATTATTAACCACACTTAAATATATTAACTAACCCATAAGTGAGTAAATTTCACCATTAGATTTCCTTTACTCGCCATGAGATTGCCATCAGGTTGTCCATTTTGTCTCATTATTGGATTGGATTTGCTCAACTGAGTAAGGGACACCATAATCACCTCAAAATACTATTAAATTATTGTATATTTGTAGAAAAGTCTAAATAATATAAGTGAGCCTTCTTCTTGGATTTAATATATTTTTTTGAGTAAATTCAGAATTTTCTGATCAATGATGTGAATATTTTGTCCATTTAAAAAATATATATTATACTCTCCTTGTCATATCTCTTCCAAACCTATCCTCTCCCTCCAAATGGATGTCTTGTCTATTTTTGATGTTTGTTTGAATTGACAAAATGGCATTCGAATACTATGGATGAATGGAACTTCCAAAGGCAGTATACTTCATTAAAAAAGAAAAAAGAAAAAAAAGTTTACATGAATGTTATCTCATTGTGTGGCCATCATTTCTGAATATCTGCATCTCTTAAAATGTGGGAATGTAATGTTAAGAGGAGGGCACTTGAGAGGCTTGGAGTAATTGCTTCCTTGTGATTAACATGCATTATTATGAGCTCCTAATATATGACAGAGAGGAAACAAACAATTAAATAACATTAATCAGGCAATTAGAAGCTTCAGTAAACAAGCAGACACATTTGAAAATGTTTTACATTTCTTTAAGTTTTAAAGAGTTATGAACAGGATTGTACGTGGGAAGATCAGGAAAGAAATGAATTGGAGAACGTCTGCCGCTTTCTTAGTTGTGAGGATCCATGTATCTACCCACATCATGCCATGGTGCCATGTTCTGCGTCTCTCCTGGTCGTAATTAATGTACAGTGTGTCATTATGGAGTGGCACGCAATGCTGCAGAGACAGAGGAGAGGGCTTCCAAATATGTTACAGGCTATGGGCCTCATTCTATTACCGGCCGTAAATCGGCCGTAAGGCTGCGATTCCTTGCGGGGGTTCTGTTAACTCGCGATTCTATTATACGGCCCCGCAAGGATCTCCCCTTACGGCCGGCCGCATATCTTGAAACCGGCCGTAAGCTCTGAAATCTAAAAACGCAAAAATAAATTGAAGCCTGCACTGTACAGCTCTGTAAATGCTAGGGATCATATTGGGGGACATGAGGATTAAAAGTAACCCACTCTCAAGCTTGCACATCAGCCCAAACCCGAGTTCAAATTAACTGTTTATTTTCCGGCTGCGGCGTGGGCGTGTCTAAGGTGCTCCAAGCCCTATGGACTTTTTACATGTATATTTTACGTATATAAAAAAATATATATTTTACGGATTTGAGTATAGGGTAATTATGTGCTATTTTTTCTAACACCTAAAATCACTTTATAGACTTCTCAAAGTGCAGGATGGCTTTATTTGAGCTATTTTATGTGCTTAATTGGTGCTAGCGGGACCTGTTTGCTGCAAGTAAGCTGCGGCTCGCTTTTAGCCTTGCAGACAGGATTCCCGGAGCAATAGAGTCGCAACCAGGCTTTTCTTAGTAATAGAATAATAATAGAATGAGGCCCTAAGTCAATTATCACATGATTCTAAGAGTTTTTAGATTGTAAGTTTGCAAGTTTTCAATCTTGTATGGTGCCGTAGGGAAAAAGAACTATGGACACTGGATTCTAAGCTCAAAGACAGCCCCCCCCCCCCTATCCTTTGCAATGTGGTAATGCTGCTTTATTTTTTTTTGCCTTGATCGGAACCCGTGTACAGCGCTACAGAATGTGTTGGTGCATTACAAATAAACAATAACATAATAATAATAATAATTGGTGACTTCAAAAGAAGCGTTAGTCTGATTCCATTTTGCCTGTGCAAGTACAAATATGTTCAGGTCATGAGTTAATTCTATGCATTGATTTACCATTACCAACTGTGGGCATGTGACCATCCATCTGACCTCAACCTGCCAAAGACTTTTTCTTAGTGACCCTAAGATATTTAAGTAGTGTGCCTTAACTTAAATTAAACTTAAATATTAATTTATCTTCAGACATCTGAACTGGTTAAGCAGAACTGGCCCTGGTTCACAGGCCAATGTCTAAACTCTACCTGTCCCGTTGGTCCTCTTCTTGTCAGGGAACCCCTAGAATTACAATGACATTCAGTTTAGAAGGTATGTAGAACGACAAGTGTAATTATTCAGAAAGGTAAGAAACGGGTCCATTAAAGGGACATGGAAGGTTCCCTGTATTTAATATTAAAATATTATACCTAAGTGTTTATTTGCATAAAGGTGGAGGTGGAGATGGGTAGATGAGGTAATTGAAGCAATGAACATGGGCTTTCAGGAGCTCAGAGGGGCAGTGGCTGACAGATTTGCATGGCGGTCTGTGGTCCATAGGGTCATGGAAAGTAGGACAACATTGAATAAGTGAGCACACATGACCTTTGTAGGGACTGTTTGGAAGGTTTCAGTGAGTAAAAAGAGAACTTTTAAACATTTGTTTATATATGTATTTAAAAATATGTTAAAAAACCCTTGTGTAGTTTATTATATTATATTATTAAAAAAAGGAATCCCTCCATGTCCTTTTAAGTTGGAATAAGTGATTCAAGACACCGATTTCAGCATATAAGATGCAACACTACCTCTGAGGTCGGCCCAATTTTCGCCATTAGTGTTGACATGAGGGAATATATTGTTTATTTCAAACTTCGGCTAGGGCTAATCTGTACAACACATTTGAATATTTTAAGGAAACAGCAAGTCAGGTATCTAATCAGTTTCATAGCCCAGAATATTTTTTTAATACATGGGTTATTATTATTGTTTATTTGATATGCGCCAACATATTCTGTAGCGCTATACAGGGGTTAAGTACAAGGCAAAAACAATATTAACACATTGCAAAAGAACGGAGGGAACTGTCTGTGAGCTTAAAAGCAAACGTACATAGAGCTTTCCCCAAAGCACCGACACAAGATTACAGTCGAAGGGTTTGGGTGTGGTACAGGAGGGTGATAGATGTAATGTGGCCTTGTGAAGGCAATAGGCTCAAGCAAGTGGAGAAGTCTGTGCGCTGAACTGTATATTGTGTTTGTGAGTGATATTATGTTGTAAAGTATATAGTTGAAGGCTGAAGGTGATGAGCTTTTCTGAACAGATGAGTTTTTAGAGAGTTTGTTTAAGGTTCGTAGAGTAGAGTGAGGCAGTGAGCTCCATTAAATAGGGGCAGCATGCAAAGTGTCCTGAAGATGGGAGTGAGAGGAGGTGATACATTTGGAGGACAGAAGAAGGCCATTAGCAGAGCGAAAATGGCGGTTGGGGGAGTATTTTGAGACAAGAGCAGAAAAATAAGGGGGTGCACTATTGTTGAGGGCATTGTATGTTAAATTTTACTCTGGAGGCTATGGGAATCCAGTGGAGTGATTGACAGAGAGGAGCTGCAGACCTGGAGTGTTGTGCATGGTAGATGAGTCTAGTGGAGGTGTTCATTATGGATTGGAGTGGAGGCTAGGAAGGAGAGAGTTGAAGTTATGATGAGAGAATAGATTTTCAGGTGTGTTTTGTGTAAGATATTGACATATTTTGCAGATGTTTTTTAGGGAAACTGACAAGATTCATAAATGTGGATGCATAAAAACTTAAGAAAAACTTGACTTAACTTGACATGAATCGTCATTCAAAGGCATCTTTTGTCTATCCATATTGATTACGAGTGTTTGTAGCAGGTTTGTTAGAGATTTTTCCTTTTATTGTTTTGCTCATTATTACTGTGAATAAACACCACCTTACTTATAAGGACACTCTGTTGAAACCAAATCTATACCAAAAATTAAGCAATAAAGTTACAATTTTGATTTTATTGGCTCAATCAAAGTCCTAACATACTTAAAAGGGCTTGAAACAACTCACTAGGAGGAAGAGTAAGTATAACATTGTTTAACATAGGCAACACCCGACTATAGAAGCTTTCTGTTCAAGGGCCATGAAATGCACTAAAACTGGAGTGTGCCATTATAAAGAGGTTTGACATCATGTAAAATCCAGCAACATCTCTCACTCCACACCAAGCTTTTATCTGCTTCCAGGCCTTCTCAAGCTGAGGTGACACTACTTCTACAATGCTTTTACTGCTAGACTAAGAGAATTATCCTTGGTTGATCTAAGCAAAGCCATGCTCCCTCTGTTCGTTTTGCCAGGCACCTCCCTGTCTCCCACCCAACCCACCGTCTCTCCCTTTGAACATCTTTTACCTCCTTCAATATCTTTCTTTCTTCTTCAGATCTTGAATACAGCAACATCTCTCACTCTACACCGCGTTTCTATCTGCACGCACTTGTCTTCCCACCTACCGCATCCACCTTTAATTCCTGTTCTTTTATAACACAGGTCTCTGCACTATCACCTGCTTTTGCCACACCTGCTACAGACACATAAAAAACTCTCGACTCTCCTCACACATCTCACCCTTTATGGCCTTTTCAAATCCCCACTCTACTCCTCACTCCTCCATTCCCTTTAGATAATATTTAAAGCTCAAGAGATGGCCCTTCATTTTGCCATGTGATGATATTGTATTTTTCTTTTGCTCAACTCTTGTACAGCACTGCAGAATATGTTGGCACATTACAAATAAAGCATAATAATAATAATAATAATAATAATAATAATACAAAGGGATCAATAATTGCTTTAAAGTCAATTTTAGCCAATGCTTGAACTACTCTTGAAGCACTCCCACAAGTATTTGCAGAAAGATTTTGATCACAGAGCTTTTTCCTGCCAGCCAATCTAACGAATATGGCTGAGTTGAATCACCTTCTAGGAGAGACAAGCAGCTGTAAGGTTCAGCAGTCAGATTCATGTGTTGGCAAAATAAAATATGAAAAGACAAGAGACCATGTTATACCTTACATTAATTTTATTAAAAAAATTTCAACATCTCTAAAATGAAATGTACACCTACTAACATGTTTAAATCAATTTTTACACTCATTGTTAAAGTGCTAACAAAATGAATTTATTTTACAAAATGGAGATTGATCTACTGTAAACATATAGGAACAGTATATTCTAAAGGAACAGAGTGCAAATGAAAAAACAAGCTAGTCCTCTATGATAAAATTATAACAAGCACCTCTTTACAGACAGAGAATATTAACTAACTGACCTTTATACAAAATCAACATGTAGCCCAAGTAATGTAAACTTGAAAGGACTTCCACACCATCAGTGTATTATACTCTTTAATTTGTCTGAGAAGCCTTCAAGAGCACAGGCCAATTTAACATTTTTCAATGCACTTAAATACTGCTACAAAACAATTATCAGTAGTAAAAAAAATTTTTTTTTTTAATAAAATACACTAATTCCCTTTTTCAAAGCAGCATTGTGTACCAATTAATATGTGTTATGTATGCTATGAATATAGCCGGAAAATGGATTAGGTCAATATTTTTTTTAAATGTCTGATGGTAATCATGATTATCAGCCTTATTAAATTGCGATTCAGTAAATTTAAAAGGGCTCTAAGCACAGAGCATATTTTTTTTTACAGAAGTTTTTAGTTAGTGAATTTCAAAAGCAAGGTCTTCACTAACTAAAAGCTTCTGTAAAAAAAATATGCTCTGTGCTTAAATAGAGCCCTTTTAAATTTACCGAATCGCAATTTAATAAGGCTGTATGTATATAAATATATATATATTATATAACTTGAGGTCACCATTGTGAATTCATATTGCAGAACAATCAATAGTTTCATATGGCATAAACTTTTGAAAGTTAATGGAACAATATTGTATAGAATAGTATTTTTTTTCCAGTGTTGGTTTTAAGTAGTCATATGCTTCCAAATTAGTTACTTCACAAAAAAGAAATCTTAAATAATCATTGGCCATTATCTTGATTACCAAGTGTTTGTAGTATGTTAAAATCCCATAAAATATAGCAATCCTCATATGACACACATTAAGTGATATTCTTAAAGAAATTGAGTCCTGGAGTTGTCTAGCCTGGTCTGCATCATACTCGGTTATGTTTTATTTACAGAAAGCTCAGATATTGCAAAATCCTACAAAATATAAAAAAATACTCTATAACATGGCTATTCCACTATATGGAAGTTGAGCGAGCCACCAACCATTACAATTTTCATATTGGTCTTCTGAACAAGTGTGATTAACAATATGCTAATAATAATAGTTCAGAAAAAAATGGTAGCAGTGAGGTCATTTATTGGTCAACCATGGCTACCTTTATCAGTAGTGTTTAATGTAGCCTAACTTCAGAGGACCATAATCTGGGTCTTAAGAAGTTTGGGAACTGCTGCCCTATAGGATGAAGGAGGAATAGATTGAAGAGTTCTCCATCATTTCTTAACTTAGTACAATTGACCAATTAAGACAGCAGAGGGCACTCATATGTAGTTTGTGAATACCATCGATTCATAGTATTACTAAAATATAAAGTTGGTCAAATAGATCCTAATAGTTATAGTAGTCTGAAAACTCTCGAAAGTCATATTAAATGACATTCACCATCAGCATATAAACAATGAATAATTTATAAAAATTAAAAATGTTTTTCTTTCAAAATTGCTGTGAAGTTGCATACTGTATCCTCACTGTGCCAGTTCTACTTTACAGCGTGAGTTTCATATTTACTTATGAAAGAGAACAAGCACCGAAGGAGGCAACATATTTAGTGCTTCCCTGTGGGGTTGTATCAAATAATTCTTATATATGTTCTATTTTGTAGAAGGATTCTTCTATTGGTTTAAATGAAGATGATGAGTTGGTATTTACATTTCATAAAAAAAATGTTAACAGCTAGCTGTATAAAGAACTTCCTAAATTACACAATTTAACTGTATTACTTGATGTGTTAAAGGAGAGCAAGAAGCACACAAGATGATATGATCCATGATCTATTCTTAATTGTTAGAATAAACATAATTATATGTATGCAGCATACACAGATTCAATATCAAAACCGACGTGAGAGTTTACTTTACATTTTCAACAATACTTTAAAATGTAATGAATGATGAATAAATCTACACTTAATCTATGAACTCTTGTTTTGGTTACTAAAATGAATAAATAATGTTAAAATGAGCTATACTCCACTACGGGCAAGGTTATGGCCAGGAACAAAATGGTTTACAATAATACATTTAGGACAAGACTGATGAAGTGGTAAAAGGTGACCCATTTTAGTGGTTCAATTAAAACTTCTCCATAGTGGTAAGTTGTGCTACCTATGACTCCAAGAGCTTGATGTCACCATTCTACCTTTAGTTTTCCAAATAATTAAAAAAAAAAAAGTTCTGATAGCTGTGCATCTCATCTAAGGATTGTTTTGACTTTGCACAAAATAGAACACACTATACACGTAAAGTAACCAACTTACGTATTCTTATTTTGAACCTGGAGAATAGCAATTGATGGAACTTAAAACAGACATAACCATACAATGAAATATAAAAGGCTGTGTTAAAAGAGTTTGTAAATTGAAAGATTTTCCACAATAAATTATCCCATTTTTCTAGACCAGCCAAGACAGATGGTAAGTGTATGCTTGAATACTTCTGGGATAACATATTACTGGAAATAAGAATTAACACTGATCAGAAGGAAAGGAGTTACAAAATTCTGTAGGTATAAATCAGGGGGATAGTGTGTTCTTCTTGATATACAGATTATCACAAGAAATCATGAACATGGTAGTGTAAATAACAAGTTAGATTTCCTTTAGATCCCTTTTTCTTTTTCTTTTTTTTTTTTTACAGAATTGGGCAAAGTCAAGTGTCTGGTACAAAACTTCTTCCTGATTCCTGACTCTTGTGCGGTCACCATGACTCTTCACGCCAGAGCCAAGATAAATAAAAAACAAAAAGTCAATTTATTTACAACAAAAAATGAATACCTAACAAAAAAGCAGCAGATTACGCACAATCATAGGCAGGGATGAAGATGTCCCACCCTCGATAATTTATACATCCTGATAAGTTTGCTTAAATACATATTCTGCTTCACTGTGCAGTGCTGAGAAATGTCCAGAACATACAGAATGATCTTGCAGTCCAGAATCTGTTTAGTGCTTTGTAACGAAGCTTGATGTCCTTTTATTTCCATCCCGTCTATCATGCACTTGCTCCATCCTCTTCTATAACACGATTCATGCTTGTACCATGTGTAATATGAGCAAGAGGATTGTTCAAGTCTCTGGTACTGCCCTGACGGGACTGTTCATTGAGTCTATGAGTGCTGCTGTGCCTGGAATGGTCCGTGAGACGGGACATACTGCCATGAGGAAGACGTTCTTCTATGCCTCTGTAGCTGCATGGGGTATACCTATATGCAAAAAGTGGGTCAGATCAGTATAGCA
The DNA here is from genome assembly GCA_027410445.1 of Discoglossus pictus. Taxonomy (NCBI): domain Eukaryota; kingdom Metazoa; phylum Chordata; class Amphibia; order Anura; family Alytidae; genus Discoglossus; species Discoglossus pictus. The sequence goes on from CM050165.1 coordinate 430,911,131, forward strand.
CATATCATCACATAAGTCTGTGGTAAAAATCCTTTTTAATGATTAATGTTACAGTATGGCATACCTAAATGTGATACATTAGTGGTGCCCAGATATTAGTGTCATGGGAACTTACCACCCTCACAGCAGCCCGATCTCCTGCCTCCCACAGTCGCACTCAAACATACTGCACAACATATGTATGATTTTCCCCTGCATTGAGTGCAATACGGCCAATAGGGATGACGTTCTCTTGGTTGAGATGTGTCTGTATGTTAGATGCTCAAAAAGACTACATTAATACAGGTCTAACATCAAGCTAAGCTTGTTTCAGAGTTTCCTGGTGGTCCATTCATTCGGATTCAGTGCTTTCACCACTGTGCCCCGGGTTCTATTCCAGTTATGGAACCAAGAAGTCACACCACCCTGAAGCAATGCAGGGCTGGTGTTGGTCAGTACTTTGATGGCAGACCAGCTAGGAATACCAGCTCTATGCTGTGGCAACCCACTGCAGTATCTCTGCCATGAAAATCAAGTGGATCAGCGTGACCATGGACATAAAGATGTGCCTGGTGTGTTAGGGTCCATGAAGTCACTGAGAGTCAGAAACGTCTGATTAATGACTAATTTTTTTAAGCTTTTTTGCAAGTTGTGCGATTATTGCTATATACAACACATTGAAATCAACTAGATGTTGGGGCTTTAACCAAGTTGAGCCTTCCAGAAATGAGGTATTCCTTCAGGGATCATAGATTTCACCCCCCACACACACACACACACACTTTCTATCCCATGTGTATTTAGCGGTCTATGTTTATTTTATATTTCCTATTAGTCCTCTATGTATATCATGATTCAGATCGACATTTTGAACTGAAAAATATTTGTGGAGTTTATATTACCAATAAAGTTTCCAATTTAGGTTTTATTTTCATTTATAGGTGACATTAATTAATAAGACATGTACGTAATATATACAAAGATGTACATGATTACATCGTCAAGGCAAATTCAGTACAAAGTCACTATTTAAGCCCGATGATCTCCATTAAAGGCATTCATTCTGAAGATGTGTATTGGTGTAGTCAAACAGGAAACATCACAATGGCTGTCAAAATTTGTAGACCAAAACGCTTTAGACACACATGTAATTATCTTGGCAGGACACATATCTATATATAGGATAAAGGGGGTTGTATATAATTAATTATTCACAAGCCAGTAATAATATTGTATTTGTGTGGTTTCCTGTTTTATTCAATGAGGTATCTTTTACAAATACAAAGAAATAGTATACAGGTTTGCTCACCTTCCATCACGTGAGCGGTGTAAGCTCCCATGGTAGCTGCTCACTTTGCTATGGACACTGCCCGCTTTGCTCCTCTGGTCATCCAACATAGCCAGTTGAGTTGATGAGGCATGAGTGGAAGTTCCCTGAGTGGATGTCCCCCGTGATTTCCTGATGATGGGTGTATTTGGATCACGCAGCAGTGACTGAGCAAAATCTGGCTCCTGGAGAACTTGTCGGCTTTCATTCACACCTCTAAAGGGAAAGAGAAAGCAGGATAGTCACTCTTCCGGATGAGGTCATTGAACTATACGGTCAATACTTCCCTTGGAGATAAGCCTAGGTGTTAGGTGGGCAGCCACACTATACACTAAGGGCCCTATTACATTCCAAGCCTGCAGTGGCCATTGTACAGCCTGTATGTCTGCGGGCTTGAAACTTGCTGGAGTTACAGAGCGATTAAATTAGAAAAGCCCACAAGGACATGGCCGGAACCCAATCCGTAAACCATGCTTCGGCACGTAGCATTTGCGGGCGTGAATATGATAAATTATTCAAACCAGGAGTTATGGGTTTAGGTGGAGCCAATAGTAAAAGGACCGTCATTACGTCACTAAAACGTGGAGGTTTAATTTCAATCACTTACGGTTTTGAAGTCCGAGTTGCGATCGGACCCGCATTCCAGAAATAATGAAATATGAAAAAAATCAATAAATATAATTTTCTAGTCAACGCGAGTTCTATTATATGTATTAACACACTGACTGCCGGGATCGATACAACATGGAAATTAAACATAAAAAAAAATAAAAAATAATAGTTATTGCAGATTTGCGAGCGTGGGAATGTTATGCTATTAATTTTAATACCTTACATAGTTACATAGTAATTAAGGTTTCAGTCCATCAAGTTCAACCATTTAAGATCTCATCTGATCTGCAATATGCCGATTAGTTATTAATTAATTACTTGTTAATTAATTATTAATCAATTATTTAATTATTTAATTTCAATTTTATTTTTATTTTTAAATTATTATTTAATCCAGAGGAAGGCAAACACAAAAAAACCCAAGTGAAACTTAGCCAATCGTCTCAAAAGGAAAAAAAAAATTATTCCTTCCTGACCCCAGATACTGGCGATCGGATTTCTCCCTGGATGAATACTCTCTCTCTAATTATCCAGGATAACTCTGAATTCCCTACTTAATTAGAAATAAATCCAGTCACCTTTTAAAGGTATCTATCAAATTCGCTGTCACCGCCTCCTCTGGTAGAGAATTCCACAGCCACCCTTACTGTGAAGAACCCTTTTCTTTCTTTAAGGTGGAATCTTTATTTCTAACCTCAAGAGATGTCCTCTAGTCAGTTGAAAACCTCTTGGCACAAAAAGCTCCCTTGACAAATGCACTGTAATATACTGACCCTGGATGTATTTATATAAGGTAATCATATCTCCTCTTAGACGCCTTTTTTCTAGAGAAAATAAACTTAACTTGGTTAGTCTTTCTTCATAACTTAGCCTCTCCATTCCCCTTATTAGTTTTATTGCCCTCCTCTGTACCTTTTCCAGGTCAAAAATGTCATTATTATGAAGTGGTGCCCAAAATTGTACTCCATATTCCAAATGAGGGCGTACTAGAGATTTGTATAGTGGCAGAATTATATTTGCTTCCCTTGCTTCTATACCCTTCTTAATACATGCTAATATTTTATTTGCCTTTGCAGCTGCTGCTTGGCTTTGAGCACTGTTACCTAGGTGGTTGTCCACAAGTACTCCCAAATTCCTTTCAATATCGGATTCCCCTAGATTTCCTCCATTAAGATTATAATTTGCATGGCTATTTTTCCTTCCCAGATGCATAACTTTTCATTTATTCATATTAAATCTCATCTGCCATTTAGATGCCCATTCCTCAATTTTATGTAAATCACTTTGGAGGAAAAGCACATCATTATCTGATTTAATTACCTTGCACAACTTGGTGTCATCAGCGAAAATGGAGACCCTACTTTCCAGTCCCACCTCAAAGTCATTAATAAATATGTTAAAAAGGAAAGGACCTAATACTAAACCCTGATGAACCCCACTTACCACATTAGTCTAATCGGAGTATGTTCCATTTACAACAACCCTTTGCTTCCTGTCTTTTAGCCAGCTCTCAATCCATGAGCAGATATTTACTGCAACTCCTGTATCTCTTAGTTTGCACAATAGTCTCCCATGTGGCACTGTATCAAAAGTCTTTGCAAAATCCAAAAAGACTACATCCACTGAGTTGCCTTGATCCAGGTTCCTACTAACCTCCTCATAGCAACTAATTAGATTTGTTTGACATGGCCTATCCCTCATAAAGCCATGCTGACTCCTACTTATAATCCTGTTCAAATAGACATATTATTGTATATTATCCCTTATTAACCGTTCTAAAAGCTTCTCCACTACAGAAGTGAGGCTCACTGGTCTATAATTGCCCAGATTTGCTCTTGCTCCCTTTTTAAATATAAGTATCACATATGCTTTTCTCCAGTCATCTGGTAGAGACCCTGTGTTGAGTGAATCTTGAAAAATTAAATATAATGGTTTGGCTATTATAGAACCCATTTCCCTCAGTACCCTTGGATGTATTCCATCAGGACCCGAGCTTTATTAACATTTATTTTTCCAACCTCTTTTGGATTACTTTCTGTATTAATCAATTATTTGGCAAAGGTAGTGTAGCCCCATTATGTTGCAGTGTTCCAACCGCTGGTACCTCCCTTGTGTATACTGAAGAAAAGAACCTATTTAGCACATCTGCCTGTTCCTGGTCACTAATTTTCAGATGGCCTGTGTCACATTGTAATGTTCCTATAGCTTCCTTCCTCGCCTCCTTCCCATTAATATACTTAAAAAAATATTTTATGGTTAGTCTTACTCTCTTTTACAATTCATTTTTCATTTTCTATTTTAGCCAGTCTAAATCGCCCTTTTGCAAGCCTTGTTGATTTCCTTGTACTCCCGTAAAGCAGTCTCTGTCCCCTCTTGATTGTATTATTTAAATGCCTGTTTTTTACTCCGTATCTTGATCTTTAATTCATTGTTAAGCCACATTTTATGCTATTTACTCCTTTTACTCCCACTATATATATGGCGATAAGTATGTATATTTAGTAAGGATTTAAATGTTGTCCATTTATGTTCAGTGTTTTTACCTATCAGTTCTCTGCCCTTTTAAAATTAAGAGTTATTCTTGGCCCCTTACAGTTTTGTTTTTTAATTCAATCTCAAATGAGACTGTGTTGTGATCACTGTTTCCAAAAGGTTGCCCTATTCCAACATTTGATACTATATCAATATTATTTGTGATGAGTAAATCTAAGATAGCTTGATTTCTACTAGGCTCTTGTATAATCTGGGCCAGATAATGACCCCTGAGTGTACTCAAGAACCTGCTCCCCTTAGATGAACTGCCTGTCTCATTTATCCAGTTTACTTCAGGGTGATTAAAATCTCCCATTATTAGAACTTGCCCATGCTTAGATGCATTTAACAATAATTGTATTTCCTCACTTTCAGCTATATTTGTGGGTTTATAGCATAATACTACTAATATTCATCTGGAATTTGCTGCTCCGCTATTTAACTCTACCCACAAACATTCAACTTTATCACTAGTTCCACCATAAATATCTTCTCTGACTATAGGCTTAAATTAAGGTTTAAAATACAGAGAAATCCCTCCTCCTCTTTTACCATTGTCTCTATCGTTCCTAAATAGCTTCTAACCATCCATATTAACAGTCCAGTCATGAGATTCATCCCACCATGTTTCGGTAATTCCTATTAAATCCCATTTTTCATTAATTGCTAATAATTCTAACTCTCCCATTTTTCCTGGCAAGCTTCTGGCATTAGCAAGCATACACCTTATGTTATGAGTCTGTAGTTCTGAAGTGCCTGCCACTGTACTTGAGTTACTTCGTACTACCTCCCTATTGACTATACTAGTGTGTTTATATTTGCTTTTACAGTGCTATGGACAGGAGTTTACCCCTTTGGGGATCCTTGAAGACTTGTAGCAATTTAATAGCGATTTGCGATTGATCTTTCAATCCCATAAATGTTATAAAGGCTTAGCTGGGTCGGTTGATTTTGACAGCCCGTAGGGTTTTTCCGTCTGTAACCCACAAATCGTTTGCGGGTAGCTAAGATAAGCCAATTTAATAGCCATGACTTTTGCGGGCTCCTTTACGGGCTTCTGGAACTGCGATTTGCCGAATTTAATAGGGCCCTAAGTATGTTATGGTGAGTAGAAAGGTGACTGGTCTGAATACTCTCTCCAGTCTCATTAAATATTTGCCAGACTGAACCTTACACTGATAAGCCCTATATAAATGCTGTTTATGGTGGATTTTCAAGTTTACATGCTGAAGGCAAGTGGACTAGAGACAAAAAGTGATACATTTACAGCCTTATTTGCATGTCACTACCCAGAATGCTTAGCAACACTAAGAACACTATTAATTAAGAAATTCTGTGTGAAAATAGGCCTCTGGGCCTGCTTGAGACAGGTTGTGCTTGATCTCGAATAGAATACAACGTTATAGCTTCACTTTTAAAAAGTATGTTTTCAATAAAGGTATTTGTTTTTTAGTTTTAAAAAAATACCTTAAAAATTATATGGAAGTTTGGATGATATCATGTGTTTTAAGTTTGTCTGACTGGCCGTTTCTCATCTAAAAGAATTTCATTGAGAAATTCCCCTGGCAGATAACAATAATTGTAGCTAGGGTACTCACTCTTTTTTCTTGCGTCCATGGAAAAAGCTGGCCCATTCAAAGCAGGTCTTCTTGCTTCCAACCCAGAACACAGAAGGTATTCCAACCACAAGGGCCATGAGGTATTTCATCAGGAAAAGAATAAGGTCAGGTCGACTTGTTTGGGTCACCTGCAAATACAAATATTGTTAGGCTCCATCCCAATAGCGACATAATGAATGAAGTCTGTGTATTGGATGTGAGTGTTTGTCTGACATTTACAGGACTAGAGCTCTTTATCAGAGGATTAGATAGGACGGCGTGAATGGAAGAGCTATCCTATGCTGCACTATATGATAAGTGAGCTGACTGCTCCACAACTTGGCTTCGTATTGCACTATCCAAACAAGGTACAAAAGTATTTCAAAGTGCATTTCTCAAGAGTACACAGAGGTTATGATGACAGCTGAATATGACATTTCAAAGAGAAAGACTGTTATTGTTGGGTAATAATTGAACAGTAAAGAAAAGGTGATTTAAACACTTTGGCAAAAAAGGCAGACAGCTTGTCTCTCTGGGGTCCTTCATGAAATTCCCACTGGATTAAAAAACATTAAAGAAGCACTGTAGTTCATTTTTATATGGTCGTTTGAATAACTAAACTTGGCAATTGGAAACCGGTATTGGATAAAAATAATAAAAATACAACCTTTACATTTTTTACTTTAATATGCAATTATTCTTCACTATGTTCAGTTTTCTCTTATGATCCGGTCTGCAACTAATAAGCTTCTATTTAATCCTGTTGAAAGCACTGGCAGTTGTAGCAAATGCAGATAGAAGCTTCCTATTCCATTAACGTCTCCTACCAAGTTAAAAGGAATATGAAAGTTTTCTGGATTTTACTAGGTATATAATATCCTTGTGTATCCATTTACTTTTATGTACTTTGTTTTATTAAGAAGTGCTTATGAGCTCTATTTTCGTTGCCTAAAAAAAAAGTCCCTGTATCTGGGTCTGCCCTCTGCAGCTTATGGAGACACTGCTGTAGTGGGTGCGCAGTGTCTCATACTAGCCATCTCTCATCCACATTCTGCAACATGCTGCTGAGACATGGTTCCTTATAGGCTAGGACACTACACTGCACAACCAGCCCTACTGAATCTGTGTCTGCATACACTGTTCTGGACAAACTCATACACAGACTGTTTTTTTTTTTTTTTTAAATTAGGCAAAGCTTATAAGCTTTTCTTAATAAAGTATATAAAAGTAAATAGATTCACAGGGATATTATATACCTAGTAAAAATCAGAAAACTTCTATATCCCTTTAATCAAGGGAAACCAAAACAGAATTCACTGAAGCATATAAAATATACAAAGTATATAAAAAGGTAATAAATAGTTTATTATACTTTTTTTTACATTCTAAAAACATATTGCCAGTTTTCAAGTGCAGCTCTTACAAAGAACATAGAAAAAACAACCACAGTTAATGTTAGATTAAGTTTTTTCAGTTTTCAGAAAGCAAAAAAAGAACACACATAGGTGTAAAGCCCCCCACAAAAACAAATACTAAACTGGAAAAAAAATGAGTGCACGGAACATAATAAACAAACAGTGAGGTAAACAGGCACACACGATATATAGACACCAAGTCATAAAGTGATTTAGCCCTGTTGGTGTTTATCTACTCCTTAAGTCTTGAAGATACCAGCTGCTTCTTCAGCTGGTAAGGTTGAAATTTAGGTGCAGACAAATGTTTAAGGGCAAGGCTGGATACGTCCCAAGAGCCTGTTTGATTGGGCTCATAAAACTTAACTTCTGGCACCTAAATATTTTTCTAAGGGTATAGCAGATCTATACAAAAGTACTTCCTCACAGTGCATTATAAATCTATCATGTTTGGTACAAATCGGCGCAATCTGTTTTTCATGTAGATTTGACCACCCAAGTTTTTAAGTATTTTGTATGTGTAGATAAAGCACTTGCAAGGTCTTAATGAAAAGCGAAAAAAAAAAAAAAATTAAAAAAAAAACAGGTTTGCCATTGTCTCAAGATGGAGTGCAGTATCCTCATAGCTTATACTGATCTTCCAGACGCACTGGCACCTGGGCAACTTCAAATAAGAGTAAACATGAGCGCTTATCGCACTTCACAGTCAGTTGGAATAGAGAACAGCAAACATGATTTGGAACAACATATTACTATAGTCATTATCATTCTCACAGAATAAATATATGGCAAGCGTCTGTTTTATAATTAACATTTTTCTTATTTAATTCAATCAGTGATCTCCAATGCAGAGACAACAGAGAAAATTGTATCCGTTCTCTTTAACCAGACATAAGGTAGGGCTAGCGCGGACATGTATGCGACTTCCCCATGTAACTCTCCAACACAAATCCCAGATTAGTCTGACTCATGGATTTCAATGAGCCCCTTTATGATGAGGATTTCAATTTGGTTGGGATAGGAACATGGAGTTTGTATGCAGTTTTTTTTTCCACTTTAAATACTTAGCAAGTTAATACCCAGTTTCTAAAATAAACCATAGTGTCACAGAAAATGTCTGAGAAATTACAAGTAAAAAGCACAAGTAAAAATTTATATAATTGTAATTAGCGGTTATTTGTTCAGCTAGATGATACAGCAAAATGTATGATCTAGCTGTATATATCTACCAAGTGGGCATGCTCATGTGTTCCCATGGTAATGGGTTAAAGTTATGTGCTGTGTGGGTCCATAGGATCCCCAATGTTATGGTAAATGGACCCACATCACAAAGGGTTTTAGAGGGAATTCCAGGAGATATACAGGCTCATTGCGATTATTGATGGGATACCCAGGCTTATAGGGGTAGCGCATTTTGAGGGGGAATCCCGAGGATACCTGGGCTCATTGGGGTAACCGGTATTGAGAATAAATCCTGGGGATAGCCGGGCTCAGAGATTAGCCGTTATTGAGAGGGGATGCTGAATACCCATTGCTCATAGGAAGTAGCGGTATTAACCCATTAATTGTGTCGGATTTGAGCAATCAGGCCTCAAATACAACATAATTAAGGTATTCGGTGATTCATTGCTACATTTTTCATGCAATTTAGGCTTAAACTCCTAATTTAAACATATATTTGTAAAGCGTCAGCATATTCCGCAGTGCCTTATACAGGGGATAATAAGAAGGAAAAATATAATATTAAGAAACTGCAAAAAAAAAAAAAAAGCTTAGAATTGTTGTCAATGTTTTTCCCCTAAAGCACCCTACAAGGTTGGAAACTCGCTACTTACAATCTAAAGGATATACACACACATACATACATTTTTGGTGTAATAGTGTATCCTAGATGTAGCGTCTCTGGATCAAAGGTATTAAATGGCATTTTATAGCAAAGCACCTAATTGTCCACTTACTGGCTGTAGAAATCTGTAAACAAAGAGGGCTGCGTTACTATACGCCTAAAACATTTACATACTAATCCTTTGTAAAGCAATACGAAAAGGCCTCTGCAACTGCTGCCAAGACCTACTTTACAGCAACAAAACTATTTGAAGGATTCCTGAGACTTAAAACATTTGGCAATAAATAAAAACGATGTGACCTGCCTACTTACTTGCTTTAAAATGGCAACTCATTGACCTATTATTTATCCAACCTACCACCCTCATATAGCAAAAATGTATAAAAGTGGGTGTGTCATTACATACTTTTACTATTTGAATCTGATTTACTATTTTTAACATTAATGCATCTAACCCTTCCCTTATGTACACCTCTAGCTTATTGGCACGGAGGTGTAATATTAAGTTAGGTGATCAGTCAACTACGTCAGGAAGTTTGATAACTACAATACACCTCTATTGTGGTTGTTTAGGTCATTCAGTTGTGTTCAACACTCTGTGAACCTATGGTCTGCAGCACACCAAGTACATTATCACTATATCTCTGGTCATCCTTTTTCATAAGGTTTTCTTGGCACAGATACTGGAGTGGGTTGCCACTTCCTTTTTCAGTTAATCACAATGTGTTTGACCTCTTTACTATGACCTACCCATCTGGGTGACCATACATGGTATAGCTCACAGCTTCATGGAAGTACACAAGACCCCTCACCATGAGAAGGTTGTGATTACTCCATTACTCTTCTCCCATTCATTGCCCTTACTTAAAATGGAGGAGGAGGAGCCCATATGATAGATGCAACCAATCAGAGCAGTCCCAATGCAGTGTAACTCACTCCATCAAGCTTGATTTATTGGCTGACCATAACTGTAATGTCATGACTTGGATGCAAGTCAGACGTTGCTCATTTTGGGAGGATTAGAATATATTAGAACAGTTATATTAGAATAATTATGGTAATTTATGGATATCTTATGCAAATCGAGGAACAACCGCTACTTTTTCTTCATCACTTCATAAATGGTCATTTAAAATGGGTAAAACATGCTTTTAAATAAATAAAATGCATTGCACTGTCCTCAACTAAAGATAACATGATATCCCAAATTTGTCAAGTCTACCTTGGATGGGCGCGTGAGTGCTGTTGTTCACCTTTGTGCTTCATGTCACCATCTCCTAAATATTCCATATATTCATTAAGATGATGTGTAAAATAGTGATCTTTACAGATTAAACGAGAACTGGAATCTCATATTGACAGTATGAGCCTTTGAAAGAACTATAATTGGTAAAAAAGCAACCAATGTGTATTGGTGGTCAACACCAAGCATCAATAGTCTTGAGTAGGTGCTGAGCCAAAATATTAATTAATACACACACATTTTTTTCACACCCAAAATGTAATTTCAATCTGTCCCATGATATGATATAATTCTTCAAATAATTTCTCTTTCTGTCCAAACAATTCAATATTTACTAGAATTTAGACTGCATGAAATATAAGCTTGTTTGTATGTAGAATAGTATTTACTCACACACCAAATGGAACGCTTACAGGTACTCTAATTTACTTTATGTAATATTAGAGCAAACAAAAACAGACATTTAACCTGTATTCCACCGAAGAGCAAACAGGTAAAGTAATATATTGTGAATATCTCTTGGTAAACACATTGAAATAATTGATAATATTACAACATGATGCAACATGTGATAAAGTGTTGAGATGCCATGTTTGTATATTCCAATACTAAAGCATAAAGCAGCAAATACTGTTTAATAGTAATATAACACTAATATGTTTATGTAATATTCCATGGCAGGAGCCACCAGATCAGACTATAAGACCAGATAAATTAGCCTTCAGGTAAACATACCCAAATATTTGTTCATTATTTATATAATAATCTGGTATACAAAAGTTATACTATTATTTATAAAAAGATATGGCAAGTCTAGACAAGCTATTAAAAAGTAACAATATTACTCTTCGATATTATATTTCAACAAAGGTTTGCATAGTTAGAACTATGGTATTCCCAGTAGTAACATATGCATGTGAGAGTTGGACTATAAACAAGGCTGAGAGCCGTAGAATTTACATCTTTGAAAACTGCTTAGAAACCCCTTGGACTGCAAGATCCAGTTAATCAATACTACAGGAAATAAAAATAAAAAAAGAGTTTACTGGAAGGTTTGATCATGAGGCTAAAGCTCAGATATTTTGGCCATATCATGAGAAGAATTCCATAGAGAAGACTTTGATGCTGGGAGAGATTGAAGGCACACGAAGAAGGGGGAGACACGGAGATGGATAGATGAGGTGATCGAAGCAATGAAAATGTACTTGAGGGAGCTCTGTGTCTGACATATATGCCTGGCGTGCTACTGTCCATAGGGTCACAGAGAGTCTGACCTGTCTGAATGAAACAAAAAAACAACAACAACAACAACAACAACAACAACAACAACAACAATATCTAAAGATTCTAATTTATAGAAGAAAGCTTCCCATACACTAGAAACTCCAATAATGTATATTGGTTACAATATGTGGTGCCAATAAAACGGACTTTTGGGAGAAAATCCCTATATAAATGAATTCTAATAATTTATAAAATGTGAGACAGACCTTTGGTTAATTTGGATTATTGTTTTTTTTTTTTTTTTACTTAACAGGGACATAATAGTGATAAAACAAGGCATGGTTAAATAGTGGTTTAATACTAATGTCTTATGACAGATTATGTCAGATACAGTTTAAGGGTCACAATGCCCCATTAATGTTTGTTTAACTAATATTTGACCTCCCCAGATCATGCTGTTGCTTGTGGTGTCTTATCTTTGCCAAGACATTTCAGCAATACCATTACATCAGCGGTACTGAAGAGACTGGAAACTATCATATATATGAATACTTTATGCTGGAGGCTGTAAAATGGTATCACTAATACAACCAGGATTGGACCCTGTCATTCCAACAGAAAGTTGATTTAATTTAATTTTAAAGAGCATTAAAAACTAGCTATAGCATACATTGTACTAGCAATTTTTCCCTATAGTAAATAAATTCTGATATACACAGACTATTTTGCAGCACTTGTATGCTAATGTGATGAACAGAGTGGTTGATAAGGTTGGGAGAGGGGTCTAACTGACAGATTACATTGATTGTCTTTATTTTGGCACTACAGAGACAGACATGAGGGCTATGAATTCTAATTAGCTCCACTAAATAATATGCATGATTTTAAGTACAACAGCCACAACATGGAATTTCTCAGGATTGATTCACTTAAAAAATTAACAACATAACATACAGCCAGATTCCCTTAAGTTTTTTTGTTTTTAGCCATAGTCAGACATATAGTTTTCCCCAATTAGTGCAAAAAACTATGGCCCTCATTCAATTGCAATTTGGCCAATTGAATAGGGCTCTAAATAAGCACATAACATATTTTTTTAAATAACTTTTTACTTAGTAAGCATCTATCTTAAAGCAAGGTTTTCACTAACTAAAAACTTATTTAAAAAATATATGTTATGTGCTTATTTAGAGCCCTATTCAATTGGCCAAATCGCAATTGAATGAGGGCCTATATGTCTGACTATGGCTTGTTTATTGGAACTCATGACCTCCAGCTTTATGGGCCAATTGTGATAATGTGTTAACTTTTTTTCATTTATTTTTTTTGTGTTGATCTATCAACAATTTTCCATTGGTCCATTTTGTGAAACCGGTTAGATTTGTTGGCTAAGAAAAAAAGGAACAGAAAAAAATAAACTCTAGTCAAAAACCATCATATGACTAGCCAGGAAGAAATCGTTATGGGGGGGATGTGTAGTTTGGGTGATTGCAGACGTAAATCATGTTTTAAAGATAAATGTCCCTGTTTTTATATTTTTCTAATCATGCTGCTTATATCAGAAACACAAATTACACAGTCATTCTGCCATCACAGATTTATACAATGTATTAACGGTCTGTGATAGTCTAAAACTAATTATGAATTTTATGCTACTTTTAGCAGGGGTTACAAACTCAAGAGATTTAGCAAACTTGTGGGTACGTTTATTATATTAATTATTTTGGTATTTTTTCATGCAAAACAAATGTAGTCATACACTACTGATTCCCTTTCATAATCAATGCAACTAAAATATGCCTTTAACAAATAAAATATTCAGAAATAAAAAAAATCAAAATTAAATTACAGTCGGGCAACAAACAAAACTGAAAGATCTGTAAATCAGTGAAAATAACAGACTGTTGTGACAAAGACACCACGGAAGGATATTGATCTGATTACAGGAGCCATCACCACAAAGCAGATGTTGTATTGCAAAGGATAATCAATGTTAAGGAGTCCTTACATTTTAATGATTTAGTAAGAATTATGGTAGGATTGTTATAGGTAGCATTAGCTAATGGAAGGTCTCTATTTGTATTGCATCTTCTTTAATGCAATAACTCAAATAGGTACAAAACATTAGAGATTATCTCCATTAGTTCCTAGAATGGATCCATCTTTGCATATATTAAGCACTAATTTGGGTATGGATGCCTAAAGTAGTGCAATGTCCCAATTTTCTAATTTGGGTTGGATACAGGACATGGCTATGGGGAACTTGATTAATAAACCTGCTGTATTTCATCAACCATTTGTTGGTTTAACTATGAACAAAGACTTGGTTTAAGTCATTACTCACGTCAGCATTTTGTGTATAAAGTTTTGCCATGTACTTTGAGATATTGGGCCACATATGTAAACTTATTTTTAGCGATATCCTTCTGTAATTCTTCCCCTAACCCCAATCCCTAACCATTAACTTCTCAGTCCCGAACGACAACTCAAACACAATCCTCAGATTAATAATTTTAGATCATTAACAAAACCTGAAAGTGTAATTTTAGTTCTAAGAAATAGCTACTAAAGCCTTAGTTACCCACTCGTTTTCTCCATGACCACTTCAAAATTACTTAGGTTAATGGGACGCCACTCATATAGTGCTCATGTTATTAGTATAGCAGCCAGACATTTTTGAAGGCCCTGAATGGATTATATTTTGAAATATATGTATAATAACTTAAAAATGATGAGCCAGCAATAAAATTATAAATCTGTGGGTCCCCAGCTCTTGGGATTTGTGAAGCCCTGGAATGACTACAGGGGTAAACAAGTTCAGGCCTGAGGAGCCACACACAGGCAAGAATTTGGCAACATCCCTGCAGGATACAGGCAAGATACATCGCTTCTTCAGTAAGACATTTTGATTCACCTATGTACTGAAAGGAAATCCTCAAATCATGGCCTGTGTGTGGCTCTCCAGGACTGAACTTGTAGGCCAGTGCTTCCCAAATGGAATAATCAACCTCACAAATATCACAATTCCTCTCGAAGACATAAATCCCTTCATATGACCGCTCACTTAAGCGGATATGTGCTCCTTTTTGTGATTTTGTTTACACATGGCCGATACTTGGCAAACAACCCAGAAAAGTGGGTCGTAGTCTTTGTTTTTGCCTTTTTATAAAATCTATTTTTTATTGTTTTTTTTGTAAATAATTTTATTGTAACCAGAGTGGTTTCATGGGCCACCTATATGAAGCTAATGGCCACTTCTGGCTTGCAGAACAGTTTGGGAACGTTAGAGTTGTTTATTTAAATATAGAGCGGTAAACAGTTCTGGGGTGGACAATAATATCTAACACCTAGGAGCCAGGAACATTATATAGGTGCCAGATAGGTTGTTTCTAGCACTCAGTAGGGAAGTCCTTCATAAAGACACATTATATTTGGGGGAAAATACTTAAAAGTAAAAAACTTTTGACTCCAGGACTACCAGGAAATGTCGTGCCTTAGCTATATGTTTGTTTTGCCATTCAGTCATGTCCAACTCTCCGTGACCATATGGATCACAGCATGCCAGGCACATCTGTCAGTCAGTGACCCTCCGATCTCCCTCAAGCTCATTACTTCAATTACCTCGTTAACACCTATCAATCTCTGCTGCCTTCTTTATGTGCTTTCAATCTTTCATCAGAGTCTTCTCGCTTGAATCCTGTCTTCTCATGATATGGCCCAAATATTTGAATTTCAGACTCATGATCAAACCTTCCAGTGATCAGTTTAACTTGTTTTTCTGTAGTATTGATTGGTTGGATCTTCTTGAACTCTAAGCGGTTTTCCCACAATACCCCTATTTAAAGGTGTCATTTCTAGAGCGCTCAGGCTTCTTTATGGTCTAGCTCTCACATCTTTATATACATTTCTATAGTTTCCACAACATTATTGGGATCTCCTTTAAAGGTACAACACAATGACATAACACTGCCATCCAGGTGATTTGTTTCTCTTGATTATGTTACATTTCTTATGTATTCAGACACAAAAGAGGTTTCATTACTTGAAATTAATCAAACCGACCTGGCTGTGAACTAAACCACAATATAAAGCCATTGTTACCAAGCTGTTTTATCTTTGGCAGAGAAAATGATGAATTAAACGTCTTATTGAGTGAGGTTAAGAGGAGATTCTTTTCTTCTGCCTTCCAAGTGCAGAATCTTATCAGACGGTAACCAAACACTCAAAGAAACTATAAATTAAAGCACTGTCAACCTTGCCTTTTTTCAATTAGTCTTCAAAATCTTTCTAGCCAAGGTTTGTGTGCCCACCTTGGAAGAGGAGAGGAAGCGTTGAAGGTGCATAGGCTCAACTGAAAAATAATCGCTCAAGATCATATTACAAAAAAATAAAAAAAAATAAAAAAAAAATGTTATCTTCAGGGAAAATATGAACCGTGATAATGAGAAAGTATTGAGAAAAACATGATCCTAAACAGGAAATACAGGTTTGTATTTGACCTGAAATCTACCCCTATAAAACGGAGGCTGCCACAGCTGAATGGAAATAGCGTTAATATTGTATATATATCCGGTATTACATCAAATATCATACAGGAAACAGTGAGGGATTGTTCTTTATGCAACTCTATTGTTTCCTTTATTAAAGTATTGGATTAACATTTTAGCGGTTTACCTAAAAACGTAAATTTATATATATATATATATATATATATATATATATATATATATATATATATATATATATATATATATATATATATATATATATATATATATATATATACATATACATAGTAGACCAGACGCTGAAACATGTTGGGAAATACACCTGCCTTAAAGGGACTTACGTTTCTTATTTCCTGTAAGCTCTTTTGAAGTTAAGTTGAGAATTAAAAAATTGGTTTTAAAAAAGTTAATATTTTCTATAAAAATAACACTTTCCGATCTTGGAACAACATTTTAATATGACTAATTCTATTTATTATGTGAAGTATATTATCAGAAAAGTGCACCTGTATGGATTGATGGTTCTAGAATAAATACATTTAAAAGCCGTTTAAAATGTTGGCTAAAAAAAAAAAGAAAGAAACAAATAAATAAATATGTTAAAGTTTCACTCTCAAAATACATGTTATTCAACATTATTTTTACTTAATATTTTATTATGGTGACTTCAAATCATCAGTAACTTATTTTTGCTGAGAGAGGATGGGGAGGGGTGGGAGGTGGAGAGATTTAAAAAAAAGTGAAGAGAGAACAGAGAATTAAAGACACAGATTGAGGACATGGATAGGGAAGACACATATATATGTTTTTACCTTCTTTTCACTGTAATTGGTACATTTTAATGCCCAAAAATAATATAAAACTTGCATAATAACTTATTTGTAGGTATGCAAATGTATGGTATGGGATCTCTCTTAGTCATTTAAACACCATTATATATATATATATATACATATATATATATATATATATATATATATATATATACACATATACATATATATATATATATATATATATATATATATACACACATATATATATATATATATATATATATATATATATATATATATATATATATATATATATATATATATATATTATATATATATATACACACACACACATATACATACATACATACATACATACATACATACACACACATCTACATACACACAAAATAATGCATTTTCCTATTAAACACAAAGAGAATGAGGATGGCACTGATAGTTGTATCAGATGACAGTCTCCGAATATATATTTGCTTTCCCCCAAGGCATACAAAGCCATGCATTAATCAGTGCTAAAAGACACTATAACTCACTGAAGGGAGTGGTTGCCAAATCCCAGAAGAAATCAATGTTGGCTTTTTAATGCTTTCTAACAGCGTAAAATATACAATCAGAGCAGAGACAGGGATTTTCATTTAGCAGAAATGTCTGGAAAGCAAAATAAAATTTAGCATTGCGACTATGACCAGATGTGCACAAATCATTTAAAATCAATATTACATGGGCCAGTGCACCTGATATTTCCTCTTTAATATTCATGTACAATCACCATTCTAGGTAATTTCCATTAAATGTGCAGATCTGCCTAAAACATTGAAATAACATTACAATTATTTATGGAGTTAAAGCCGCTTGATAACCGAAATATATAAGATTCAAATGTTAAAATCAGGAATACGCATTAATTCCATTTTTGGATTAAAAAAATAAACAAGTGAATGAATTAAAAAACAATATGAGGTGCTCAATCAGAGATCGAACAAATCTTGATAGGTTAATTCTATGGACATAACCCACTCTGAAGGGCACAAGTGAGCTTAAAGAGGTTGCTCTCAGAGTGGGTTATGTCCATATTTTTTTCAATCCAAAAATGGAATTAATGCGTATTCCTGATTTTTTTATTTCAATCTTATATATTTCGGTTATCAAACGGCTTTAAATCCATAAATAATTGTAATGTTTTTTTTAAATGTTTTAGGCAGATCTGCAAATTTAATGGAAATTACCTAGAATGGTGCTTGTACATGTGAAGGGCACAAGTGAGCTTAAAGAGGTTGCTCTCACAGGGAGAAATATCCAGTAGTATACGAGTCTGGTCCCACTCACTAGAGTGATCCAGCCCAAAAATACCAGGCAATTCTACCCTGAACAGGAGAAACCGCAAACCCCAGACGTATGTTTCGGCCTTTTTGGGCCTCGTCAATGAGGTGTAGCTGATAACTCCCTAAGGCAAAGTGAGCAAAGAGTCCACAACTGGAGCCCCCTATCACACTTGGGAGACTAAGCTCTAAGAATCATTAAATACATAAAAAACTAAATTGTAAAAAGTAACCAGTATACTCCGCCATGTCTCGTGTTTAATTAGCAACTATGTGAGCTACACGCTTAATCCAGGTATCAGCACTGAATATTGAAACCCTCTTTGCAGTGAGGTGCAGTTGAACTCCCTAAGGCACAGTGAGCAAGGGGTCCACGTCTGGAGTCCCCCATTACCCTTAGGGAGACTAAACCCTAAGGGTAATTTGCATAAACAAGAAAACAAAGTCAGAGGCGCTCATGAGAGAACGAACCAACCTTAATAGATTAGTTCTATGGCCATGATAAGCTACTCTGAGAGCAACCTCTTTTAGCTCACTTGTGCCCTTCACAGGGAGAAATATCCTGTAGTATATCAGAAGAGTGACCCAGCCTAATCTATTAAGGTTGGTTTGTTCTCTGATGAGCGCCTCTGACTTACCTGCTTTTGTTTATGCAAATTACCCTTAGGGTTTAGTCTCCCTAAGGGTAATATATATATATATATATATATATATATATATATATATATATATATATATATATATATATATATATATATATATATATATATATATATATATATATATTGTAAGTCTATGTTTTAGTTTCCCAACATAAGGTCTCATCATCAGCTCTAATGCACTAGGGAGCATGTGAATAAGCCCCCAAGGACAGCACTCATAAAAACCTAAAGCAGCTGTTCACACTACTTATAAAAAACATTCCCATAACAAGAAATGTTTGGTGATTATTAGTATTTTGTTTCAACAGTTACGGCATTTTCATCGTTTTTATTAATAATGATGATTAGTGGGACCTCGGGAAGCAGTGGGTTATGCACACATTTGTTTTAATCACCTATATATAAAAGTCTAGTTCATAAGGATGGCTCTCTGTTTCCTAGACATATTTATCAAAAAGACTAATCTCTTAAAAAGAATCATTGTATTGGTCCAGCGTTCATCATTTTTAATTATCATAAACCAAGGTTATTTTAGATTATTCTTCTAGAGCATGAAAACCTGGCTATTCTAAAATGAATCAATCCTGTTGCTGCATTTATATGCAAATGAGTATCTTGTGCATATTAATTAGGTACTTTGATCTGCTAATTTGGATTGCAGTCTGCTTATATGTCTGTCTAGTAGCCAAATGAAGGACCTGCAATATTAGTCTGTTAGATGCTCTCCACCACCCTTATCAATCATAGGGGGCTGTACATTAGCATACAGGAGCAGCAAAATCAATTCTAAATATTTCAGAAATCATTTACTGTAGAGAAAAACATCTGGTGCAATGTATAATCAGCTTTTCATGCTCTTTAAAATGAACTTCCAGTATGAGTGACAGAGTCTCTGTCAAAAGGGGGGAAAAAACACCTTGATTATTGTAAGAAAAAAATTCAAAGTATATACAAGTTTCCTGGGTTTCAAATGTTTGGTTAGAAAAAGGCAGTGATGATCAGAAAAATATGTGATATATAGAAAAGTTCAGTGTACTTACAAAGCTATATGCAGGAAAGTAAAATCCAGCTTTGCACACCCACAGGGATCTTACATGACCAAGAATGCACAGGAAAGGCTGCCAGATATGTTTGACGTTTTTGGTAGAGAGACCCCCAGAGCTTAATACAAATGTATCCGCTGCCTAAAACTCCTCCTGATTGGCCAAAACAAATTATGAATCGTATGCTAATTTAGCCTACGATCTAAATTTTCAACTGTCACAAATTACAAGACATTTTGCTAACTTCAAGGTAAGTGTTTAAATGTTTATTCTGGTATTTTTTTTCATACTCTACTGATTCTCCTCTATCAGATGTACTCATAATCCAGAACTTAGATATACCTTTAACTTGAATATTGCTCCTCCCAGGCTGTAGCAGGTGGTATATATACACAAACTGAGCCAGGAATGTATGCAGAATATAACCAGTTCACTTTAAGATGTGCCACAATTTGACACGTGGACTCCTTGCTCACTGTGTCTTAGGGAGTTCTGCTTAATCCTACTGACGAGGCCCATCTAAGGCCAAAATGTATGTCTGGGGTTTGCGGTTTCTCTTGTTTAGGGTAAAATTGCCTAATATTTATGAGAAGGATCATTATATTGAGTGAGACCAGACTGATATACTATAGGATATTTCTCACTGTGAAGCTCACAAGTGAGCTAAAAAAAAAAGAGGCTACTCAGAGTATGTTACTATGCCTATAAAACTTATTTGGGAGATGTTCCGGTATAAATCTTCTGGAAAACAATGTTGAAAGAGTATATTGTGAATTTATTATTTACTCGTTGTTCAACTAGTAATTTATAAAACTTTAAAATTAGCTGAGAATTGTGAGGAATTGCTTAGTAAAATCGCTCGTTTTTAAAAAAAAAATTCAGTGGGAGAAAACCCAATCCTAGAAGAATAATGTTTATATACCTTAATCACTGGAATAATTAACATGGGTAATCTGCGTCTAATTGCAACAGCTGCCCAACGATTTTCCATGGTTTTAGGTTACCAATTATAACAACAATAAATCCCTGGTTAGCTTTTGCTCCTGTAATATATACAGTTTATGACAGTGTTTAAGAAGCTGTGCTCAGTGGTATTTTCTATTTTACAGATTAAAAATGTTCTGGTGGAGGATTTAACACATCTTGGAAATAAAACTCTGAATTACATGGTACAGAATAGTTCTTGGTAGTAAAATGAATTCATCAACCTTCTAAACATTCGTGTTAATGGCAAAAGAGATTATTTGATATATATATATTGTTTGTTATTAAAAAATTCAATTACTTCGAAAACCTACATTTATAGAGAATGAGCCACTAGACTGACATATTGGTTCGGATCTGTCTTTTCTAAGTGGGTTTTCCAGTATAATAGAAATGTTAAGATACTTTATTTATCAAGTTACTTATTAACAGATGGTATTTCGGGAAATAATTAAGAAACAATTGGAAATAACCATGTATTAATTAACTCTCACAGTTGGGGTGACCAGGAGGAAGAGAATGTCCAGTTAGATCTAATGTTACGTGTCTTTCTAATTTATTCCAAACGGGCATGTTCTTCATTAGTGTCCCCATTTCAGGAGTGATCTTAACACTTTGGATATTTTAAAGTAATTTACCCTTAAAATACCTAACGTTCAAGCTCACAATTTTTAATAACAATCAACGGTAATTATGTTTATTCATATGTGTAGTTCTGCATTACTGGAGACTTCATTGGGACCCTTTAAAGGGATATAGAATATTTATGGATATTATCAAGTATGTAATATAACGATCTATTTGTATGTAGTTTGTTTTATAAAGAAGTAATTAAAAGCTCTGATTTTACTACCTAAAATCATACAAATAGTCCTTGTATGGGTCTGCCCACTGCAGCATATGCAGACACAGATTTTGTAGGAGTGGATGCGCAGTGTGTCCTACTCTATCAGGGACCATGTCTCAGCCTATCTCAGAAAACATAATGCAATGTGCTGCTACTACACTACTATCTGTATCCAGCTCTACAGAGTGTGTGCCTGCATAAGCTGCAGTGGGTAGACCCATACAGGGAATACTGGTTTGATTTTCAGCAGCAAGAGAGATTTTAATGGTTTGATAATATCAAAAATAAATAAAAGTAAATAGATACACAAGTATATTATATACCTAGTGATATCCAGGAAGCTTCCATATCCCTTTAAAGATTTCCGGGTATTCTTCAATAGCCTTCAGAAGTCACATAATTAGTGAAATTATGTCCACCTGTGTGCAATCTAAGTGTCACATGATCTGTCATTACATATACACACCTTTTTTAAAAAGCCCTAGAGGCTGCAACACCTAAGCAAGAGGCACCACTAACCAAACACTGCCATGAAGACCAAGGAGCCCTCCAAACAAGTGAGGGACAATGTTGTTGAGAATTACAAGTCAGGGTTAGGTTATAAAAAAATATCCAAATCTTTGAAGATCCCCAGGAGCACCATCAAATCTATCATAACCAAATGGAAAGAACATGACAAACGCAAACCTGCCAAGAGATGGCCACCCACCAAAACTCACGGACCGGGCAAGGATGGCATTAATCAGAGAGGCAGCGCAGAGACCTAAGGTAACCCTGGAGGAACTGCAGAGTTCCACAGCAGAGACTGGAGTATCTGTACATAGGACGACAATAAGCCATACGCTCCATAGAGTTGGGCTTTATGGCAGGGGGCCAGAAGAAAGACATTACTTTCAGTAAAAACAAATATGGCACGTTTTGAGTTTGCAAAAAGGCATGTGGGAGACTCCCAAAATGTATGGAGGAAGGTGCTCTGGTCTCAGGAGACTAAAATTGAACTTTTCGCCATCAAAGAAAACCCTATGTCTGGCACAAAACCAACACATCACATCACCCAAAGAACACCATCAGCAGCCGGGACTGGGAAACTGGTCAGAGTTGAGGGAAAGATGGATGGTGCTAAATACATGGATATTCTTGAGCAAAACCTGTACCACTCTGTGTGTGATTTGAGGCTAGGACGGAGGTTCACCTTCCAGCAGGACAATGACCCCAAACACACTGCTAAAGCAACACTTGAGTGGTTTAAGGGGAAACATGTAAATGTGTTGGAATGGCCGAGTCACAGCCCAGACCTCAATCCAACAGAAAATCTGTGGTCAGACTTAAAGATTGCTGTTCACAAGCACAAACCATCCAACAGTTTTGCACGGAGGAATGGGCAAAAATTCCAGTGGTAAGATGTGGCAAGCTCATAGAGACTTATCCTAGCTGTGATTGCCGCAAAATGTGGCTCTACACAGTACTGACTTTAGGGGGGTGAATAGTTATGCACATTGGCTTTTTCTGTTATTTTGTCCTATATGTTGTTTGCTTCACAATAAAAATAAAAACATCTTCAAAGTTGTGGGCATGTTCTGTAAATTAAATGATGCAAATCCTCAAACAATCCGTGTTAATTGCAGGTTGTGAGGCAACAAAACATGAAAAACAGCAAGGGGGTGAATAATTTTGCAAGGCACTGTATCAATTTCTAAATGGTCTATATGGATTCTCGTAGCTATAATAGCAATACATACCTGCTGGAATACATGGTAAGGGAACCTTGAATTGAATAACATTTTTATATTGGGTTATATGGAGTGTTTATGGAACGGACTAAACATTCAGTATTTGGTTTGTGATTTTATTTTATGGCGGCACAGCAGATACCCCTCCCTGAGGCCAAATAATAATAAATAAATAATCCAAAGAAATGCAGTGACAAAAATGCAATTATATTTCGGTATAAATTCTATCCCATTAACAAATATATTGGAATTAGCCTCAATAAAATATAGAGTTATGCTGGGCAGGATGGATGCATTATTCATGAGTTTGTCTGAAAACACCAAATATCTCGGTACCACATCATTTATTAAAAATGCATTAAAAGCTTTGTGTTATTTATTAATACATTTATTTTATGTTGTATCTGTCACCCCCAAACAGTGAGAGGAACATGGAAGTTACACAACTACTATGGAAATGCCATTTACATATTTTATATATAGCTCTAAGCCCTCCCACAAGAAACAGCATAGATAATGAGGTTCAGGCTATTAATCACATTGGTGATATTTTAGTTTTATTTATTTATCTTTATCACGCAGACAGATGATTGCACAGTGGTTTAAACAACAGCCTTTTTTATGAGCTTATATTTCCAAATTCCAGGTCTCCTCATTTTACCGTAATATTTTATTTACTTAAAATACTATTAAAATAATTATTTGATCATAAGATCATTTAGCTTATGGTGGGCCCCATAGTAATAGACACCTCCACAATACAGTGTACAGTAGATCAATAGCACAGTTCACGTTTAAAAATAAGTTTAAAAAGTTATTTCCTGCTCGGAAATTGCAAGAAATACAGTTGTTGCACTGCAATCTGGGAAACTGGGTAGGGACATGCAAATTAGTCCACAATGTATTTTCAGTCTTTAATCCAACACCACTTTATACATGGCTTAGGCTTTTGCCTCCTGTATTACACAGCTTTAAAGCATAGCATAGGATGAATTGTGCACAAACCAGGAGACCTACCCACAGACAGCTCTTTCCATTTTAAATGGATCTCATCAGTGTGGGGAGGTAGTTACAACATCATTTAGCTTATGGTGGGCAAAAGACGATAGAAGCCTCCAATGCACAGAGTACAGTAAAGAAACAGTACATTTGTGTTCCCATGGATGTCTAAAAATAATAAAAAAAAAAACATTTCCTGCTCAGAATTTAGAATACAGTTATTGCACTGCACTCTAGGAAACTGGGTGGGGATATGCAAATGAGCCAGCAATGCATTTTTCTCTTAAATGCAAATACCACTTTGTACATGGCTCCTTTTAGGCATATAAGTGACAGTTTCCAGAAATGAAAATCTTTAAGACAAATGTCTTTCCTATTGAGGGGTTAGAGAAAGGACATATTCACCATTTTTTTAGTAAGGCAGGTCTTGGATAGTTTGCATTTTTAGCAAGATGTAATCTTTTATTGTCTGAGATATGAACCTGAGCAGACACAAGTTGGTAAGGAGACCAGCAGGAGAGCGCTCGGCCTACAGGAAGAAGATTTATACTGTGGGGATTAGTGCTCATCACTCCCTGAAGGCGTCTTCACTCAGCAGCACAGTCAGTTCCAGTAACCGTCACACAACCTTATCCTGTTCCAGAAATGCAATAAAATAGAAAGGTCCTTTCATGAACAATTTTAACCCATTAATGCATGAAGAAGAGGCCAGCAAGTGCAATGGTGCCAAAATACCTTTTTTTTTTTTAATAGTCGTATACGTCATAATGTTTAAAAAAAAAACACTTTATTTTATAAGAAAAAATACACTTAATTTTAAAAAAATCTGTAGAAATATAAAACAATTGAATGATCATGTTACTTTTAAACAGACACTGCAATCTTATATTCTTATAATGCTATTTTGAAGAACTAGTATTGACCACTGATATAGTTTCCATAGTGTGTAACGTTGGCTAGCGCATGCGTACTGCGGAAACTATATTCAGCAATGCACAGTGTGTGGGGTTAGTGCATTGTGCACTGGTTAGGGTGGGAAAGACGCAGGGTATGGAGGGAGGAGGGGAAAGGGACACGGGATGGGAGGGAGGAGGGGAAAGGGACACGGGATGGGAGGGAGTGGGGCAAAAGAGACACAGGGGAGTGAGTGGGGGAAAAGAGACACAGGGAGGAGGGGGGAAAGCATCACAAGGGAGGGAGGAGGGGGGAAAGAGTCACAAGGGAGGGACGAAATAAAAACAATATTTAAAGATTTTACTAAATTGATGCAACTGGCCATCTGCATTTCTGCCTTTGAATACACGCCCCTATGAGTATATGCGCCTTGTCAATTACACAGTAACCTTAAATTTAAAATATAAAAATGTAACTACCTAAGTGTTTGCATATCCAGACATCACTTCCAAATAGTCCCAACAAAGCTGCACCCCCTATAACTCATGCGCACAGTGTTTATATTGGTACTGGATGTACTTACCAATCATAGACTGTTTCTCAACATCATGTTTTTAAATGCGGCTGAGAGACAATCTGTGATTGGTTAGTACATCTTGTATCAACAGAAACACTGTGTGCATTACAGTTGGTTGACCTTTGCCTATATGGAAGGTTTCAGTGAGTAAGAACAGAGCTTTTAAGTAGTAGTTAATAAAAGTATGTTTAGATCTGGAAACAAACATATGGATGAGAGAGTTGGACCATAAAGACGTCTGAGCGCTGTAGAATTGATGTCTTTGGATTGTGATGTAGGCGAAAACTGCTTAGAGTCCCTTGGACTGCAAGAAGAATAAATCACTACTCCAGGAAATGAAGCCAAACCATTCACTGGAAGGTATGATCATGAGGCTGAAGCTCATATTTTTGGCCATTATCATGAGAAGACAGGATTCCCTAGAGAAGACTCTGATGCTGGGAAAGGTTGAAAGTACACGAAGAAGCGGCCGCCAGAGGTGGAAGTGGCTAGGTGAGGTCATTGAAGCAATGGGCATGAGCTTGAGGCAGCTAAGAGGGGCAGTGGCTGACCGATGTGCCTGAGATGCAGCAGTCAATAGGGTTCTGGTTAGGGTGATGTTTAAAATGTTTTTAAAAATAAGAAAATATACATTAATTTAAACCATTTGAAGGACATAATGTGCAATATATTGCTATTTACAATATACTTTTATTTGCACAGCACCATAATTATGCCCAGAGCTTTACAGAGACAACATATAAAACAATCACATGACAATATACGTTTAACATAAAGACAACTAATGGGTTACACAGACCCTAACCTTATGAGCTTACAATCTACTGATTTATATATGGACCAGACACTAACTATAATCAAAGCAATATAGTGTACATCCTGCCTGACCACCATGCTGGCTAATGCTTACACAGTATATAGACATCACACAAGGTACTGTGACTATAAATTGAATTATATTGGAATCCCTTCTGGAAGAACAGGATGTCATTACGGATAACGATATTAAGCGAAGAATTTCATGTTTGGATATTTCTTTGCAATTAAAGTTCTAACTAATGCCAGTCATTAAGATCAGAAATGAACGTGACAATCGTTCCCACCAAGACGTATCTCCGCACACAATAATAATTACACTGCATGATTTGCACCTGCCCCCTCCTATGGGAATTCCTACTGGGGAAAAACGAAGGGCATATAACAATTAACCTCTTGGTATCCAAGCTTCTGATTACACTTTCTAGAGCAGAGTTGAGGCACCCAAGCATTTCCGTTTTCTTGTGTCCTTTTCCCTAAAAGCTTTGCAATTACTCTCCAAAAGCAATGGGGATGGATGGAGCTCTCCACCAGCCCTTCCTTTAACTAGTACATTTGCGGAGTTCCAACTACACCTGCTGAAAGCGGCCCTGTTTGCGGCCTTAAGGACTGGAGGTCGGCATCCATTTTATAATGCAAAGTAATGTTGGTCTCGTGGTAGAAATAAAAATAACTGAGCTTGACATTACTTTACCCTGCCGACATCTTTGAAGCCAACAGGATACACCAGTGACGGCCCCTCAGTGCTTTACACCTTTTGATTTTACCGAAAGCAAAATGGTAAAGTCGTTTGTTGAATGGAATTAATTGGTAATAGAGGTATAGATAATGAGGAGATGTATTCATGAGTGGGTTCCCTGGTGGTACAGTGGTTAGGATTCAGCGCCACTGCAACCTGGGTTGGATTCCAGCCAGGCAACCAGGAGGTCACACCATCCTGCAGCCATACCAGGAGCTAAATGCTGTGGACCACTGGAGAAGGAACTGGTAACCCACCCCAGTATTTCTGCCATGTATACCAAGTGGATCAACATGGTATGTTACGGTCCCTGAGGTCACAGAGAGTTGGACACTACTGAACGACACAAACACATTTAGGAGTACAGTTGGGTATTAATTGTCGGTTTTAGAGAGATATAATATATTGTGGCAAACAGGCGGGGGGCGCATGGGAAGTACCTGAGGGCCACAAACTAAGCACTGGGATAAATAAAGGGTGAAGTATGAAGACAAAAGATTTGAACATAACTCTGTGATAAGCAATGAGCTTAACTTCTTAAAAATTCAGCAGATTCCTCTCTTAATATAAGCCTAAAAGAACATGTGAAGAAAAAAAAAAAAAAACTCTACTAAGATGTTATCATCCACCAATGAGATTACAACATTTCAAACCCATCCCTGGATGGTAAATGTTTTAGAGCATGTGGTGGAGTGGGTACCTTAAGACACACTTTATGGGAATGTTCTAAAATCACACATATCTGGGATGAAACATAATCAAAATTAGAAACACTTTTGGGATTTTCTATTCCTAAAAAAACGGAAGTATCAATATTGGGGCTACCTATATCACAACTTCTAAGAGCCTTACAATTTCTAATAAACCTAATAAAGCAAAACTTTAAACTCAAAAACGTTTAGTTGGAAGAGTTGGCGCTAAGGTGGCTTGCCAAGACTTTGTTCAGTTTCTTAGTGTTAGGGTTAGATTTAGGATAGGGTAGTGGTGGATGATACGATTTACACACTAAAGTATTTACTATGTAAAGATCATCATCTGCCACTACCCTAACCCTAACCCCTAAATCTAACACTCACCCTAAGAACAAAGTCTTGGACAAAACAGGAAATATTTGATACAATTTATAAATTCAAGGAACGATGGACGTCCTGGCTTCATTGTAGACATGCTCAACATTTAATTCCTTATTTAGATTTATAGATGTATAAATGATATGGAGTTGGAGTGGAGGTCTGGATACTCATCACAGGACCTAGGTTTGACTGATAGGAGTACAAGGCACAATATGGTTTTTGTTTATGCTTTTCTGGAAACTTGAAGATATAAAAAAGGAGCCCATTTCGTAAAAAGGGTTCATTTATCATTCTGGTTTGTTACACTCAATTTATATAGTATGGTGAATTATGTTTAAACAAAAAGGGAGAATGAAGAAAAGTATCTTAAGGGGTAAAGTAAATAAGTTAAAAAAAAATAATAGTTGTGAAAAAAAAATATATATATTTAAATCTGAATTGACAGAAGTGAATTTTTCTTGATATTTGTAACCTGAAATGTTCATTTTATGCGAAGTGGTTAGGAATGAGTCTTGTATTGTGATTCAATTAAAACAAATTGGAGAAATATATAAACACTTAAAGGGATATGTAAGTGAGCTGGATTATGAATTCATACACTACTAATTCTCCTCTATCAGATGCAAACGTGTGTAATATAGAAAAGTTCACTTTACTTACAGAGTTATTTGCACAAAAGTAAAATCCAGCTGTTCACACCCACAGGACGTTTACATAAGCCGGGTACACACAGGAAATACAGCAGGGTACACATTTTGACCTTTCTGGTACAGAACACAGGAAGTAACTGTTGCAGTTCTTGTACTGAGTATGCCAGAAGGCACTGAGGTGAAGAATAATACAATGTATTAGCCCGATTCTGAATTATAATTTTATGCTAATTCAGGTGGTATTTTCTAGAGGCGTACACGATCAAATGCTAAAAAATATAGGACATTTTACTAACTTCAAGGTAAGCTAATTAATGTTTATTTTGGGATATTTTCATGTAAATATGTTTTTATACACTTCTCTATCAGATGCATTCATAATCCCACTCACTTACATATCCCTTTAACTGGAAACAGGGCGTAGAGTGACATCACTAAAGACAGCAATGAGCATTATAACTTTACTAGCGTATTGCCCGTCAAAAAATGACGGCAATGAGATGTGTATGTTTGGAAAGTTGTATAGTTATTAATATACATATGGAGCACTTTGCTCCATAAAAAAAGGGGTCCGTATTAACGGCTCGCCTCGCTAAGCGAGGCTCGCCTGTGGCGCTCATTGCCAAAGTGCTCCGTATTAACGGGGCAAAAAATGTTTGGAAAGTTGTATAGTTATTAATATACATATGGAATTGTAAGGTAGCTAATGGTGTTTTGTGTGTACTACTGAAATATAGAAGTTAAAATAATAAATAATTAATGAATGACTATACTTTACCAATTTGTATGCATTGTGTTTAAGAGCTGGCAATCTGTAGTGATGTTGCAGCAGCATTGGTGGTGTGGAGGTGCTGTGTAAGCGTTTAGAACGTGTGCAGTGTAATAGTGTGCGTGCGCGAGCTGAAACCGTTAGCGTAGTACTTTAGTTCCGCATTATCGTAAAATGGCGGGTAATGTGTGTTATGCGTCTTAGCGGATAATCCGTACGTGATTTAATGGGCGGTAACATGTAGTATGCGTCTTATCGGATTATCCGTACGTGTTTTCCGTGGTTATAGTGCTGTAGCCTCGTTTTCGTTTTTTTCGGCCGCCATTTTTTCTCTCGCTTCGAGACTTTTTTAGTGTCTAAACTGTTTTATTTTTAATAAAATGAAGGAGTAACTTGTTTTTTTGAGGTCGTGGATGCTCCCTCTTGCTGTCGGTAAGCTTTTTATGTATGTGCTGTGTGTATTTATTGTGATTGTATTTTTTTTCCCTGTTCGCGAGTTGCGGCCGTATTTTTGTTCTGCGTATTAACGCTGATTGCCAAAGTGCTCCATATTAACGGCTCGCCTCGCTACGCGAGGCTCGCCTGCAATGAGCGCCTGTGGCGCTCATTGCCAAAGTGCTATGGTTTAACAGTGTAACGGCTCGCCTCGCTGCGCGAGGCGAGCCCGGCGATGAGCGCCTGCGGCGCTCATCGCTAAGCCCGCTACTGTACTACGGTTTAACGGCTCGCCGAGGGATGAGCGCCTGTGGCGCTCATCGCTAAGCCCGCAAAGTCGTACGGACTACGCAAACAGCGTGACGACGACTCGTAGTAAGACAATTATAATATGTGATATACAGAAACGATGGTTGGATGGATAGTTGCAACACTAACTGGTAAGATCTACCAAGTATAATAACCTCTCTGTTAACACCTATGTAATAAACCTGGTCTCACGGAGCCAAAAAAGAAAGACTTTAGCCGTTAGACTGAAGCAGCACAATATCTGTTGAGACCTGCAGCTTGCTATGAAATCCTGGCGTGTGCAGGTATAAGACGGGCCCCTTGGGAATCTCTAAGGGAACACAAACTGCATCAAAATGAAAAGCACCTTATACATAGATCTCTCTAAAGCTTATTACAACTTCCTGCACATTTACTCCTATGATATGAATTCATGGATACCTTTAAGAAAACCTTATTATATCTTTGAATGGGGCCTGCAATGCACAGTGAAAGGTTTAAACGTAAATAAGCCCCTGCAGCAACATCCCCCCCAAACAACTACAGCACAGACCTCAGTGAATTCAACATGTAAGTGCCATCTCCAGAGCAAACCAAAGCAGGGTCTTGCAAATCAACAAGGAATGGATACATATATATATATATATATATATATATATATATATATATATATATATATACATACATATATACAATTATTTATGTTCACGTTTGAATGTCTAAAAACAAGTTAAAAAAATAATAACAAAAAAACGTGTTTCATGCCGAGAATTCAGAGAAAAACAGTTGTTCCATTGCTTTTTGGGAACCTTGGCAGGGACATGCAAATATTCCCACAAAGGCTACGCTCTTTCAATCCATAACTACCAGTATAAGAAACATGGATTCCCTTAAGCATATGCCCCCCTCATTAAACAGCTTTGAGCAAAGCTAGGGTTGGATTATACATAAGCCAGGAATCCCACCCATGTAGAGCGGTTTTTAAGTTACTTTAACCAGTCTGCATCACTCCTATAAAAATAATCTTCCTGGCTCCCAAGGGTTAGATGTGTGTGCGTGCTTCATAGCTACCTCATATTAACCTTTGCTTTATTATATAACCTAAATAACATATTTCTCTTTTTTTTAAATTTTATTTAAAACAAAAAATAGGCTGTGAAGAGACTTCAACCAGTAAAAAAAAAAAAAAAAAAAACAGTATGGTAGCACGACTTCTGGGCGCACAAAACGTGCGTGACGTCTCGTGCGCGGCCACCAAGGCTGACAAAGGCAGCGCACCCACACTGGCGCGCTTCTCTGCACTCACCCTCTCCTCCCCCTCCTTCTCCAGCTCAACCTCTGTCCCTCCAGTACTCTCCCTCTCTCCCCACTACTCACACTATCTCTCCGTCTAGTACCCACCCTCTAACCCCAGGTCTCTCTCCCCCAGTACTCACCCTCTCTCTGCGCTGGTGTGGGAGCGCGCCTTTGTCGGCACGCACATGACATTGCGCACGTTGCGTGCGCCCAAAAGGCGGTGTGCCAAACATTATACAGCAAAAACATAAATACACAAACTGTAAAGTATATGTTAAGCTTAGTTTAAGAAATAGATAAAGACGATTGACTTCTTTAAAAGAAGAAGAGCTGCTCACAAGGTATGGAAATGAAGGTTCTCAGGATTTGATCAGTTGAAAAGTCTGAATTTATATGACAAAAAAACTTTAAGATATTATTTTACTACAGCTCATTTAATTGAAATATTTTATTTTATTCTCTACTAAAGAGGTATGTGACAATATCAGCCGGCTAAGCAGGCAGCCCTCCAATGACTTGATGGAATAATTATCAATTTGTCTATCTGATAAGATAATTATGACATACAGAATGCACCTGTGCAAAATACACTTGAAAAGAGAAATCACTTAAAACCAAGATTGCAATCTTCAAGGACAAGGTTATGCCCGTCTTGCTTACAAATCTTGATTAGTGACATTTCCTTTTCTACTAAGAATCCCTGGGGAGTAGCTCTTTACTATACACTTTGGCATAATAAAACCTCAGAACAGCCTTATAAATATATCCACCATGCTTGAAACCATCACCCTATCTTCAAAAAAAAGCTCTTTGATTTGGTGTGCGTTTTCATATCTAAACATAATTTTATTAACAAGTGCATATAAACTCTGTTTTTACTCACTGAAACCTTCCACCCTCACCAGTTCATGCCCCCAGTGTTTCTATTAGTACTAAGTGTACTAGCCAATGAGAGACTGTTTCGCAACAGCATTTTATTAAATGCTGCGGAGACAATCTGAGATTGGTTAGTACATCTAGCACTATAGAGACCCTGCACATTAGTTACCTGTGCAGATCTTTGTAGGGACTATTTGGAAGTTTTCAGGGAGTATAAAACAGAGCTTTTAAGTATTTGTTAATAAAATAATGTTTAGATATGCAAATAAACACTTAACTTTTTTGAATTATCTTAGATATATAGGCAGGATTAACAGCTCCGCCCAGTTAGTACAAAGCTGTTAAATCATGGTTTTAAGGAAAGCTCCATGTGATATTTTTTACAAATTATCATTAAAAATGTAGCTCTTTATACTCTCTTTCCTAAAACTAGAGAGGTTACAAAATCATGCATGATTAAATTCCATTTAATTAAGAACCACCTTTAATTATGTGCACCTGTTTCGGATAGCGTGCAGTCAACTGATTACTGTTATCTCCATCAAATAATTAAATATGGCGGGAACTTGCTTAATGCAATCATTAGTAAGGCTACTTATAGTTTTTAGCATTGATCCCGAGAAATATAATACATTCCTTTTAGGTTGTGTGTGCACTTTATTTCCTGCTCACTGTAGATTTACTGTATATCTCTGCCAAGCTCTAAGTGTCTTCAAAATAGAAAGTATGTTCCCTAACTATTCAGTGATTGGGCACATAAAACAATTCTTCTTTTCTTCCAAGTTTACCCCCTCAGCGTGGGGAACCGGCCAAAACTATTCAGGGCTTGTTCAGTATTTTATTACAAGCGCCGATGTTTCTTACTGTAATATTGGGACATGGTTAACATTTGCGGTTAAGAATAAAACCATGTGCCAAAAGAGGTGGCATCAGAATAGAGTTGGAAAGTGGTCTACAAGTGGTAAAGGTGAGTGCAAGATCAAAATAGATAAAAAAGTATTTTAGGTACATAAGAAAATGGTAAATTGTAATATAGTAAGAATTATTTGCCTTGGAGAGATACTGGTGAGATCTTGAAGAACCTCTACAGTTCTTATGTTACTCTACCAAGACATCTCATCTCAGAGAAACTAGCCTTTGTAATAAGCCAAATATATATATATACCTTTTTTTTTTTTCTTTCTTCTGGATAAGGGCAGGTAAATGATAGCATTGTCATTTACACGCCCCTGTCCAGATACATAGCACATATTGGATTTTTTCTAACCTCTTACCAACATACAGATTTACACAAGTGCAATTGTGTATTGCTGTTTTGGGGACAATGTCCATCCCAAAGGCAGGGCATTTCCATAGGGCAGCAGATTGCTTCAATGTGTTAGTGCTGTGTCATGGAACATAGGGTCACATGAATAATAATAATAATAATAATAATAATAATAATAATAATATATATATATATATATATTATGAAAAATTCTGAAGCACAAAAACATGATGGGAAGATAGTAATTGTGTCTCTATTACAGACTAGAAAATATATTCCAGACATGACAAAAACAGTATACTAGTTTTAGTGTTACACGAATGCACTAAATGGAGGCATGGCATTATCCTGTCAAATATTATATGTGTCTATGCCATCTTTATAAGAATAAACATTTCTTACCTGATAAGGGCATGGAATATGATATTCTCTGCAACGCTCCTGTATCCATGTTGTTTCCCAAACGCCTCGGTAGGCCTGCTCATAAAAATAGCAGCCAATCACCACGAGCAATGGTACAAGATAAAGAACACTAAACACTCCAATCCGGATCATGAATTTCACAAGTTTGTCCTGGTTCTCCTTCTCCAGCGGGATTTCAATCCGTACGCGGTTTAAAGAAATAATACCAGCCAGCAACAAAGAGACACCAACTACAACATCCAGGCAGAGAGGTGCAAGGACAAAATATCGTAGGGCGTCCACATCGTATAGGCCAACAAAGCATACCCCACTGATGTTGTCTCCTTCAATTTTGTTCATAGCAAGGAGAATAATTGTTAAGGTTCCTGGGATGCCCCAAGCACTGGCGTGAAACAATAGTGCTTTCTTCTCAATGGCTTCACTTCCCCATTTTGGAACAGCTGCCAAGAACCAAGTGATGGTAAGAATGACCCACCAGACACTGCCAGCCATAGTGAAGAAATATAGGACCATAAATAGCAAGGTGCACGCTTTGTTATGAGATCCCTGAGTCACGGTGGACGCCTTGAACTCTCCAGGGCTGGTAGGATTGCAAGCTACGCGGTCTTCTAATAAAAAACCAATGAAGAAAATCAAAGATACCATCATGTAGCAGACCGCATAAAATATGATTGGTCTCTCAGGGTAACGAAATCTTGTAACGTCAATAAGAAATGTCAAGAAAGTAAATAGAGTGGCAGAGAGGCAAACAATAGAAATAACTCCAATAAAGTAACGAGCAAAGGACAGTTCTTCCCTTCGGAAATACATATGTGGGCAAGGAGGGGAGCAGTCTCGTACTCTTAGGAAGGAATACCCAAGCTCTGGGTCAATTTTTAGTTCCCTGGGACACCAGAAGCCATAATTCCGATGTACTGCTGAAGGGGTATCGTCAGTGGGGTCACTGGATAAGCTGACATCTACCGTTCTAGGATATGGTTCATCACAATCAGGGAACCTAAAATAGAAAAAAAAGAAAAAAGTTTATCTTAACTATGCCAAAAATAAAACACACTTTATTATTACAAAATCTTGTTAATGTTAATTGACTTAATTGAAGTTAATGTTAACCAAAAACAGCCAAGATATTGTAACCTCACATGTCTAAAAGCTAGTCTTTTGCAGTAGGTGTCATTAAAGGAATATGAAAGTTTTCTGGATTTTACTAGGTATATAATATCCTTGTGTTTCTCTTTACTTGGTCTATGTACTTTGTTTTATAAATAGAAGTGTTTAAAAGCGCTATTTTTACTTCCTAAAATCAAAGACTACCTGCTTGGGTCTGCCCTCTGCAGCTCGTGAAGAAACAGACTCTGCTGTACCGTGTCTATTGGCCATCTCTCAGCAACATTCTGCCGAGACGTGGTCCCTGATAGGATAAGATAGTAGTCTGCACTACCAGTCGTACAAAGTATGCATAAGCTACAATGGGCAGATCCATGAAGGTTTAATTTTTAGGGAATAAAACAGAGCTTATAAGCATTTAGGGGAACCCTTTACTGTGAAGTTACAATATCTTGGAAGTTTTTTTGTTGTCAAGTTATTTTCATCTGTATTATTAGAGGAAATTTGTGAGCATTTATGTCAAAATCATCTCACTTTATATCTGGTAGTTGTCCTGTAGCAATAATGTCAGGACATCGCCACCATACTGATTTATTTTCCAGGATTTGTATGCCGACTCCACATGAGGGAAATAATTAGATATTGTGTACTTGACCCTCCCTATGGACTTAAGTATATTCCTGACGTGCTATTATTCTGTATATATTATATATATATATATATATATATATATATATATATATATATATATATATATATCGTTATGCTAAATTTTCTGCTTTAGTGTTCTATTCACCATACCAGACCTTCTGCTTTACATGACCTGGAGTGACCCTCGTATTCAGGACATGCTCAGCTTTGATTTACGGCACCTCCAGCAGCTTCTTCCACAAGCAGTTTTTTTTTACAGAATTTAACAAGCAGGATCCAATTACAGAAATTAGAAAATTCCATCATTAACTAAAATGGGAAACTGAAGCAGCAAAACCTTACATGTGAGAGTCGTAGCCAAGAAAGGAAAAGCTTACATTAAAAAGGTATATGAAAGTCTGTGGCATATCCTGTATGTAAGTCTGATTGTTCATGTCAAATAACTTTATTGAGGAATTCTGTAATTCAAAGTACATTTTAAAGGTCATGTGTGGGCTACACCGCCAAGGCTAGCCAATTAGCTGTCAGAGCATCTTTGTCTCAGCCAGTTAGAGGGAAACAGATACATTCTTGTAGCGGCCTCTGATTGGCCACAACTAATTATGAATTTTGTGCTAATTTAGCTTGGATTTTTTCTTCTCAAAATCAACTGCCTGAAAACTGAAGAGATTTTTCAAGCTTTCAGGTAAATTTATTAATATTTCATTAGGAATTTTGTCATGCAAAAAATGTTTGCATACACTACGGATTCTCCTCTATCAGATGCATTCATAATAAAAAAAACTTCTATATACACACACACACCTTTAAAAACATAGTTTCTCCAATTTAGAGAATTCAAAATGTTACAACAGTACAAGTAGGATGATTTTTATTTTCTGAACTGTACACAAATAAACCATTAATGTGTAGAGCTTCTTTCCACTCAACATATTCCCTACACCATAAAACACGGCCACATTAGAAGACTAATATATTTATAAATCATGGTAATTGTGCTCTGGTTCTTGCCAAGCCCTGTAATTTTATTCCATCATCAGTATAATACATAATATTGTTTCTAGAACATTTGCAAACATTAAAACGGTGCCTGCTCTTGTTGTGACCTTAACAGTCGTTCTAATTTATAGTAACAGCCTGTCTTTCAGCTGTCCCCTCCTAAATCTATCACTTCTTGTCTTAAATGTGCATTCCCCTTCAATCTTCCAAGTGTCAGGCAGAACATTTGACTTCCTAGTGAATGCATTATCTTCTATAGCCAATGTTTTATTAGAATATAATTATATATACAAATATTATTATTATTATTATTATTATTATAACAACAACAACAACAACAACAACAATACAGATTCCCAGAATGCAGTGTAATAACCGTTTTTCTTGGAATTCTGAGTTGGAAGCAGATTTTTTAAAACTTGTTTTAGACATTCAAATGTGAACACAGATGTACTATTTATTAACTGTACGGTGGAGGGCTTCTATCGCTCTTTGGCCCACCATATTATAAATGATTGTTGTGGTCAATTACCTACTCATAAAGTCCACAGCACAAGCTGAGAACGAGCTCCATGCCGATGATAGCCAGTAAGCTTGAAACAGCTGTACATGGATAGGATGCTCAGCTTGTGTATAATCCTCTCCAAGTCATTAAGGTTTCGAGGCTGATGTTTGGCAACTCGAACCATCAGCTCCCTCCACAGATTTTCTATGGGATTAAGATCTGGAGACTGGCTAGGCCACTCCAGGACCTTAATGTGCTTCTTCCTGAGCCACTCCTTTGTTGCCTTGGCTGTTTTGGGTCATTGTCATGCTGGAATACCCACCCACGTCCATTTCCAATGCCATGGACGGGGGGAAGAAGGTACTCACCCAAGATTTTACGGTACATGGCCCCGTCCATCGTCCCTTTGATGCGGTGCAGTTGTCCTGTCCCCGTAGCAGAAAAACACCCCAAAGCATAATGTTTCCACAGCCATGTTTGATGGTGGGGATGGAGTTTGAGGGGGACATATGCAGCATTCCTTTTCCTGCAAACCAGGCGAGTTAAGTTGATGCCAAAGAGCTTGATTTTGGTCTCATCTGACCACAACACTTCTCCTCTGAATCATTCAGTTGGGCCTGTACATGTGCTGCAGGATTTCAGTCCTTCACGTTGTAGTGTGTTACCAATTGTTTTCTTGGTGACTATGGTCCCAGCTGCCTTGGGATCATTAACAAGATCCTCCGGTGTCGTTCTGGGCCGATTCCTCACTGTTCTCGTGATCATTGACACTCCATGAGGTGAGACCTTGCATGCAGCACCAGACCGAGGGAGACTGACCGTTATTTTGTGTTTTTTCCATTTGTGAATAATAGCACCAACTGTTGTCACCTTCTCACCAAGCTGCTTGTAGCCCATTGCAGCCTTGTGTAGGTCTAAAATCTTGTCCCTGACATCCTTGGACAGGTCTTTGGTCTTGGACATGGTGGATAGTTTGGAATCTGATTGATTGATTGCTTCTGTGGACAGGTGTCTTTTATACAGGTAACAAGCTGAGATTAGGAGCACTCTCTTTCAAACTCTTTTTTAAATGCTTAAAGAAAATATTGTTTTAAATGTCCTTTTAAAATAGAACAGGGCAACATATCAAATATGACACATGTTGAAATATAATTAGAGATGATAATAGTTAGACATTTATAATGTTATTACACATCCCAAATGTTCCACTCGGATTAGCTGAAACTGTAGGTTGGGTTCTTTCATACAAAAGCTGCCAACAGTTTCCTTGTGTTGAGGTCTTAAAAATTCAATATTCCATATGTTGTTGTTTTTTTTGTTGTGCAATTGCATCTGACTCTCCGTGACCGTATGGACCGCAGCACGCCAGTTACATCTCTCAGTCATTGCCCCTCTGAGCTCCTTCAAGTTCATGTTCATTGCTTCAGTGACCTCATCTATCCATATCTGCTTCCATCCAGTTCTTTGTGTGCTTTCACTCCTTCCCAGCATCAGAGTTTTTTCTAGGGAATCCTGCCGTCTCATGATATGGACCAAAATATTTGAGCTTCAGCCTCATGATCAAACCTCCCAGTGAACAGTTTGTCTTTATTTCCTGAAGTACTGATTTATTGGATCTCCTTGCAGTCCAAGGGACTCTAAGCAGTTTTTACCAACACCACAATTCAAAGGCTTCAATTCCACTGCGCTCAGACTTCTTTATGGTCCAACTTTCACATCCGTAGGTTACTACTGGGAATACCATAGTTTTAACTATGCAGACATTTATTGATAGTGTATTATCTTTACTTGTTACTAGCTTGTCCAAGCTTGCCATAACTTTCCTCCCCAGAAGCAAACTTCTTTTAATTTCATGACTACAGTCACCATCTGCAGAGATCTTGCATCCCAGAAAAATAAAATCTGTCACAGCTTCCACTTCTTCTCTGTCTATTTGCCAGGAACTGAGATGCCGTTTGCCATAATATTCGTCTTTTTAACGTTAAGCAGCAGGCCAACTTTTGCACTCTCTTCTCTAACCCTCATCAATAGGTCCTTTAATTCCTCCTCACCTGACAGACATAGTATCATTATCATTGTATCCAAGGTTGTTGATATTCCTTCCAGCAATATTGATGCCAGCTTTTTTTCTGGAACTCTCAGGCTTTCGCTATTTTCTATCGGATATTGGCAATTTGATCTCTTGTGCTTCTTCCTCTATCTGGCTGGCACATCTGGTAGTTCCCACTTCATATATTGTTGGAGTCGAGATTGTAGAATCTTAAGCATTACCTTGCTGGCATGTGACATTAGTGAAATTCGATAATTTGACAACTCTTTGTCACTGCCTTTTTTGCGATTGGGATGTAGACTGACCTTTTTCAGTCTGTTGGCCTTGTTGAGATCCCCAATTTTCTAGAAGAGATCTCTTGATTTACCATTGTTTTATGTTCTTCAATCTCTTTACATTGCTCATTATTAGGATGTCTCCTTGTCTCTTCTTGCTATCCTCTGGAATTCTGGATTCAGTTACACAAATTGTTTCCTGTCTCCACTACCTTTCAGTTTCCTTCTTTCCTGGGCTTCTTTCAAAGCCTCATCAGCCAGTTTGCCTTCTTAGTTTTCTTTCTTTTAGGGATATACTTTGTTGCTGTTTCCTAGATAATGTTCGGCCCAAAGTTCCTCAGTTTTCTATCTTCCATGTCTAGTCCCTTAAATCTATTCTTTACTTCCACTGCATATTCACAAGGGATATTATTTATTTTCCATCTACTTGGTCTTATGATTTTCCCTCTTTTCTCCAGTTTAATTCTCAACTTTGCAATTATAAGCTCATGGTCTGAGCCACAATAAGCTCCAGGTCTTGTTTTTGCCGATTGTACATAGCGCCTTCATCTTTGGCTGCAAAGTATATAGTCAATTTGATTTATAGGTTGTCCATCTGGTAATGTCCATGTGTAGAGTCATCTTGGAGGCTGTTGGAAGAGGGTTTTTGCTACGACCAGAAAATTATCTTGACAGAGTTCTACTAGTCTCTGACCTGCTTCATTTCGTATTTCAAAGCATGAGAATTGGGCATATTATTATTTAAAAAAAAACAAAAAAAAACACAACAGCTAATTTTTAAAATGTTTTTTTTTTTAGCCATGTGACTCCATTTGCCGCTCTGATGTATTTGTTGCTCAGTCACGCTAGGAGGATTAAGGTAAATTATGGGGGGTGTTTGTGTACACTGTTTCTCCAGCTCTGTAAATAGCCATTTACAAGCCCCCATAATTTACATATAATCCTCCTAAAGTGACTTGGTGGCAAAGGAGGAATGTACTACTTGATCAGAGCTGCTACACGGAATAAAATAAATGGTTTAAAAATAAGTATGTTCTATGGCATTCTTCCTACAAGTAAAAGTAAAATTCATATGCTGGTCCTTTAAACTGAGCAGATAATATTGTGAGAAGCATTTTCCCCTTTAGAGTATAATAAAAATATATTTCTCACCGGCTACACTCCATCTCCTCAGGCCACGGCACACCAAACATCTCCATAAGCTTGGAGCACTCCTTGTAAGCTCGTTGGCATAGCCTTCGGCAGGGCAGTGTTACCCGTCCATACTCCGTACAGACGGGCGCATACAAAGCACACAGGAATGGACGGAAATCTCGGGAACATTCCAGATTCACCATAGGATGGAAAGGCTGGAGAAAGAGAGAACATAATTATTGTATGTCACCTTATGAATACCATGCCCAGTTTCTAGATACTGAATATCAATGTAGCAATAAAATAACTTGTAATCTGGCAATGATGCAGAAGACTTTATGAAGAATAGATGAAAGACAAAGCATATTAGTATCAAATAAACTGGAACTTGCACCCCTCCAGCACCTGATGAATAATTGAAGTGCTAAAACAAAATAAATATGACCTTATCAAGGCAATAATCCTTCTGTAATATGAGGATTTCAGCCCTCTTCTATATGCCACAGCGAACTGATGCAACATTTATGTTACTTTAAATTATTTATGTCCATGTAGGATTCTGGGTATTGTTAATTCCTTTGTAATATTTATAACACCAAATACCTTTACTATACCTTATCTCTTATTTAACCTTAGCAGCATGCCATCACCTCTGTGACTGCTTTCATTGTGAAATAAGTGGAGTGACAGCAGCAATGACCAATAAACACCAGTTCTGTTTGGTTACTATAATGATTCAGTTAGGTATTGTCTAATATAATTAATGCACAATGATTTACAATATTAAGCTTACTTTGAAACATTAACTTCTAAACTTCAACCTCGGCTGCTTGTCTCCACCTCTTATGAGATCATTATGGGTTGGACCAACTCTGACTAGGAGGAAGTCCTAAGTGATCAGCCGCAAGCTTATGTTTAGGCAATAACAAACAGACACTCGGTCAGAGAATGAACTAACCTTAATAGGCTAGTTCTATAGACAAGATAATTCACTTTGAGAGCAGCCTATTTCAGCTACTTGTGCCCTTCACAGGGAGATATATCCTGTAGTATATCTCAATATAGTAATCCAGCCGTGAGACAATTCTACCCTGAACAGGAGAAACAGGCAACCCCAGATGTATGTTTCGGCCTTGGTTGGGCCTCGTCAGTAGAGTGTAGCTGTACTCCCTGCACAGTGAGCAAGGTGTCCACTTCTGGGAGATTAAGGGTCATAACAAAGATAGAGGGGCTACATGATATGTATCCCTGTGAAGGGCACAAGTGAGCTAACAGAGGATGCTTTCTTCGTGAGTTAATCATGTCCATAGAACTAACCTATTGAGGTTAGTTAGTTCTCAATGTCATTTTCTGTTTATGTTTAGACAAGAGTAGTTGCTCTTCATTGGCTGGAGACCTGAGACCTGTGACTGGAGACAAGTCCTAAACGGTCGGACGCAAGCTTATGTTTGGACAAGCAGATGCTTTTTATTGGCTGAAGACACTGGAAAGACGCAAACACGTCAATCAGTTGAGGTTTGAAGGCAAGTTCAATATTGATTCTGTAAAATCACTGAATAGGAATTTTATTAAATATCAATGAATAATTAAAAAACATTTAGTTTTTCTTTTTAAGGCATTTATAATTTTATATTTTTTTGCATGAAAAATAGTCATAGTTTAGAAAGGGATAAAGAGAAGTTGCAGAAGAAGTTGTACACTCCACCCCTGCATGGTGGGTGTCTACTCTGGGTAATTATAATATAGCCAACCTTATTGTTGTATTGCTATTCTTTGTGCACGCTAACACAGCAATAAAATCACACCTTCTGAGATGTGATGATTATATTGAATGTGTAACACGGATGTCAGTTGGTTGAGTACCTTGCGATCACATAACCTGAATTTCCTGACTGGTACCACTAATAAAACAATTAGTTGAGGATGGTCGATCTCTCTATACTTGGGAGGAGAGGTGTTCAGGTCTCTCCCAGAAACCCATCAAACATAACAAGCATTGTAGGGTCACATTTATCATGTATCTTATAACATTCTCTCTGATCTTCTCCCACCTCAGGCAAGGAATACAGGGTACGGGTTAGTTGGCTTTGAAGTATTCATAGCTTACTGTACGCACACACATAGTCAAGTCCTAAATATGGTGCAAGTCTATTGGTTACATGTATACCAAACATTCAGGAGCTGCAAGAACGTATTAAAGCAGGATATTTAACATTCTAACTTGGTTGATATTAGTCTTACAATTGTGACAATTTATGCTACGTAAAATATTGGTGTCAGAAACTGAGATTTCATAAGACGTGTTTCACAAATTATTTCAGTCATGGATCCTGCTGAGCTGCAAAGTTTGGAACAAATCCTAGGACCACAGGCTGGCTGCAGTGGAACAACTCAAGCTCCTTCATTATTGGATCGTCCAGAACCTCTCAGTGCTCAAAACCAGGGGTCAAGTCATCAAAATACCCAACAAGAACTTCATTAAAAAGGAACCATGTCCAGGGTCTTGTGAAAATCCTGGTCATACAAAATGTAGCCCCAGGGTTACATAGAACACAGTTTGAAATAAAGATATAGAGAGACCTGGGATTTTACTTTTGGACAACTTAAACATCTCCTTTTCTTAAAAAAAAAAACATAGATATATTTTATTCAAAGTGATTTAAAATGAAGCCATTGCCCATATAGAAAACAAAAACAAAGTCAGAGGCGCTCCATCCCAAAACAACTAACGCACATAGGTTAGTATGGGCATAATAACCCACTCAGCCGCCTCTTTTAGCTCGTTTGTCTCTTTCACAGGGAGAAATATCCTGTAATTTATCACTCTGTTCTCGGAGAGATCGAGCCCCAAATACCAGGCAATTCTACCATGAACAGGATAAACAGCAAACCCCAGATAGATGTTTCGGCCCCTCT
Source organism: Discoglossus pictus (assembly GCA_027410445.1). NCBI lineage: Eukaryota > Metazoa > Chordata > Amphibia > Anura > Alytidae > Discoglossus > Discoglossus pictus. The sequence continues at coordinate 430,955,533 of CM050165.1, forward strand.
TGGACCTCATCAATGGGGAGTAGCCAAACTGTCTGGAGCCCAAAAATCCCCTAAGCAAGAGAAAAAAAGGCAGCCGAAAAAAAAAAAACGAAAACAAGGCTACAGGACCCTAAACACACAAAACACCACCAAACACATACGGATTTTCCGAAAATGCCTTACGAGGTCCAAGGACGCAAAATCAGCCACAGCCGCGTACCACACACATTAGGCGCCATTTTACAACACTAACTTACACAATGCGGAAGTACACAGCTACCCTAACGGATTTTCTTCGCGCATGCACAACATTTACACTACACACATCATTAAAAACACACAAGGTTTGCTGCAGCAACATGAAAACAGATTGCCAGATCTTCAACACAATGCTTCGTGGATATATTATTTCAAAATAGGTAAAGTATATTAATTTATTATTTCATTATTTCATTGGCATACAAAAATTAAAAAAAACAACGCTGCTCATAGCGCACAAACAACCAACAGCCTTGCAATAAGCGCCAAAGGCGCTCATTGCGAGCCACGTGATGATTCAAACCTGATCTCGGAACAGCAACAAAATGTATGTCGCAAACAAACATCATTACCTGCCTTACAATCTTATTGCGTCATTTTTTGACGGGCAAGTTGCTAGTTCTACAATAGCAGATGGTACTGAAGAACCACTTGATGGCATGTGCTGGCTACAAAACATGTCTGGAGAGTCCAGCAAGAAAAGAAATTGACACATTGTGAAATTAAGAGGAGAACGTCAGGCCTGAAATTAAGACATTGCAGGAGGGTGTCAAGAAAGGTCAAAAGGTTTAGCTGCATGTGGCTCTAACCAATTACCTTACTGTTCACAAACCGCACAATGTGAAACTACTTGTTCATTTCCAAACATGTTGTGGCTGGTAGGATTTCGATTTTGCATGTAAAATATATGTTCCAATACTATAGACTTTCTTCTAGATCTTTCATGCTAGTAGTTTGAACCTTGAATGGAACTACTTATAGAGATTGTAATATTTACTTAACATTTTTCATTCGTATCTCTTTGTTGAATTTCAACAAATTTATATTCTGGTTTTCCTTCTGGCTTTTATATGCATTAATTTCCATAATTTAGCAGGAGCACAGAATCAATGACCCGCATGGCTGCCAACCACATACAGTCATTGTACGGTCTCATTTTCTGGGAACCATTTAATTGCGGTGTCAATTTGTGGTTGTTTGGTCGTTCAGTCGTGCCTGACTCCCTGTTATCTTATGGACCACAGCACAGCAGGCACATCTATCATTAGGTCTCTGGTTGTGCTTATCCGTAATGTTTTCTTGGCACAAATACTGGAGTGGGTTGCCAACTCCTTTTCCAGTGGAACCCAATTTGTTTGACCGCTCTGCTATGATCTTGGGTGACCCTACATGGTATAGCTCACAGCTTCATTGCAGTACACAAGCCCCTTTACTACGACAAGTAGCAAACCAGAAGGGAACGGTATATTTAAAAGCTTTTGTTACTTAAAATAATTCTGTCTGACTAATACATAACTCTAAATGACTGATCACTGACCAGTGTGTTTTTTCCAATAGAGGCTGCAAAAATAGTCTTTTCTTAAGGCCACATAGAGCAGGTACTTCACCACATGACAAAAATCTTAAGAATCCCACCTCAGTGTCACTTTTGTCAGTGTCAGTTTGCTGTTAAGGTGCCTGTGATAATAAAGTAGTGTTTAATGTTTAAGTCAGTACTGGCTTCAAAAGCCATATTTCATTGGGTATAGACATATCTCCACAATCCTTTTGCTGAAAAATCAGGCAAAACAAGCTGTCAATCCTTATCACATCCTTCACACGGATTATGGAGCCTCCCCATGGGGCCAGACTGACTGCCAACAAGTAAGGCTGCTCTACATAGCGCTCCGAGTATGCAAGATTGCTTCAGACTTGTGACCAAGCCAAAGCTGCGCTGGAAAGTGGATATAACTATATAAATAAAGAGAGCTGTCAATGGACCAACACACACGGAAGTCAATGGCCAGGTTCTCTACAGGTTGGGATTTTGTTGCATGTGTGATGAGGACTTATTTTAACCACACAATTTATGTAGATGTGAACCTAACATAGACGTATATGTAAAACAGCACAAGCAAACCACTTGTTATATTCACTAAACAGTCTCAGGTTACTGTGCCAATCTTATTATGACCATAATGTCGACAATAGTAGAAAAAATGCAAAAGTAATTATAGGTATATTACATATTTCTGAATTTGATCTGTAACTAGATCTGTTTTATTACTGTAGCCAGAAATGTAATCATGTATTTGATTTAATAGCTTTATATGCTTTATTGTTTTTCTAATCCTTAATATGTGGGGAGATTTGCAGCCCCTACTTATATTACTCTTCTATATATATATATATATATATATATATATATATATATATATATATATATATATATATATATATATCACACATATATAGTTGTGAGCGTACGGGTCGTTGCTCACGCTTGCGGGCTCACTGGGCAAGGGCCTCAGTTGCTGGCATGGAGCGAACAACCTACGAAACACGTTATAACACATTACGACCTTGCAAACATCGGACGCAACACGCCGACATACAAACATTTAAAACACAATACATACACACAGCACATACATAAAAACCTTACCTACAGCAAGAGGGAGCATCCAGGACCTCAAAAATGCAACTTAGACCTTGATTTTACTCGAAATAAAAGAGTTTTCAGACTAAAAAAAAAATCTAAGCGACAGAAAAAATGGCCGCCGAACAAAACGAAAACGAGGCTACAGCACTCTAAACTCGCAAAACACCACAAGAAACTCGCAAAAAACCACAAGAAACTCGCAAAACGCCACAAACCACCTACGGATATTCATACCACACAGTGCACACATTCAGAACGCTTACACAGCAGCTCCACACCACTAATGCTGCAGCAACATCAACACAGATTGCCAGCTTTTCATCACAATGCTTCAAAATAGGTACAGTATATTCATTTAGTAATGTTTTACATATTTCATTATTATACACCAAACAGCATTAGATACCTTACAATTTCATTGCCGTCATTTTTTGACGGGCAATTCGCTAGTGTGTATATATATAAAACTCTTCTATTTCCTTATCTCAAACCTGGTCTACAGACTTGCATACTTGACCTATAAGGACATAATTTATGATGCCTGTCTGTGTCCCACTCTGAATCTCTGCTTTGTTTTACTATATATATATATATATATATATATATATATATATATATATATATATATATATATATATATATATATATATATATATATATATATATATATATCCCAGCTCAGCTTCCCAGAATGCAGTGTAATAACTGTTTTTCTCGGAACTCTGAGCTAGAAGCAGGTTTGTAAACTTGTTTTAGACATTCAAATGTGAACACAGATGTACTATTTATTTACTATATCTATATATATATATATATATATATATATATATATATATATATATATATATATATATATATATATATATAGATATAGTAGTACAAATAAGGAATAGTACATTAGTGATTCCATTTGAATGTTTAAAAATAAGTTGATGAAAACCTATTTCCTGCTCAAATTTCTCAGAAATACAGTATATGCACTGCAGTCTGGGAAAACTGGGCGGGGCATGCAAATGAGGCCACATAATGCACCATCACTCTGTCAATCCAAACCATTTTAAACATGGCTCCTTTTACGCATATGCTTACTGTATTTCAGTTTTAGACATAGCAACGGATGGATTTTTCACAAACCAGGTCACTTAACCACATACAGTACTGTTTCACGGTTACTGCCGATCCTCAGTATGGTGTGAGTGCCTGGTTTGTGTGGTAATCGTTGTAGAGAGTAGTTCTATACAGCAATTGTTTCACATATGGTGGGCTAAGAGTGATAGAAGCCCTCCACCGTAAATTTATATTATATATATATATATATATATATATATATATATATATATATATATATATATATATATATATACACATATACATATATACACATACATATACATATATACACACACATATACATACACTAGCGACTTGCCTGTTAAAAAATGACGGTCAATAAAATTTTAAGCCATGGCAATGCTGTTTGGCACACAATGTTAAGCTATTTATACTCTAAGTAACGTCGGCGCTCATTGCGAGCCTCTCCTCGTCTGTCCTTTGGCTCCTCTCTATATTTTTTAAAATACTAATTAATGAATTAATACATTAATATAGTTTATCCTTTTCTAATTAATATATGTAACAATCAATAGCCTGAAGAGCTAATAATCTATTTTTATTGTCCGGCAGCATATAATGTCCAGTGGGACTGTTGCTGGCCTGAGGAGATAGTGTTCTGAATGCCCCAACTGTGCATTAGAAATAGGCTGCGTACGCGAGGGCAAACCATTGGTTTATTTGTGGAAAGCGCTACTTTAGATGCATAATGTTGTTAGTTGCAAGTTAGGATTGTAAAATAGCATTGTTTGTCTATGTGCTA